>UNSF01000281.1:0-22760 GCA_900538255.1 Ulva mutabilis
GACCGACGCAGCTGAAACCATGATCGTGGAGCTGCCATTGCGCTGTCTTCCACCCAGGCGCTTGCCTGCGGCCCACCGTCCTGATCGTCCCGATGCATCCAGCTCCGCTGTTCTGATCTGCTGCCTCTCGCTGGCCAGGTCATGCGCAGCTGCCCGCTGCAGACTCGGCGCCTTGACCAGCATCTGCAACCAGACGTGTGACCACACGTGGTCCGCGGCGTGCTTGCGCCGCGGGCGTGTGTGCCACTCGGTACCCTTGGGGGGCGTGCAGCTGCGCCTCGAGAGGGCATGTCACGCCTATGCGGGACGTCCTCCGGGTGTTCCCTGCTTGCACCTGGCCCTGATGGAGAGTAGTCAGTGGACGACGGGCTCTGCTCTGCTGCCAGCTCTGTGCGCGAGTTGTTCTGGGCTGCGGGGTCCAATGTGCTGGCTGCCCGAGACTCTTTGGTGGCTTTGTACTGGCGGGCGCCGACCCGTGAGTACAGCCCGTACTCTTTGATAGCCTCGGGAACACTTGGAGAAGAGATGAAGCGGTTTTCGTGGGGAGCAGCTCGACTGCTTGAGTGTGGAGAACATTGGACTGCCCAGTGAGCGCTCCTGTGATGTCAACACGGGGTGGCAGTAGCCCCTGTTCGCGAGGTGCAGCAGGCCGCGTTTGACCTCACGGTCCAGGCATGATATCAGAGCTGCTGTGTAATCATGGGTGTTTAGAGATGTGGCAGATGTGGGGAGAGGGCTGGGTGCGGGCGCAGTGGAGCCTCGGGCCACGCCACTCGCTGTGCACCCATGGCCAGCTGTGGTCCCGGCAGGGGTTGAACACGGGATGCCATACCGACTCTGCAAAGCACACAAAGTTTGGGTCTGTAATTTGTGCATGAACGGAGGCCGGGGGAACGTAGGTTGAACATTCCTGCAGAAACTGCCTTGCAGTGATGGTAGTTGGATTCGCAATGTATCCCGCCTTGACTGGTTGCATGGCATCCATTCGATCAACAGCTGCCTTTTGTGTTTGCCATGGCAGCGCTTTGCTCTGCATCGTGACACGAGCTTTTGCATCTTCAGCTGCTGACAGCACTGCAGCTTCCGCCTGCACGAGCAAGCTGCAATGCTTGATGTCTACGCAAACTGTGCAGATTTATGCACGCCTCATATTCGTACCTTCGACTGCACCTGTACTGCATGCTGGATCGCTTGCAGGCAGTGCAGCCCTTCATCTGACGAAACGTGCTTGCGCAGAGCATTGAGCTCTGTGAGGAGCTGCATGGTATACGAATATTGATGCAGCTGCATACTCCCGCGATGATCAGAGCAAAAGCGTGTGTCTGCGGGTTCCGAAGCGCACATGCGACAAGTCTGGCCCGTCCAGAAGTGGTTGGTCGTGCACAGCTTGAATTGGCCCAGTCATTGCGCAAAGCGTGGGTGCTCAATCGATCTCGCGCTTGTATTGCATCTTACATTCACCCCACGAGCGTCGTCTGTCGCTGTTCTCCTCTCTGGCCCACAAATGATTGCCCGGCGCAGCAACAGTTGGCCGTGGTGCCTCTTCCGGCCAGTGCGAAAGCATTGCGTCACACATGCACCGCAGAACACGGTGTATCTCCACTAGATACTCACCTGACGCATTTTCAGATCGTATATTCTTGTTAGTTTGTAAATGCGCAACGCATGCGACACCGATGAAGGAGGACATGCATGCTGCAGCGCTGGCAGCTGTCACATGACCAGATGCCGCGCTGCTGCTGCTAGAACCTGCAGCTGTGACACGAGTCATACTGCAAGCAGTATGGCGTCTAGGCATCAAACCGACATGATTGTGCCAGCCTGGCATATGTTACAGAATCACAAGCACAAAGATGGCACTGTCATGTAGTGCCCTGTGGAACGGGTCCATCTCAAGGTTTACATGATCTGTTGCAGCCTTGACACAGAATGGGCTGTGGACTACGAACGCTGAACTGGCGGTTTGACAGGAAAGTGCAAAAAGACTCAACACAAGAATACGGGAAGCTGCCGCTGTCTCATGGACGAGCAGCCTTGCGGCCGCAATGGCCTGCGATACTGCCTTCAGGTGGGCGCCGATCGAGGGAAGAGAGGACCAACCAGGTAGCCGCTGGGTCAGATGCATTCTGTGCCCCCTACACGATCGACCTGCGTGAGCAAGCCAGATCAGGCCAATTGGCAGCGCAGACTGTGCTCCTGGGCTTCGCATGCATGGCCAGAAGCTGAGGTCGTACCACCAGGTGCTCAGGGAAGAAATAAAAATCGCCGGAGTGGAGTGCCAAAGTCTCCCTCGTATGTCCGTGCGGATGGGGCGGCAGCCAATCAGGCACCAGGCAGTCTAAGAGCTCCGAGTCCTCTGATAGGTCCAGCCCTGCCAAGCCTCCCTGCACAGCAATGACACGTGGCATGGCTGGTGGTAATGACACGTGACATCGAGCACCTGATCAGCAGCTACTGTGACTGACCTCACTTGGTTGATATCCATTGATGCTTCAACCCCAGCACAGGCACACTGACGACAATGTTAAATGGTAAACTGTAAACTTTAATAACTTGCCGCAGCCGATTGGGCCATTGACATCGCCGGCGAACCGGGACGCAGGAGCCCACGGTGCCATGCTCGTGCACTGGGCTCCCCAGTGCCGCACTGGTCTCCAGCGCCCGGATTAACCGAGCACTACCAGGAGCACCCCCATCTGGACGTGCACACTTGTGAAAGGAACCTATGGGCCATAGGCTATGGCTGTGTTGACCATGTGGCTTGTGGCAGCATTAGGAGGGCGTTCGGAGCTGAGCTGAGCTGCTGTGAGGCACAGTGAGATGCAGGCTGCCACAAGCCCTGCATGCAGCAGAAATGCTCATGGATTCCGCACTTAGACGGACAGCAGTCGACAGTGACCCGTCTGATGGTTGTGCACTGCCAGACCAGCGACAGCACGAGGGTCTGCAATCCACAAGAGAGCACTGTGCAACGACCGAAATGCGGGCCTGACAGAATCATGCAGGGACTGCGCATTTGTTTTAATCACAGGTTTAGTTTGAAACCCGGCCCCGCTGGACTCGCCCTCAAGACCCTGTTGCCCTGAAAGGCACGTGCCTGAATGGCCGTTCAGCGCAACACGACAGCAAATCACAGCTGCAATGCTCGAACCTGATGCCACAAAAAATTCCGCCAGTCCCATGTTGGCCTCTTCAAGATTGCTTACTCCGTTGGCAAATAGCCTAAGTTGTATGGGAACTCTTGCTTCTTGCGGGAACTCTTTGGCATGGAATAGCAGGCCCAATGTGTGCTGCTTCGTGAGGAACAAGTGGGCGTGGAATAGGTCAAACCGGTCCAGATTTACCTGCACGTCGTGCCGTGTTTCAGGAAACAGGCGGGGATCGATGTGCATGCGTGTGAATAACAGCGAGGGAGCTCCATATTGTGCACGTCTGAGTCAGCGTTCTGTGAGCTGTCAGAACATGCATACGAGGCCTGGCGACACAAGGTTGAAGACAAAAGCGATGATCCTATGAATTTATGACAGCCGCGCCGACAGGTTTTTAAATAAACCGAATTGTGCGTTGCCGATGTTACGGCAGTGCATGAGGCCACGGCATGTGTGGTGGATACAGCGTGGCAGATACCACACCTGGGGTATGTGCGGACTGCGAGCGTAGCTTGATGAATCGCAACGAAGAGGTTTGCAACGAAGTTTGTGATATGTGGTCACTGAATACGAAGGCGCAGTCCCACAGGGAACAGACTACAGTGGTCTGCACTGGCACATTGCACGTCTGGGAGCATGTTATGGTACGAATGTAGGTGCTGGTGAAGGCTCTCTGGTTCATCGGCTACATCAGACTCCATGTTTACCCAGGCTTGGGGTGACCATGCCTCTGCCAGCACTGAAACTCTTCACAAGGACCACCAGGCACCAGCGAGCAGACACGCTGAAGAAACCTGCAGCCGTACACAGCCTCATGGTTTTCTGAGCTTATTACAGGTAGCTTGCCTGCTGGCGGCCGTTTTGCGGGCTTCCAGCTGCTGGGACCGCACCACTTGAACGGATGTGCAGTGAATGCACATCTGTCGCAGCAGTTCAACACCTGCTGCGGAACACGCTTACAATCCTCCTCAGCCTCACAAGCAGCACCGACCAAGCGTTGTGTTTGAAAGGGACTGCAGTGGCGGTAGCGCGCCTGGAAACCTGGCGCGTGCGCTACCGCGGTCGCACCACACACGGCCACGCTGGAGAGCACCGCGAGCCTCAAGCTAGGATACAGCATCATCACACGCAGTCTGAAACACCTGACAACACGGCCATAGTAGGTATGATCGCTGCTTTCACAACTGCTTGCAAACAACCGTCGCCAGGCAGTTTGGCACGTTAACACAACGTCACGACGGGACCGCTTCGACTGTCAAATGTGCCGTAAAAATAGCACTGCAATGACGTGACTCTAACGAGCCATAACATGTGTTGTGGTACTCTGCAGCACGTACGAGCACGCAACGTTGCCCGTGGCTACAAGTGTACTATCTGCTGATATTCCTGACAGACTCCGTCAGTCCAGTTTGCAAGCTCATCCGTTTTGAATTAGTCGGTATCGGCCAAATGGACCATATTTATGAGCCGCAAGATACCACTGCACTCTAGCTCTTGGGCAGCTGCATACCAGCACAGGCAAGTATTCTGCCACGTGCCACAGTGCATGGCACGACGTCGCTGAAATCACACGATTGCCCAAGAACAGTACGTGTCCCACGTTTGACACACCACATGCAGCGTGTTCACACAGGTCCTGTGACCACGAAGCATGAGCACGATGTGGATGGTGTTGTCGATAGCATTCCCATTAATTGGCACCACTCCCAAGGGGACCAAGATCATCACCGGGTGACGCGGAGTGAGCCATTAAAAGTTTTAACATAGAAAATTCCGGATCCAGCAGAGGCACAGAAACACACAATTGAAACCAGAGATGCGCTGTGAAGCTAGTTCGTTCACAGCTCTTCAAACAACCAGCAGCGCCAGCCCTTCAAGTTGCAGTATATATGCACCACAGATATCGTAGTCGTGGATGCTAGACGCGAATGCAGCCAATCACGACACCACCCTTCCCACAGAAGCTATCACCAGCAGCACTCCATGCAAGCTGGCAGCACTGGCAGTGCCCCCGCTGGGGTTCCAGCGCCCCCGCTGACACAAGCTGCAACCATGTGTGTAAATGTACATGTAAACTCAATTACTTGCTGTAGCTGCTTAGGCCATTGTGTGGGACAGCACAACAGAATGGCAAGCATAGCCAGGTCTGCTAGGGCGGTCAAAGTCGGCTCTGCATCCCCCAGCCACAACCAGCGTCTCCCCGGTGACGTACGCAGCATCGCTCGACACGAGGAACGCCGCAGCTCCGGCAATTTCGTCCGGCGTGCCTAACCTGCCCAGCGCAGTCGCAGCCTCCTGCACAGTTCACACGCATCAGGCGCAGCTGCCTGCCCTGCGTGGCTTGAGCGGCTTGAGCACAAAGCTCAGGCGACTGTGCTGCATCCTAGCATGGCCAACAGCAGCTGCCCTGCAATGCTGGCCGGCGCCAAGCTGTGGGCTGTGCGCAACCAGTGACAGGCGTCACAACGGACCGCCCGCTGGCGGAATGAATGTGGAGCTGGCCAGTGTTGCACCATGCACACATTGTTGGCCCACCCAGCTGTGCGGCATCGTGTCCCGGGTACTGCCGCTTCGACATACTGCGCGTCAGAAAGAGGGCTGGCATTGTGGCCGTTCGAAGTCAAGCTCCCGGCGCACCTCGGACCTCCCGCTGGCCAAGCAATACGCAGATGCGAACAGAAGCTCAGTGCACTTGCCCGGTGAAAGCACACACACACACACGCACACACACACACACACACACACACACACACACACACACACACACACACACACGCACGCACGCACGCACGCACGCACGCACGCACGCACGCACGCACGCACGCACGCACGCACGCACGCACGCACGCACGCACGCACGCACGCACGCACGCACGCACGCACGCACGCACGCACGCACGCACGCACGCACGCACGCACGCACGCACGCACACAGCTCAGATGTTGCGGACGGCAGCTGTACAGTCAGATCTGGATTGCAGCTCAGTCACAGTGGCTCGCAGCAGCAGCAGCAGCACCTGTTGCTTGCGGAGGTCGTCTGTGGCTACAAGCGCAGAACTGAACTTTGTTGGCACAATGCCAGGTGCGATGCCGTTAACCCGGACGCCACTTGGGCCCATCTCATCGGCCAGTGCCTTCACAACCCCAAGCAGCGCGGTCTTGGACACGGCGTATGCGGAAATGGGTGCAGGTGGCCGGAAGGCAGTGATTGAGGAGACAAAGAGGACCGCCGCATCACGAGTCAGGTGCGGCTGTGCCGCAGCCACAAGGGAGATGGCGGCCTTGATGTTGACGGAGAGAATCTTGTCCATGGCGGAGGGCGGAGTTTCCAGGAGGGGGCCCATGGTCGGATTGACCACCGCATTGAGAATGAGCACATCGATCTGCTTGTACTCCTGCTGTGGCACCTCGATTTCAGCGGAGACACGACGAGGGTGACTGACATATGCTTGACGTTTGTATTTACCGGTCGAGCAGGCCAGGTAGAGCAGGATCTACGCAGCGCCAAGGACAGCAAACGCAACCCCTGAGCTCATACTATTAGCGCTCCAGTGTCCTTGGCAGCTGTGCCGCGTTGCGCAGACAGCTCAGGGGAGGCTGAGCCGACACGGAGAGCTTAGCAAGTATCATGGGATAGTCAGGCGGGCTGCGTGCCTGTACTGTGTAGTGGAGCAGGGCCTCACGCTGCTCGTCTGAAGAAACGTTACAGGGCATGCCGATGCACTCGATTCCCTGCTTCCGCATCAGAGCCAGCGTTTCATCGACCGAACTTTGTTTCCGGCTGCTGATCACAACTGCACCAGTGATCACAATCGTGGCTCGACATATGGCGCGCCGGGTACCGGCTGAGACGTGTAGCAAGGTGACGAGTCGTGCCTCGGGCGCCTTCTCGACCCAGCCTGATTGCAGTGGCGAGACCAATTCCAGCTGTTGACCCCGTGATTACCGCGACCTTGTTTCGGAAACGCATGCCGAGATCTGCCGTGCTGTCACTCGCCATGACGACGAGGCCCCGGCGTCGGACGAGTGCACCCGCGTCTGGTCAACCCAATAAAAATGCAGGCTCTTTCAGTATGTTACAGTGCATTGTGCACGATGTGGTGTCACGGACGTCACGCCAGGCTGTTGTGATCGAATTTGATCACACTCGTCCTCTATACCACAGTCGGATCCACACCAGACAAATTCAGTCACTTCAGAAGCGGAACAATGTAGTGGTGGGCATGCAATAGCAACACCAGACTTCGCGCGCTGCGTGCGCACGGAGGGGCATGTGGTCGCTTGGTCAGTGCGGGCGCGTAAATTAGTGGCGAGTGGCCTCCGGGCTGAGATAGCGCTACATAAGCCGCGACCACCACCTGTTAGTTTTCAGCTTCCCCGGAGGTTACAGGCCATCTGTGCGGAGCGGTATTGGCAGCAAGATACACACCCACCCAGCAGAAAAGCTCTGACAACACCAGCTCAGAGCCAACGATGTACCATGACACACAGTGCTGGGTGGGGGGTGGGGGGGTTAATGTTCACAAGCCTCGGTGCGTGGCTGAAATTCGACAGGCTACATGACACCACTCAGGCTGAAAGACGCAGCACAGTCCGCCAGGAAGACCTTCGGCACATTGACACATTGCTGGGTCACGCCGGCCGCTTTCTTTTCTTCCTTGCCTGGAGGGTTGCAGCAAGCAGCGACGAGACGCCGCAGTAGCGTCGCGGCCAGAACCATCACATCACCGGATGCCGGAACTGCAGCTGTGTGCGCCGTCCTCTGCGCCTAATTGATTCTATGGTGGTCAGTTCCACAGTGATTACCTCAAGGGTTATTATCGTGGGGACCAATTGTTGCGTTTTGAATCATGCATCCTCATCCACCCGAAGAGCCAACCCTCCAGAGGGGGGTTACAGCCGCACGACCGGAAGCACGTTTCGGCTCGTATCACACAGCAACATGTGTGGAGAACGCGGCACGACTGTAGCCATGGGGAGGCACTACTGTAGCCATGGGGAGGCACTACTGTAGCCATGGGGAGGCACTACTGTAGCCATGGGGAGGCACTACTGTAGCCATGGGGAGGCACTACTGTAGCCATGGGGAGGCACTACTGTAGCCATGGGGAGGCACTGATGACAGTTTGATCAATGTGAACAGTACTAGTGTGAACACTGTGCATTGGATTGGTGCCATGGGGCAGCTGAGCTGCAGCTGTGAGCTGCCTGCTGGGGCTTCCTGCGGCCACACCGACACAGCCGTGCACTTCCACATCGTGCACTGGCCATGGTTTGGACATGTTTCGGTGTCTGATCATTGCCATGCGTGCTACCCTACTTGCTCTCCCACCTTGTGGAGCGGGATCTCACTGTAAAATTTCTGAACATCACCTTGCTTGCAAACTTGGGCCAGTGACTCTACAAAACAACATAAGAAGTGCCTTGTGGTTGGAGAGCGGCAGAGAGGCCGGAGGAGACCCTGTGGCCATACTCGCAGCAACTAATCCTTCGGCAGCTGTAATCACGGTCATCGCTCCATCACATGTGCAAGTGCAACAACATACAGAGATCAGTTGGTGGCAGTTATGGCCAACAAGGCCACAGCGGTCACAGACGCCAATCTGTGCTGTGTATGCTGCATATCTGGTACTGTCTGACTAGAAGGCCTGCACCGACGGGACGACAGACCGCAGCCAATCTTTCGCAGAAAGTGTCCCGATACGTACTGTGGCTGGCGACTTCGAATGTCATCTCAGGGCGGGCGCAGGTCACATTTACACACCATTTCCTGTGAGGCTGCCTGTTCAACAGAGGCAGCCTGGGCTGAGGTGGCGGCGCGTTGGCGCGGGCGCAACACAACAGATGCCGCATCCTACGAACATCACAACATCTCTGCTGTTCCTACCATAACATCTCTGTACGCGCACATTCAGACCTATCCAATCCCCGTATGCGTGGACGTAGAACCTTTACTCTTCACCGTGGTGCACCGTCTTCGGTGGTGACGGTGCCACCGTGACGGTGCCACCGTCTTCACACCCCGGTCACCACTGTCAACATCGCATGCGCACGGTCACGTGAAGACTCCGCACGCAGGATGTGCGAAGCCGCGAGTCCTCGCGAGGATGCAGGCCACGGATTGCATGCATGCCATGCGGCGTCGTGAGGCACATGTGCAGATGTTGGAACACATGCCCCTGGTTGACAGCAGGTCAACCAGGAGAGAAGCACAGCGCACAGTGTGCTTGCAGGACCCAGCCTGAACAGCGATTCCTGCCATACGCCAAGCATGTCGCAGCACAGCACCGCAGCCACTCACAGCAGCCTTCTTGCTCCTGCCTGCGACCAGCTGATGGGTGGCCATGGACAGACACCAGGCACTGGCGTTCAACGCTGAAATCATTATTCAAGGCTTATCTTCACAGTATATACGTCACACAGGTCTTCCAGTAGCGAGTTGTCCGGAGCTGCTGCTGGTTTTCCAGCTCCCTCAGTGTGGACCACAGCGCACGAGTACTGCTCTCACCTCCGCAGAATGGCTTCGAGACTGTGCATCAACTCATCGCACGGCGCCCAAGGGCAGGTGGGCTGCGGTATATAGATTTAAGAGACTGGAGAGGCGTGCGTGGCTCAGAACAGCGCGCTTGCCGTCGCTCTTGCCATCGCACCCACGCGATCACTGAGACCGCACGATCGTGGAATTCTCCAGCTTGATATTTTTTAACTCCTCACGCGCAGAGTCAACGTCGGACGCGGTCGACTCCATTTGCTCCGCCACGGCGTCCTTCTCGTCTGAACGCACCATAAAAACTGATGCCTGCGCTAACAGTTGCAAGTCGCCGAAGTCTACTGTTTAGTATACGTCTAAGCATGTCAAGCATGGACGAGTGCCACAAATTATCAAGATATGGACGATATCTGCAGAGATACCTTGAGGTCCTAGGCAAAACGCACGCACGCAACGTGGGGTTCCTGCAGCAACAGGGCAATACGGACACACCTCTCACACGCTTCAGTCGACGCTCCATCTGTTCAATCTGATCGTGAATCCGGTCAACCTTGTCTCGGAACGCGCCTGCCTTCTCCCGGGCCAGCTGAGCTTCAGCGGCAACGCGAGCAACTTGGCCTTGCAAATCCGCGGACCGAGAATTCAGATTCTGCATCCATGATAGAGCACTGGACATGTTTGGCGGTCAGAAAACGGGCTGTTTGCTGATCGTGTAAGATCGTGTACGCTTGCATGGCTCACTATGGACCACAATGTAAGAACTGACACACCTTGATTGTATAAGCCGTATACTCATCTGAGTAGCAATCTCCCAGCACTGCCATCGGGGTCTCAGCTGCACCATTGGCAATGCAGTCTTGCAGCCGACCTAGTTCGAAGGTCGTGGTCTCTCCTGCAGACAGCATATGAGCCGGCATGGTTATACGCTACCCAAAATGGTAGTCTTGATTGTTGAGATACCTCATATATTGTTTCCTTACGTGGATGGCCTCAGGCTCCCCAACGTCAGGTCCGGGCTCGGGGACGTAAAATCCCGCTGTTCGATACGCAGATACGGCGGATTCATACCGCATATGAAATATTTTCTATGGTGTGCATATCTCCGGCTGTGGCGTAATTGCGCCACTCGAGTCACCATGCATGCGCGCGCGCTGGATTTCGGACTGTCCGACGGGAACCCGGGCTCAGTGCCCACAAACCTAGGGTTGCAAGGTCAGGTCGACACATGCGTGAAGGAGATGGACGAAAGAATCATATGTCCTGGGTGTGTAAGGTTAGCGGCCTGAGAGCGTCTGTGCAGCTCTAGATAGATAATGGCCGAAAGATTCCTCCCTCGAGCTCGCATGCATGCGCGTGTCTGCCCCTGGCGATCATGAGATCATGAATTTCTGCCAGCATGAATTTCTGTCCGCTGCACCAAAGTGTCGCCCTCTGCATCGCTATGTGGACATGCAGCCCTCGCCGCAATCATGTGACAATGTGACAGCATGATGACCTTTCTGGAGTATCCTGCCTCATGATGCATATGCGTCTGCTACCCAACACCTGTTGCGCCATCTCGCCCGGGCCTTCCCTAACTATCTCTGACCATCCCTAACTATCGCTCCCTGAGTGCGTTGCCTGGCCATCAGGAGCAGCGAAATCTTGCAGCAGCCGCCAGTGCAGAAGTCCAAACCCAGTACTTGTCAGTTCAAACCCACTTATTTGTCTCTCGCAGCCAGGACAGGACATCCACCACGCCAAGCTCATCCCAAAAGCCATCCGGCATCAGCCACAGCACCCCTGCGAGATGGGGCGGAAGAGGCAACACGCACGACCTACACGACTGCCGGACATCACGTAGACGAACTCTGGTGTTGTTGTCTGGCCTTTCACGTTGCAGTATTTTTATAGGTCAAATCAAAGGCGAGATTTAATGGGACAGGATGATCGCAATATATGTCTGCTGGGTAGCATGTGAGTCTAGAATCTAGTTGTACATTCGCTTGGTGCACTGGATCGGAGCCCCTCGATGTAACAGTATATATATTTGAAAGTATCAGGATGACAGCAATACGTAAAAGTGGCACATTGGAAAATATGTACGTGTTAAGCCCCGCAGTGTCATTCTTGCCTGCCACTGCAGCCTTGCGGCAGTGGCTGGTCTGCAAGGGACCGTCTGTTCGCTTGCAGACCATCCGAGCTTCCATCGCACCTCCGGAGGCGCGGTCGGCGGCAAGCAAGGGAGGCCTCCCTTGCCCAGCCGGGCACATGCATGTGTCGGCGGTGACACAAGAGGCTGTCCTGCACAGGCGCTGCCGTGGCCATGGAGCCACGCATGTATTGCAATTTGCAATTTTCTGTGGCAGTGCATCGTGAATGGCACCCGCCGAAGCCACACATGCTCCAGGCGCACAAGCGGGTCGTGGCGCAACTGGGTGTGGGTGCATTATGCTTGTGTGTAGAAGCGGCAATATCATGTTTACAAACTGGGGGATAAGAGGCCAAAGGATTGGGAGCCACACCAAAAACAACCTTGCACCGACCAGCGCATCACAGCGAGCTCTGCCCGGCTGTGGTGCATGTGATTTCATCAAGACACCCAAAACAGAAGGAGGATCATGCAGCGCGCCAAACACAACAGGGCGTTGGTCGCAGCCGCCTAATGCCCATATGGATCCACTAAAGCATGACACTGAAGCATGGCTCAGCTAGTGGCAGGGCATGTGCGAAAGATGCTACCTGCCCGCTGTCCGCCCAGGCTGTCGCAGACCGGCCAGGCCTGGCCGCTGGAGGCGCTGTAACATGTGCCAGCCCTGTGTCGGAGGGGGCTGTCCGCTGAGCAGTCTTCTGTTGTCAGCTCTGCCGATCACCTCGCTGCCAAGTCCTATGCCAAGCTCTGCCGTTCACCTCGCTGCTAAGCCCCGTTCACCTCGCTGCCAAGTCCGTTGTCTACTGCTGTGTGCAACATGAAAGGGAGGCTGCGGAGGCGTCTTCTGTCACAGCAAAAACATCATCCAACCCATGTGCTCGAGTACCCAGTCAGGATCCAGTCAAGATCTCAGTCAATGCAGGAAACATCCGCAGGTATGTATTACACAGTGTTACGCAGTGACAGTTACTGTGTTACACAGTGATAGATCTAGGAAACATCCGCAGGTGTGTGCAGTCTCCCTGATTGCGTCAAGTTGCGTCTAGTGTGCAGTGCACATGCGCGTTGCAACAGTCGGCTTCGCTGCCCCTTTCGCTGGCACTTGCTTACTTTTCGTAGTTCCCCGTCATATCCAGCACCTGGTGCTTACGGTGTGTATGTCGTGCGTAGATATCGTCCTGTCATGCTGGGTCACGACACCTGGTTTTCAAATCAAAATTTGCGGTGGTACCCCCTGCACCCTGTGTTTGTGAGTCGGGTGCATGGCTTCAGGTCGGGGGTTGGGGCTGCTTGCTATGCTTACTGTGTCACTTGCTTCCTTCCCTCGGCGCTGCTGAGGCTGGGATATCGATATTGATGCTGTCGCAGTACAACACATGCGTGTCGCAGAGCTGTGGAGATTTGACTGCATGCCATTAGGTTTCTCGTTCACATGCAAGCAGCTGACCCAGACTTGTGTTCCCCTGGTGGCTGGCACTCGCTTGCGGCTGTTACACACCACCATTGTATAAGGTCAAATTGGAGCGATGCGGTCTTGCTGCATCGCAACTATCAGCACTTTGGAGTGCTCAACGTGCGGAGGATCTGTAAGCACCTGGGCCCAAACCATGACCAGCATGGCTGGCAGGACAACGCAATTCCTGAAAGCCAGTCAAGCACACAATTGTGCAGCCGACATATGCATGTGCTGTACATGGAAATGCAGGACTCGCACAGTTCACGCAGCTCCCTGCTCCAGACCTTCATAAGAACCAGCACTCGTGTGAACTGAGTTAAACATGGGTAATACAGCGCTCCAGTGCCACGTGCAGCAACTCTCTGTTAAATCGACTCTCACAGGTCACTCACAATTCTCACACGCCACTCAGCCAGGTGCGCGGCGCGAGATCAGTGGTGACTACCGGTGAGAGCGCTCAGTCTTGACCTTCCATCGTGCCAGTTGTCTGGGCAAGCATGCTCCTGCGGACAGGCACAACACACACTTTCGTTACGCAAGCGCTTTTGGGACTGCTCTACTGCGTGCACCTCACACGATCCCGTGCGAGCAACACCGCTCGGTGCACCCGAGGCATACAGCTGAAAGGTTGAAAGCCAGGCCCTACTGGAGGTGTGCTGCCACGAGGTGTGCTGCCTCCTGCCTCGTTGGCTGCCTCCTGCCTAGCCTGGCATGCTCAGCCGAGTTTGGATTGTCTCAGCCGCAAGGCGACTGGCCACATGAATGCCGCCAATGAATGGCCACCACGTGCGCACTGCAATCGCTGCACTGGTGATTCTGCAAAAGACATGCCTATGTGCTCTTCAAGCGCAGGAGCGGGCGGTGCCTTGCTGCTTGGGAGCACTGCTGCCCTGTGCTTTGTACAATCACTGTATAATCACTACACGCTGGGGCCAGCTGGCCAACATGGAGAGCTGTACAGCATCGAGCGCTCACCGTGATTCCACGCCTATTCTATTTCGCATCATGTCGCAAACCCACCGCATGCTCCATGCATCTGGCCGCGCTTCATGCCATGACAGTGCACGGCCGTGCGGGCATGTAGGTGGTCACAGGGGACCGGCAGGGCCACCTGGCGCTCTTCCGGCCGGCGGACGGCGCGATGCTCGCGACCAAGCGCCTGCGCGCTGAGCCGCTGCTGGCCCTCGCGGCGGCCGCGCCGGACACCCTCGCCGTCGGCGCCGCCTCCGGCGCAGCCTTCTGGCGTATTCAGCGGGAGCTACCCTACAACGTCGTCCGCGGAGGTCACAGCGGCCCGGTCATCGGCCTGTACGCATGCTCTGGCGGCCTGGTGCGGTCTAGGCCGGTCCACTTGACATGTGAAACTGTTCTGAACCCATTGGAATTCCTCTCAACATCAACATCTCAGTACTGCCTGGCATGATGCAGTTCTCCTGGATCTTGCATATTGACGGGCGTGGGTCTGCAGAGCGCCCTGGAAGTTTGTACGTCAGCGCATTGACGCGAGCGCAATCTCCTCACGGTACCGAGCACGACCGTACCCTATGTCTGGAGCACGCTCCACTGCTTTCAGCACCGCTGCCGGGCGTTGTTCCTCGCCCGTGACACGCAAGGGCCATTCGGCTCCTGTCGACGCACGGTTCCATGCATGGGTATGTGGGCAGGCACATGCTGCACGCATGGTCGGCACCAGGGCTAGATAGCCCCGGCAGCTTGCGGTCTTGCAGGCTGTCCTCAAAACGATCAATTGTTGCTATCAATCCATTTTGTGGTTGATCCATGATCCATCGCCGATGTCGTGTGGCAGCTTCGGCAGCGCATGCAGGGCCAGGTGGCCGGGGAGCGCGACTTCCGCATCTTCAGCGCGAGCCTCGACGGCACGCTGCGGCTGTGGGATCCGGCGACGCTGGCATGCCTCTCTGTCTACCGCGGAGCGCCCTCTGACGTCACCTGCTGCACCTTCTTCGAGGGCTGGAACGTCCTCGCCAGCGGCCACGACTGCGGCGCGCTCACGCTCTGGAACGTCGCGACCGGCACGCCGAGCGTGCTGCGCCACCACGGCAACACCGTGTCCTGCATGGACCTGGGCGTCATTGCGGTGCGCCCATGCTGCGTGCTGTGCAGCAAGACGTGCCCCTCACACCGCACATGCGCAGAACAGGCAATCCATGTATCCATGCATTGAAGGAATGTTTTGCTTGATGTGGCCGGTGAGTAGGCCGTGATCGCAGC
Organism: Ulva mutabilis; assembly: GCA_900538255.1. NCBI lineage: Eukaryota > Viridiplantae > Chlorophyta > Ulvophyceae > Ulvales > Ulvaceae > Ulva > Ulva mutabilis. The sequence goes on from UNSF01000281.1 coordinate 15,459, forward strand.
GGCAGCGAGGCGTGTGAGCAGCGAAGTGGTTGCAGAAGGATCTGGAGCATCTGGTGACAGGCAGCTACGACGGCTACATCGCCGTGTGGGACATCCGGTCTGGCGGCGGGCAGCACCCCTCGCTCCTCTCCCGCTGGCTTGCACACAGCCCCCCCCGCGCCAGGCCCGGCAACACCCGGTCGGGTGGCACCTCTCCCGCACCTTCTGCCACCCCGCCTCCGGAGCCCCCCGCCACGGCAAAGCTGTACGGTGCATTGCAGCACAGCACGCAGCATGCTGTATCGCCACGAGGCAATGGCGGTGCAGGTATGGGGGAAGTTAGTGGCGATGGGGGTGTGGCTGGTTTGATCGGGCCGGGTGGTGCTGGTGTACCTCCGGCGGGCGATGGCGGCATGCATGGCACAGGCGGGGCGCAGCACGCGGCTCTGGCTGCCGCTACGAGCACAGTGTTAGCGGGAGCCGCAGCAGGTCGCGCTGCAGCACTGGCGCGGCCGTCCGCGATCGCCGCAGAGATGGCCGCCACGGCGGCTGCGGCGTACCCCAATGCTCCAGCATGCGAGGCCTCTGCAGCAGTGGCGCGATCAGCGGCGGCGGTGGGGGATGGAGACAGCAGCGCAGGCAGTGCATGCGCTGCACCAGGTGCACGCGATGTGGACGACCACAGCTGCGCCAGCGGCGCTACGGCTGCGAGGGATGAAAGCGGGGTGGCCCCGCGGGATGGTCCAAACCGTGGGCTCCGCAAGTGCGTCAGCTTTGCGGATGATCAGGCAGCGCAGGCCAGCCGCCGCGCTGTGCATGGTAGCGCGCTGGGCGATCCTGCGGCGGGTGAGGCTCCAGGGGGCGCCGTGCCGGGGCATTCCGCTGCTGCGAGAACGGACGGCGGCGTGGGGCATGCTTTGCGGACAGCTGCGGCACGGCGCGCAGGCGTTGTTCCGGACATGGCTCTGCGGCGGGAAGTGCGTGCTGTGGTCTTCCAACTTGGCGGCGGGCTGCTGTGCTCCGGCGGGGCCGACGCTGTAGTCAAGGTATGCCCCTGCAGCGTGCTGTGGCACAAATGCATGCTCATGTTGCCGCGGAACCGTCCGGACGCGTCCTGGTGATCTGATGAGGGTTTCCACGTTCACATGACCCAACTCATTGACATGCCTGCGTGGACCCGTACGTGGCAGTTTCTCACACAGCACACAGCACCCAGCGCGCTGCGCGTGCATGCAGGTGTGGAGGCCTGCGCAGGCGGAGCTGGTGGGGGTGGGCCATGGTCACCATGAGGCAGTGACATGCATGACCCACGACCGCAACCTCCTCTTCTCTGGCTCTGAGGACACCCAGGTCCTGGCGTGGGACCTCTGCAGTGCGAAGCGGGCCGCAGGTCTGCTCAGCTGCCCCCTTGCATGTACCCATCGACTCAGCTTCGTTGTCCTGCGCACGCATGAGTTTCGCTCTGTTCTGTGCCAGCACATCTCCGTATGTGCAAAGCTGATGTGTTCTCACGTCCGTGGTTGTTGCAAGATTTGCGTAATGGTGACCCCAGCATGCACAGCACACACAAAGCACAGCACGGCCACGACTTACCAAGTTTCATGTTTTGTTGGGCTTCGCCGGCAGGCCTCGTACTTAGGCACTGCACGCAGACTCGGCGCAGTTGGAAGCTTCTGCAGCTGACGCGATATTTGCATGCAGGAGCTCCGGCGGAGCTGCACCCGCTGTTCGCGCTGCGCGGCCACAGCGCGGCCGTCACGGCGGTGGCCATGCTGCGCAGCGCCGGCCGCCTCGCGTCGTGTGGCTCGGACGGCCTGCTGCTGCTGTGGGACTACGCCGCGCGGCACGTCGCGCGGCGCATCCAGCACAGCGCGCCGCTGCTGTGCCTGGCGTGCCGCGCGGACCGCGAGGAGGTGCTCGTGGGCTCGCAAGACGCCTCCATCCTGCGCTTTGCGCTGCGCGACCCTCTGCAGGTGCGCACAGTCCCGTTCTGCTGGGCAGTGTGGATGGGATGGCTTGGATGTGGCGAAAGTGTAAAATTTCGTTTTATTAACTGATGCTCGAGCTCTGAACTCAAGCTCTTGGATGGCATGTGGCTCATTGCAATGTGCTGCGTGCATGCACTGTCTGCAAGAACCGTCTTGCCATGCGGGTCGGGACTCCTGAGGGGCACTGTAAAACGTATACTGGTCAGAACTTGTGTGCTGACTTGGGAGCCGTGCGGCTGAGATTTGCGCTTTTGGTGGTTGATCACGTGCAAAGTACGTCAGAAGCGGTGTCGTGTGCACTCACTGGCGGCATGTGCCCGGAGCATCGCCGTCGTTTACAGCCACACATATATATGCGCACGCCAGCCGGGAGAGAGAGCGAAGAAAACTCGAGTATCTCGCCAAACCCAAATGGGCATCGGCCACAGCACCCCTGCGAACAGGGGCGGAAGACCCAGCTACATGCGCATGTTAGCCATCTGCGATGGCTGACAGAGCACCGCGGCTGATTCGCGGCCACGCGTGGGCTGAATAGGCATACACAACATCTTTTGTTGGAAGCAGGAGCCAGTGCAAGGGCCGATCACTATGACAGAAGCCATGTCACAAGCAGAGCGCTGTGACAGCGGAGCTGGTTCTGCCGGGGACAGCCCGCGATTCGGACTAGTACCAGCAACAAGTCCGAAAGCGGGAGAGCTGCGTAGAGGGGCACGGCAGCGGCTGCAAGGTGACAGCTCTGGAGATGAAGAGGAGGCGCGGCTCTTGGCAGACGAGAAAGCGGCGGCTTGCCAGCTTGAGCCGCTGCCAATTTGTGTGATGGAATCGAGCTTTGACAGCAGGGCACTGTAACACTTTGAACGTTGGTGGTGTTGAACACATGATCTGGTGCGGCTTCATCACCACACCTACAAGGCATGCTGCGTGCCGCATGGCTGCTGTGGCTTGGCAGTACTGCTGGACCTTCCCGATTATCGGCTGCATTCTTTTTCGCTCTCACTGTTGGTGGGCGATGACCACGCACGGGGATCCCTTGGAGACAAGCTTCGATTGGGAGTCTGGTGCTTGATTGGGGATACCCCATCACGTAGGATACCGGATATTTGGTGGGTATACAACCGATCTTGCAGTCACCTTGCTTAGGCATCACTATGCATGACGCGGCTGTTCCAAAACAAAACTGGATACAATGGCCCCAGGAGCAGGCAAGCAATGCGCATTGACACTCACACATGGCAACAATACACGAGCCATGGCACAGCTGCAGCAGGTTGCATCACCGTACGGATCATCCAGCCAAGCAACCAAAATGACAGCATGTTGGTCCAACAGTGGGCATGGGAGCTCTTTGGTCACGTGACCGCACTGCCTGGATGAAACCACGCACGGCTGAACCCGTGGTCTGCAGGTGTATTCATAGCCTCTTCCAATCGGTACACCCGCCACTAGAGAGTTCCTTGGCCAACACGGGAATGCATGCATGGGATGTGCCAGCCGGTTTTGTGAAGCAATTATCATTGTTGCAGTGGCTTTGCTGTGTTGGTTACGACACGGGCATACGGAAAGCAGGATGCATACATGGAACCCATTCCATGTAAATCTACGTCCCTCCAGCCCCCATCGGAAGGATGGTTCCACTGTTTCGTATGGCTCACCATGGTACCAAATCCTGGCAACGACTGGCACCAATTTCCATTTCACTGGCTGCCAGCAGTGATGTCGGACCACTGGCACGCTGCGTTCTACTTTTCGTCGCCAACCACTTCAGGTTACAGCCGAAGCACATGGTTGGTGCATGTCCTTTGCAGCGGGCCACATCCAATGCTCCAAATACCGCATCAGACGCCCCCATCTCCACCAGCATGACGATCCATACACGATGCATCTTCATCCATCACAGACACTGCAGCTGCATCTCTCATCCATGCTGCGCATGCGGGTCCAGCTGCTGGGCCAAATACTGCAGCGCGGCAATCAGCGACCGGAACCCTGTAGCCTCCGGAATCTTCTCCAACCCTACGCTGGCCGCCATCGTGTCATCCATGAGCTCCATCACAGCCACGCTCTGCCGCATCGCAGCCGCTGGGCTCTCCGCTGCCGCCAGCACTGTGCCTACCGCACCCGCGGCGGCCGTGTCCGTCAGCGCCAGCATGGCGCCGGTGCGTGTCGCAACATCAAAACCCGCCCCTGCCACCCGGAACGCACGCAGCAGCGTGTTGTAGCCCGCAGCAGGCAGAGCAGGGTGCCGCAGCAGCTCACACGACACGTAGCAACGCTGCTTTGCGCCATCACCTGCCGTGCTGGAGCACCCCACGGTGCTGGGGCCGTTGCCGCCGTCCATGCTGCTGCGCGTGCTGCCGTCCGCGCCGCGCAGCGGCCCGGTGGGGGTGTCAACAGTGGAGGCAGCGTCGGTGAGCAGCGCGTAGGTGCCGGCGCGCGGGTTGAAGTCACCGGCGCAAAGAAAGTCGAAGAGCTGGAAGGCGGCGAGGGCGGGGGAAGGGCCGACGGAGATGTCAGTTGCCCACAGGCGCAGCATGGTGTGCGGGTCGTGCAGCACGGCAAAGTCGATGGTTGCATGGCCTGCATGCGTGCACGTATGCCTGCTGCACCTCATGTGGAGCACCCCTATGTACTGTCAACGAGGTAGACGTAACCCCGATGTTGCTGTTTACAGAACACAGGCCACCGTGACGTGTATCCAACACTGTCATTGGATACATGCAAGCCTGCAGGAACGTCTGAAAAACTGCAGTATAACGCGCAATTACGTTGGACATGTGCGTGCGGGCGCACCCATGAAGCCGGCCTGCGCGAGCTGCGTGCCGACGGCGGCGGCGGCGTCGGCGAGGGCGGCGGGCGTGACGGAGGCCTGCGGGAAGGCGTGGCCGATGCAGACGTACGCCGGGGCAAAGATGCGCTCAACCGTGGCCACGGTGGCGGCGGCGCCGTCGGGCTGCACGAGGAGGCTGACGGAGGGCGCGCCGAGGGGCTGCGCCGGGGCGGCCTCGACGACGGCGCCTCGCTCTCGCACAGCCTGCACGGCGGCGGCAACAGTGCATGTGGTGCTGCAGCTGGTGCAGGTGGCTGGAGTTGGTCGCACCTCCTGGGTGAGGCTGACTGTACCCTGCTGGTGCAGGTGGCCGGTCCGGTTGGCTGGACGGAGGGTGTCACTGTGTGAAACAGGAGCGGAGTGTGACCTCGCGCCACCATCGCCGTCGGCAGTGTGCCACGGTGTGCAACAGGAGCGTGGCAACAGCGCAGCAACAGGCGGGCATCATGGTGTACGGTGTGTGGGTGCAGGAGCACCGCCACAGCCGTGGTGGAACATGCCTCATGAGAAATGAGGCATCACTGACGCAAATCACTGCGGAATCAGGTGCAGGGCTGTGGCAGCTGTTCGCAGAGGCCCCAGCACCTGCCGGGCGCGGCGCACGCGGCCATGCCGCAATGGAAAGCACAGATTGAATGCCGCAAGCATTCTGATACTGGGTTGAACATTGCTGAGCAGCTGCCAGGCAACCAGGCGTGGCCACGCAGTCGCAGGCAGGGCGCGCCGTGCTGATGCCCGTCCGTATTTCTAGCAGCCGGAGTATCCTTTTGCAGAACCACTTGGAGTACCAAATTCAACCAATCTGAGCGTTGCCCATCGGGGGTGCGTGACAGACCTGTACAAATGCCCGGTAGGTGGGGTACGCTGCGGGCACGACCATGCGCAAGGCAGCACGCAGGTCACGCAGCAGCAGCGCCGCCAGCTGCTGCACCGCCGCCAGCCGCTGCTCCTCGACGCCTGCTGCGCGCTCGGCGGCACCAGCGGGCGCCGCCACATCAGCGGCAGCTGTGGCAGCGGCGGCGGCGGCACGCCGCGCCGTAGTCAGCTGATGCAGGGCGTCTGTGCGCGCGGCGGGGAGGCCACGCACGTCCGCAGCATCGAAGAAGGCCATGCCCGCGGCGGTGGGCTCGTCCTCCAGCTTGATGAACCACCGCTGCAGATGCTATTTTTTCAAGCGCATATAAGCCATCATGTTAGCTCGTTGTCAATCCTGGCAACTTGGCATTGTTGACATGCTGGGAAGTGAGCTGCAGCGCGGCCCCGGGCTGCTCTGTCAGACATCAAACCGCACCGCAGTCCGGTGCGCTAGCGGTGCTGCGCGGCATGTTTGCGGCGTGCACCATGCATGGCGCCGGAATGGCATGCCGGGGACCCCAGGATTTGCAACCCAGCATTTGCAACCCGTTGAATCACAAGACACCACACCAAGACCCCGTATCGGGATGACATGCACCGCAGTAGACACACACCCGCGTGTGCTTCGTGCCAGGCTGCAGCATTGCGGCCGCCACATGCTCACACAGCAACCGGTCCTTCCGCTCCGCCGCGGCGGCGGCGGCGCCCGCCTCCGCCACGTCCAGCCGCCCCTCGGCCAGCGTGAATTTCAGCTGCACCGTCGACCCCACCCCGGACCGCGCCGCACCCGCCTCCCACGCTTCCCTCTCCGCCACCTCCATACCGCCCAGCACGCCCCTGCCGGCGCCCTGCAGCGCTCCGCCTGCTGCAACTGCGGCGCCGGTCGCCAGGGTGACCAATTCTGGGGCGCTTGCAGCCACCGCCGGCTCGGCAGCTGGAACAGTAACCCCTGGCGGAACGTTCACACGTGCCTGCCGCAGCAGAGCGCGTGCACCCGACTTGGACGCCACCGCCGCCGCGAACGCCGGCAACGCGCCGAGCAGCGGCACCCCCAGCGCCACAGACAGCTCAATGTCGGCGTCGCCGACGCCCCCGGCATGATAAACGCCGATCGGCCAGCCGCAGCCGCCGTGAGCCGATGCATCGCGCGTGGGCTCGCGAGCACCTTGGCTGCTAGCGGCATGCGCTGCGGCAGCCGCCCAGCATTCTCAGCATGCACGACGGTGAAACGTGCCGACGCCGGCGCCGGCACCCCCCCGGCCTCCAGCAGCCGCGCCCAGTAGTCATGCACGTCGGCCGGCAGCGGCTTCGCGACGACAAACACGACGTCCGTCAGGGGATCTGCGACGTCACAGAGGCGGGGCAGCTGCGCCGTCTCCAGGGCGCGCATGCTCGGCAGTGGCCGCTGCGCGCCGTCGAGGGCGGCCGTGCTGCCGTCAGCGACGGTGGCTGAGGGGGCGACGCCTGGCAGGTGGATGATGACGCGGTGCGACTCCCGGATGGAGTCCCAGGAGGAGCGCAGGGAGGCTTGGAGGTCGGCAAACTGCTCGGCGCGGTGCGCGCGGGTGTTGGCGATGCGGCGGAGCGCGTGCTGCCGCATGCGCAGTACGCGCCACTCGCCCTGGATCACGCGGCACGCTGTGTGCTTCTTTC
>UNSF01000280.1:0-23826 GCA_900538255.1 Ulva mutabilis
CATGCAGTTGAGCATGCTTCATGCACTGTCATGGCACCCACTGTGCCGGCGTAGCTGCGCGCGCACTTGCAGTTGAGCATGCTTCATGCACTGTCATGGCAGTCCACTGTGCCGGCGTAGCTCATGCGCGCTTGCAGGTTCAGCATGCTTCATGCACTGTCATGGCAGTCCACTGTGCCGGCGTAGCTCATGCGCACTAGCAGTTGAGCATGCTTCATGCACTGTCATGGCAGTCCACTGTGCCGGTGTAGCGCCTGCCACTTGCAGTTGAGCATGGCTTCATGCACTGTCATGGCAGTCCCACTGTGCCGGCGTAGCTCATGCGCGCTTGCAGTTCAGCATGCTTCATGCACTGTCATGGCAGTCCACTGTGCCGGCGTAGCTCATGCGCACTAGCAGTTGAGCATGCTTCATGCACTGTCATGGCAGTCCACTGTGCCGGCGTAAGCTCCTGCGCACTTGCAGTTGAGCATGCTTCATGCACTGTCATGGCAGTCCACTGTGCCGGCGTAGCTCATGCGCACTAGCAGTTGAGCATGCTTCATGCACTGTCATGGCAGTCCACTGTGCCGGCGTAGCTCATGCGCACTTGCAGTTGAGCATGCTTCATGCACTGTCATGGCAGTCCACTGTGCCGCGTAGCTCATGCGCACTAGCAGTTGAGCATGCTTCATGCACTGTCATGGCAGTCCACTGTGCCGGCGTAGCTCATGCGCACTAGCAGTTGAGCATGCTTCATGCACTGTCATGGCAGTCCACTGTGCCGGCGTAGCTCATGCGCACTTGCAGTTGAGCATGCTTCATGCACTGTCATGGCAGTCCACTGTGCCGGCGTAGCTCATGCGCTTGCAGTTGAGCATGCTTCATGCACTGTCATGGCAGTCCACTGTGCCGGCGTAGCTCATGCGCACTTGCAGTTGAGCATGCTTCATGCACTGTCATGGCAGTCCACTGTGCCGCGTAGCTCATGCGCACTTGCAGTTGAGCATGCTTCATGCACTGTCATGGCAGTCCACTGTGCCGGCGTAGCTCATGCGCACTTGCAGTTGAGCATGCTTCATGCACTGTCATGGCAGTCCACTGTGCCGGCGTAGCTCATGCGCACTTGCAGTTGAGCATGCTTCATGCACTGTCATGGCAGTCCACTGTGCCGGCGTAGCTCATGCGCACTTGCAGGTGAGCATGCTTCATGCACTGTCATGGCAGTCCACTGTGCCGGCGTAGCTCATGCGCACTAGCAGTTGAGCATGCTTCATGCACTGTCATGGCAGTCCACTGTGCCGGCGTAGCTCATGCGCACTAGCAGTTGAGCATGCTTCATGCACTGTCATGGCAGTCCACTGTGCCGGCGTAGCTCATGCGCACTAGCAGTTGAGCATGCTTCATGCACTGTCATGGCAGTCCACTGTGCCGGTGTAGCTCATGCGCACTAGCAGTTGAGCATGCTTCATGCACTGTCATGGCAGTCCACTGTGCCGGCGTAGCTCATGCGCACTAGCAGTTGAGCATGCTTCATGCACTGTCATGGCAGTCCACTGTGCCGGCGTAGCTCATGCGCACTTGCAGTTGAGCATGCTTCATGCACTGTCATGGCAGTCCACTGTGTGCGCGTAGCTCATGCGCACTTGCAGTTGCATGCTTCATGCACTGTCATGGCAGTCCACTGTGCCGGCGTAGCTCCTGCGCACTTGCAGTTGAGCATGCTTCATGCACTGTCATGGCAGTCCACTGTGCCGGCGTAGCTCATGCGCACTTGCAGGTGAGCATGCTTCATGCACTGTCATGGCAGTCCACTGTGCCGGCGTAGCTCATGCGCACTTAGCAGTTGAGCATGCTTCATGCACTGTCATGGCAGTCCACTGTGCCGGCGTAGCTCATGCGCACTTGCAGTTGAGCATGCTTCATGCACTGTCATGGCAGTCCACTGTGCCGGCGTAGCTCATGCGCACTAGCAGTTGAGCATGCTTCATGCACTGTCATGGCAGTCCACTGTGCCGGCGTAGCTCATGCGCACTAGCAGTTGAGCATGCTTCATGCACTGTCATGGCAGTCCACTGTGCCGGCGTAGCTCATGCGCACTAGCAGTTGAGCATGCTTCATGCACTGTCATGGCAGTCCACTGTGCCGGCGTAGCTCATGCGCACTTGCAGTTGAGCATGCTTCATGCACTGTCATGGCAGTCCACTGTGCCGGCGTAGCTCATGCGCACTAGCAGTTGAGCATGCTTCATGCACTGTCATGGCAGTCCACTGTGCCGGCGTAGCTCATGCGCACTTGCAGTTGAGCATGCTTCATGCACTGTCATGGCAGTCCACTGTGCCGGCGTAGCCTGCGCACTTGCAGTTGAGCATGCTTCATGCACTGTCATGGCAGTCCACTGTGCCGGCGTAGCTCATGCGCACTGCAGTTGAGCATGCTTCATGCACTGTCATGGCCCACTGTGCCGGTGTAGCGCCTGCGCACTTGCAGTTGAGCATGCTTCATGCACTGTCATGGCAGTCCACTGTGGCCGGCGTGTAGGCGCCATGCGCGCTTGCAGGTTGAGCATTGCGTGTCATGCTACTGTCATGGCAAGTCCACTGTGGCCGAGCGTCAAGCTCAATGCGCACATACTGCAGTTGAGTCATGCTTCATGCACTGTCATGGCGAAGTCCACTGGTGCCGGTGTAACCTGCCTGCGCACTTAGCAGTTGAGGCATGCTGTCCATTGCACTGTCATGGCAGTTCCACTGTGCCGGCGTAAGCTGCATCGCGCGCTATGCAAGTTGCAGCCATGCTTCATGCAACCTGTCATGGCAATCCACTGTGCCGGCGTAGCGCCGCGCCATCTCGTGCAGTTGAGCATGACTTCGATGCACTGTACGATGGCATGTCCACTGTGCGCAGCGTAGCGCATGCGCGCTTTGCAGGTTCAGCAATGGCTTCATGCACTGATCATGCGGCAGTCACCACTGTGCCGGCGTATGCTCATGCGCGCTTGCAGGTCAGCATGGCTTCATGCACTGTCATGGCAGTCCACTGTGCCGGCGTAGCTCATGTCGCACTAGCAGTTGAGCATGCTTCATGCACTGTCATGGCAGTCCACTGTGCCGGCGTAGCTCATGCGCACTAGCAGTTGAGCATGCTTCATGCACTGTCATGGCAGCCCACTGTGCCGGTGTAGCGCCTGCGCACTTGCAGTTGAGCATGCTTCATGCACTGTCATGGCAGTCCACTGTGCCGGCGTAGCTCATGCGCGCTTGCAGGTCAGCATGCTTCATGCACTGTCATGGCAGTCCACTGTGCCGGCGTAGCTCATGCGCACTAGCAGTTGAGCATGCTTCATGCACTGTCATGGCAGTCCACTGTGCCGGTGTAGCGCCTGCGCACTTGCAGTTGAGCATGCTTCATGCACTGTCATGGCAGTCCACTGTGCCGGCGTAGCTCATGCGCGCTTGCAGGTCAGCATGCTTCATGCACTGTCATGGCAGTCCACTGTGCCGGCGTAGCTCATGCGCACTAGCAGTTGAGCATGCTTCATGCACTGTCATGGCAGTCCACTGTGCCGGTGTAGCGCCTGCGCACTTGCAGTTGAGCATGCTTCATGCACTGTCATGGCAGTCCACTGTGCCGGCGTAGCTCATGCGCACTAGCAGTTGAGCATGCTTCATGCACTGTCATGGCAGTCCACTGTGCCGGCGTAGCTCATGCGCACTAGCAGTTGAGCATGCTTCATGCACTGTCATGGCAGTCCACTGTGCCGGCGTAGCTCATGCGCACTAGCAGTTGAGCATGCTTCATGCACTGTCATGGCAGCCCACTGTGCCGGTGTAGCTCATGCGCACTAGCAGTTGAGCATGCTTCATGCACTGTCATGGCAGTCCACTGTGCCGGCGTAGCTCATGCGCACTAGCAGTTGAGCATGCTTCATGCACTGTCATGGCAGTCCACTGTGCCGGCGTAGCTCATGCGCGCTTGCAGGTCAGCATGCTTCATGCACTGTCATGGCAGTCCACTGTGCCGGCGTAGCTCATGCGCACTAGCAGTTGAGCATGCTTCATGCACTGTCATGGCAGTCCACTGTGCCGGCGTAGCTCATGCGCACTAGCAGTTGAGCATGCTTCATGCACTGTCATGGCAGCCCACTGTGCCGGTGTAGCGCCTGCGCACTTGCAGTTGAGCATGCTTCATGCACTGTCATGGCAGTCCACTGTGCCGGTGTAGCGCCTGCGCACTTGCAGTTGAGCATGCTTCATGCACTGTCATGGCAGTCCACTGTGCCGGCGTAGCTCATGCGCGCTTGCAGGTCAGCATGCTTCATGCACTGTCATGGCAGTCCACTGTGCCGGCGTAGCTCATGCGCACTAGCAGTTGAGCATGCTTCATGCACTGTCATGACAGTCCACTGTGCCGGCGTAGCTCATGCGCACTAGCAGTTGAGCATGCTTCATGCACTGTCATGGCAGTCCACTGTGCCGGCGTAGCTCATGCGCACTAGCAGTTGAGCATGCTTCATGCACTGTCATGGCAGCCCACTGTGCCGGTGTAGCTCATGCGCACTAGCAGTTGAGCATGCTTCATGCACTGTCATGGCAGTCCACTGTGCCGGCGTAGCTCATGCGCACTAGCAGTTGAGCATGCTTCATGCACTGTCATGGCAGTCCACTGTGCCGGCGTAGCTCATGCGCGCTTGCAGGTCAGCATGCTTCATGCACTGTCATGGCAGTCCACTGTGCCGGCGTAGCTCATGCGCACTAGCAGTTGAGCATGCTTCATGCACTGTCATGGCAGTCCACTGTGCCGGCGTAGCTCATGCGCACTAGCAGTTGAGCATGCTTCATGCACTGTCATGGCAGTCCACTGTGCCGGCGTAGCTCATGCGCACTAGCAGTTCAGCATGCTTCATGCACTGTCATGGCAGTCCACTGTGCCGGCGTAGCTCATGCGCACTAGCAGTTGAGCATGCTTCATGCACTGTCATGGCAGTCCACTGTGCCGGCGTAGCTCCTGCGCACTTGCAGTTGAGCATGCTTCATGCACTGTCATGGCAGTCCACTGTGCCGGCGTAGCTCATGCGCACTAGCAGTTGAGCATGCTTCATGCACTGTCATGGCAGTCCACTGTGCCGGCGTAGCTCATGCGCACTAGCAGTTGAGCATGCTTCATGCACTGTCATGGCAGTCCACTGTGCCGGCGTAGCTCATGCGCGCTTGCAGGTCAGCATGCTTCATGCACTGTCATGGCAGTCCACTGTGCCGGCGTAGCTCATGCGCACTAGCAGTTGAGCATGCTTCATGCACTGTCATGGCAGTCCACTGTGCCGGCGTAGCTCATGCGCACTAGCAGTTGAGCATGCTTCATGCACTGTCATGGCAGCCCACTGTGCCGGTGTAGCGCCTGCGCACTTGCAGTTGAGCATGCTTCATGCACTGTCATGGCAGTCCACTGTGCCGGCGTAGCTCATGCGCACTAGCAGTTGAGCATGCTTCATGCACTGTCATGGCAGCCCACTGTGCCGGTGTAGCGCCTGCGCACTTGCAGTTGAGCATGCTTCATGCACTGTCATGGCAGTCCACTGTGCCGGCGTAGCTCATGCGCGCTTGCAGGTCAGCATGCTTCATGCACTGTCATGGCAGTCCACTGTGCCGGCGTAGCTCATGCGCACTAGCAGTTGAGCATGCTTCATGCACTGTCATGGCAGTCCACTGTGCCGGTGTAGCTCCTGCGCACTTGCAGTTGAGCATGCTTCATGCACTGTCATGGCAGTCCACTGTGCCGGCGTAGCTCATGCGCACTAGCAGTTGAGCATGCTTCATGCACTGTCATGGCAGTCCACTGTGCCGGTGTAGCTCATGCGCACTAGCAGTTGAGCATGCTTCATGCACTGTCATGGCAGTCCACTGTGCCGGTGTAGCGCCTGCGCACTTGCAGTTGAGCATGCTTCATGCACTGTCATGGCAGTCCACTGTGCCGGCGTAGCTCATGCGCGCTTGCAGGTCAGCATGCTTCATGCACTGTCATGGCAGTCCACTGTGCCAGTGTAGCTCCTGCGCACTTGCAGTTGAGCATGCTTCATGCACTGTCATGGCAGTCCACTGTGCTGGTGAGGCTCATCCGCACGTGCAGTTGAGCATGCCTCCTAGATAGCTACGCGCTCCCGGCGCTCCTGGCGCTCTGCCCTGCTTGTGTGGACCATGCAAGTAAATAGATGAGCATGCTGCATGCACTCTCTTGTCACTCTGCTGCAGTGCTGATCAGGTGCTATGATCATAGCGGTTATCACAGCCCGCCGCGAATATTACATGTACCTACACTACAACGTCTGCAATACATACAAATATAATCGCCTAGTGCAATACACTGCACAATGTGCAACAACGCAATGTCTGCTCAGCTCTGCTCTGCGTTGGCCTGCATTGTGTCATATGCTTGCTTGTCATATCAAAAGTGCGGCATAAAGTATGCCACATAATGCATGTGGCCTCACTGGCCTCACTGTGTAACACATAATGCATGTGGCCTTGGTGCTTGCGGTGGCGGGCCTGTCTGTTTGCCTGTTTCCTAGTCCGTTGCTTCAGCGCTGCTGAGTCCTGGATCTATCACTTTGTAACACATAATGCATGTTTTACACGGTGACAGATTGGCCCGCCCTGCCTTCCCGTGAGCTGCCGCGCGGAGAGCAAGCTGCTGTTGCCCTCGCGGCCGGGCTCTTGCGTTCATCTCCGTGTAACACGGTGACAGATCTAGGACCCAGCAGCGCCGAGGCAACAGACCAGACAATACGCAGACATAATGCATGTGTGTTACACATAATGCATGTGTAGCACCATGTGGCCCAATGAAACACGGGAGTTCACCTCAAACGTGGTCGCCACCGGATTGTCGCGGTAGTGGCTTGCACGCGTACACGTCGTTCAAATCGCTACAACGCCCCCGGATGAATGTGCAGGTGCCAGCATGAAGAATATAGACAGTGCTTCAAATCCAACATATGTTTTGTTTACAATGACCTGTCCCGCCGGCGCAGCCTCGCTCGCCGACGATTCAGTGCGCTGCACATCAATTGACGCTGCTGATACCATCGCTGATATCTTACGTGGATACCATCTTACCATCTCTTATATTCGGTACTGAAAGTTGAGACCACGTTGCGCTACTGCTTGTTCGGTATTGGCACGCGTATTTGCCCGATGGTGGCTACCATGATGCCACCGGTCATGCAAACAACTGGCCGGCTCCACAGCCAGTCTATCTTTGAGCTTTGACTCTCCTGTATGACCTTAAGCAGGTCCAGTGAGTCAAGCCGGACGTTTGCGGACTGGGAGCTTCGGTTGTTGCCACTCCTTCGAGATCGTCCGCTGCGTTGTAACCCCGCCATCCAGCTAGCGGGCAGGTAAATCCCATCTAAGTACAACTGTAGTATTTGTATAGCAGTGCTATGCTATTGGTGCCTTCTAGCACGCTCGATGTGTGTCCGGCACGCGTGTTTGCGCGTTATTAGGTACCATGATGCCGCCTGTCCACGAGCGACGGGCCGGCTCCATAGTTGGCCTATTTTTAAGCTTTGATTCTCTTGTTCGACGTTATGCTAGTCCAATGAGTCCCGCCGGACGTATGCGGGCAGGGAGCTTCTGTTGTTGCCACTCCTTCGAGATCGTCCGCCACGTTGTAACCCCGCCCTCCCAGTAGCGGGCAAGTGACTCACATTACCATCTAAAAACATCGTTGGTGTTTGTGTAGCAGCGCTGTGCTCCTGATGCCTTGCAGCATGCTAGGTGCATGTGGACTGAATGCACACGTTGCCGACGACTGCACAATCAAGTGTCCTTTGCTGCCATAGGTATCCTTGATAGACACCTCGACATCGTATTTTAGGTATGTCTACCCAATAAGGGGGACACTCGTGCCTGGTGCAGCGGATACCGGAGAGGTGGGTGTCCAAATAGGCCTATTCGGAAACCCAGAGTTGGGAGTCCGAATAGGCCTATTCGGACACCCAGAGTTGGGAGTCCGAATAGGCCTATTCGGACACCCAGAGGTGGGAGTCCGAATAGGCCTATTCGGACACCCACCGCTCCGGTGAAGGTGGCATGGGCACCTGCCTTTTCGCTACAAGTGCTTCATGTCGCCCTCGCGTACACATGCAGTGCATAACAGACATACAGTGTTCCACCTCTCCTGCTGGCAACGTTGTGTGTGGACCATGTGAGCATATGGAGCATATGGACCATTCCATGAGGTTGATCTCACGTCCATATTGACCTATTGCAACTCCATCATTGGCTATCCAATCCATGTCAAAATCGTAGCCTTCCGTTGTTTCGAGGTCTCTGTTGTGATGTGCCACAGTCACAACATTCCACGGCCAGTAGTGGTAATTTCTCCGACACAAAGTCTACGGTAGTGCGGTGGTGGTTGTTGCTGTGCGCGGTTGTGGCGCGGGTGCCGTAGTGGAGGGGTGCGGGAGTGCGCGTGCGTGTGGGTGCGTGGGTGTGGTTGTGTCGGCTGTGTCGGTTCGTTGTGGCTTTTTCGCCTGGGAGAGTGATTGCTTTTTGCTGGTGTCTACTTTCGGGGGTTTTGGCCGTCTACTTTCCTTCCGTTGCCCTCGCTGCCGGGCTATTGCGTTCATCTCCGTGTAACACACAAAGTCTACTTATACGTCCTATATGTGCTCTAGCCAGGGCATCTCCTGCTCACCCGAGCAGGACGTCACCGATTACGTCCGGGTTACGTCACCAGCTACGCGCACCACCCAGGACGTCATCGGCATGTAAGCCGTCTCAGTGGCGGTGGCAGTGACGGCATCAAGATGTCCCACCTGTGGGTCATCCGGATGTACCCCAGCCGTGCGCATGATGGCATGGGGACGTCATACCCAGCCGGCCACCAGCCAGTTACGTCATCTTGGCGCCCTTGTCTCCCGAGGACGGGATTGTGATCGCTAGATGACGTCCCTCTCGAGTCACGATGGCGTCCTTGGTGCTTTTTGCCGCCTGTGTCCTCGGAGTACGTCATTTTTCGACTGGCAGCATCGTCCTAGTGAGAGGCAGTGAATAAAGCTGGTATCCTCACCTGCTGCTCACCCTTTGTACAAGTAGGTCTCTTGTTGCTGCAGTTGAATGTTTGAGGTGCAGGCAGTATCAACCATCGCGAGCTCTCACCCTGCACGTGATCGGATCATCTACAGCACGATGGTCAATGTATGGTGAAACGATGGATCCTTACATGCGCGTAACAACTGCGTGATCACCTCGGAGCGGACTACGAGGCGCAATATTTGCCATCCCGCAGTTAGCAGATTGCAGATGATGATTTAATTCATTCACTGGAGCAAGAAGCAGAATCAGTTTGAAGCTGTTGTCGCGGACTGGTTCTTGCGCACGCACATGCCGACTTGAACGATGGAGTAACAACCCGCAGAGCAGCAGCCATACCGCCTATTGTAGAGCTTGAGGCGGCGTCAGGACACAACAGGTTACAATGTACCATATAATTCAGCGCTTGCAACACTGGACTGTTTGGTGGCTTCGCAAAGGGGGTGGGCCCGGGAACTGCGATCTCATGCGGAATGGCACCATGTCGACGCCGGCGGTTTGACCAGAGCTAGCGCTAATCACGACATATCTGAAGAAGCCTGAACAGCGCTGCATAGGAAAATATGCTATACTGGATAAGTGTGTATCTCAGGGACGACACACCTAGGCATGTAACCTCTTCGGACTGCAGCGATCTCAGTCGCCATTGCCTCGGATGCCGTCGAATAGCCGTTCAGGCAAGCAACAACAACAGCGAGAACTCAAATATAGTATGAATACCACATATTCATCGCTGTCAAAGTTTGGGCTGGTGCAGCTTCATATCGCCTGTTGCAGCTGGCCTTGCAATTGGCCTGCAACTACTCCACAGAGGCATGCGCACTGCCTTCTTACATTTGGATCACGAGACAGCAATCATAGCAGACAGTATCGGCTATAGATGTGATGTTCGGCCGGCTATCAACCGCGTCGCGGCGTCACAGATGTAGTCAATGTGCTGACAGCCGGACGAACGCATCCTGAGCAGGAGCTTCTAGGATTGCACGCAGTGTGTTACACGGAGATGAACGCAATAGCCCGGCAGCGAGGGCAACAGAAGGAAAGTATACGGCCAAAACCCCCGAAAGTAGACACCAGCAAAAAGCAATCACTCTCCCAGGCGAAAAAGCCACAACGAACCGACACAGCCGACACAACCACACCCACGCACCCACACGCATGCGCACTTCCGCACCCCTCCACTACGGCACCCGCGCCACAACCGCACACAGCAACAACCACCACCGCACTACTGCCCACCCCAGCAAAACCAGCCATCACCGACCCCCCAACAGCAGCACCCCCACTCCATCCTGCCCCACTGGAGCATTCCATCACGGGCCCCCGCACTATGAGAATGCTGCCAGCACTTTCGGGACGTCCTTTGCCCAGATTTCCAGAAGGACGCCTGGAGGATGGCACGACGACCAATTGGTGTCATCGGGAGGGCGGCCTGGAGCCGCCCTGGCGCAGCGGGACGCCCTCATGCCGTTACCACGAGTTTGATGACTCATAGAGGTCGTCACTGGGATGACCTGAGTAGTGGGCAGGTGACGCGCATAAGACGCGTCGATTGACGTCACGTCGGCGGCGGTTCAAGCCGAAATGACGTAATCTAAGTCGTTCACCTTGCAGGACGTCCTGCGGACCTCCCATGCGCGCCAAGGGAGATGTCCTCTCCAGCACCCGCATGAGAGGTCCAGGAGTGGGAGGACTGCTGAGGGCGTCTAGGATGGAGTTGTGTGGGACACGTACACGATGGGATAGTAATATGTACATATGCGGAAGATCTTGCCTACGACATTGACACTGTATCGTCCACTGTGAGGCACGAGGGTTGAGGCCCATGGCTGGTCGATTAGGCCCAATCGACCATCGTGGCGTCCCGATTGTTGTAGTCGAATGGGCCCAATCGACCATATTGGCGTCCGGGGTGCTGTAGTCGATTGGGTACAATCGACCATAGTGGCGCCCGGGGTACTGCAGTCGATTGGGCCCAATCGACCATCCACCTGTGCAGACGGTTCGACTGTCGAGAAACTGGAATCAGACAGGACAGGTGACTTGGTCATCAGTGGCACGCGTATATATGAGTCGAGGTCACGAGCGTTCACACGGACTTCACTGTGCTCAAGTGCGCATAGTGGCCTGTGGTCCATGACTGGTCGATTGGGCACAATCGACCATAGTGGCGCCCGGGGTGCTGCGGTTTATTGGGCACGATCGACCAAAGTGGCGCCCGGGGTGCTGCGGTCGATTGGGCACGATCGACCAAAGTGGCGTCCGGGGTGCTGCGGTCGATTGTGCACGATCGACCAAAGTGGCGTCCGGGGTGCTGTGGTCGATTGGGCACGATCGACCAAAGTGACGCCCGGGGTGCTGTGGTCGTTTGAGCACGATCGACCATCGTGGCGTACGGGGTGCTGCGGTCGATTGGGCACGATCGACCAAAGTGGCGTCCGGGGTGCTGTGGTCGATTGGGCCTCCAGGCCTTTCTTGTATCTAGGATGTCCCTAAGCTGACCTCGTCCCCTAGGACTCCTTAAGGATTCATGCATGACTGACTTAGAGTCCTCAATCGTAGATGTAACAAGTCGTCATGATGCCCTGGTAACGTCACACTCCATCATCAGGACGTCCCATGACTGTTCCCGTGACATCCCTGTTATGCAACCTGTGTCCCCCAAGGATCCTCAGCCCATCTTGCACAAGTCCCGCAGCTGTCCTTGCTCTGTCCCTCGTCAACTCCGCGTCCACTCGGGCAGTCCTCATGCCGACCTCTTGCAGTCACTCCACTGTCCTTTCACAGTCCCTATGGTGCCCTTCCGGCGTCCTGTAAGGACGTCCTGAAAGTGCTGGCACCATAGTTATGCATGAGAGCCCGGGGGCGCACGCCCCCCACAGTGCAAGGCGTACCAGCCCTCCCCCTCCGGCCGCCCGGCAGGGGCCTCAGGGCGGGGCGCGAAGGGCACTGGCGGCGCCGCATCACTCCCCCCACGGTGGCTCGCGGGAAGGCAGTGTCGTTATGTCCAACGTCGCGGGACAGTTTGAACTCGTCATGCACATCTGCCCAAGACAAGCAACACAATCAAGACGGCAATTTCGCTCTATCTACTGATACGTCAGTGACCCACGCGCACGGCTTCAAATACTGGCGGAAGCCTTCAGCTGGGCGAACCACTGCAGTGCACTTGGCGAACGTTCCAAGGTGCTGCACGATCACCACAGAACTATCTATAGTACGGTATTACTTGACGATCGAGTGCGACTGCTCTATGTGGACGTCTCCGCTGTGACCATGTGATTATCATGCTGTCGACTGGAGCTGTCAGTTGTCCATGTGCAGGCCGGAGCCGGCTGTTCGAATTCGTGGCAGCCTGCCGGTGCTCGTGATGCACGATCATGACAGATTGAGTTATGTCCATAATTTTTATAGCGTGGTGAGTTCTGAGGTGCACCGTGTCCTCAGCGTCAGCATAGGAAGTAAGCACGTAGTCTTCACAATTGTAATGTTCGTTCTGGCATTTGCTCGTGCGGCGCATGACCTTGGTGCTTGCGGTGGCGGTCTGTCTGTTTGCTGTCTGTTTGCTTGTTGCCTGGTCTGTTGCCTCGGCGCTGCTGAGTCCTAGATCTATCACTGTGTAACACACAATTGTAATGCACGCAGCACAAGAGACACAGCATGCCAACATCTGACATGCTTTGCCGCTGTCCAGCCTGTGGCTTTCTGCCACATTCAGGGTTAGAGAGCGTGCCAAAAGCAGTCCTTGTTACTGGTTCCACTGTGGTTGGTGTTGGCTGCTGCTCAAACGGACGCCTGAGAACGCCTGATTTCTCACACTTGCCACCAAGTGAACTGCTGGTGCCACGGAAACGCACGCAAACCACCCGCAACCTGTCAAATTATCACCTGCACACCTCCCCAGGCTCTCGATTTTGGAGGTGGCCAGTTCCTCTGCCCTGCCTGTGGCCGCTCTCCATAGTGCTTAGTTATCTTTTTCGCAATGCTTCCAGCCCGTTTGCAGCTCCAATGCCCCATTCCTGCAAATTCAGGTCAACAATAACCAACCTGCTACGCGGTTGCTGAAGCGTTTGTGTTCGGCCAAGTCACAGGCTTGTTGTTTCAACTTCAGAAATATGATGCAAATGTTTGTGTTAAAATTTGAGCGAGTGATCATCATAAACGAGTTCAATGTACAGCTTTTTGCTGCTGTGCGCAGTTGCAACGCGTGGCGTGATGCATGCCGACGCTTGCGCGCACCAGTCCGCCACCCCCATTGTGGCGCAATCCCACTGCAGCACCGGCACAGCACAACGTCACATACGGCTGCAGGCTGCCCCACCCAGCACTCTGCAATGCCGCGAGTGCTTTGCCGCTGTCCAGCACAGGCACAGCACAACGTCACATGCGGCTGCACCCTGCCCCACCCAGCACTCTGCAATGCCGCATGCGCAAGTGCTTTGCCGCTGTCCAGCACAGGCACAGCACAACGTCACATGCGGCTGCACGCTGCCCCACCCAGCACTCTGCAATGCCGCGAGTGCTTTGCCGCTGTCCAGCACAGGCACAGCACAACGTCACATGCGGCTGCACCCTGCCCGACCCCGCACTCTGCAATGCCGCATGCGCAAGTGCTTTGCCGCTGTCCAGCACAGGCACAGCACAACGTCACATGCGGCTGCACGCTGCCCCACCCAGCACTCTGCAATGCCGCGAGTGCTTTGCCGCTGTCCAGCACAGGCACAGCACAACGTCACATGCGGCTGCACCCTGCCCCACCCAGCACTCTGCAATGCCGCGAGTGCTTTGCCGCTGTCCAGAACAGGCACAGCACAACGTCACATGCGGCTGCACGCTGCCCCACCCAGCACTCTGCAATGCCGCGAGTGCTTTGCCGCTGTCCAGAACAGGCACAGCACAACGTCACATGCGGCTGCACGCTGCCCCACACAGCACTCTGCAATGCCGCGAGTGCTTTGCCGCTGTCCAGCACAGGCACAGCACAACGTCACATGCGGCTGCACGCTGCCCCACACAGCACTCTGCAATGCCGCGAGTGCTTTGCCGCTGTCCAGCACAGGCACAGCACAACGTCACATGCGGCTGCACGCTGCCCCACCCAGCACTCTGCAATGCCGCGAGTGCTTTGCCGCTGTCCAGCACAGGCACAGCACAACGTCACATGCGGCTGCACGCTGCCCCACCCAGCACTCTGCAATGCCGCGAGTGCTTTGCCGCTGTCCAGCACAGGCACAGCACAACGTCACATGCGGCTGCACGCTGCCCCACCCAGCACTCTGCAATGCCGCGAGTGCTTTGCCGCTGTCCAGAACAGGCACAGCACAACGTCACATGCGGCTGCACGCTGCCCCACACAGCACTCTGCAATGCCGCGAGAGCTTTGCCGCTGTCCAGCACAGTGTCATGAGCCATACTGTGCGCTCAAGAGTCTAGTGACACATATATACAACGTCCTACAGTCCAGAAATAATACAACCCCTTGGGTTGGGCGCTTTTCTGGTTCTTGACATGGTTTCGGTGAGATGGTTAGAGCATCAGCTGCAGTGCTCCCTCATGATCAGGACGTCGCGGTTTCGAATCTCCGCAATTCACCGCAGACTTGCTATCAGTCAGTTCCCCATCACGCCACTTGAGCGAGGGGGTGTGTCATGAGCCATACTGTGCGCTCAAGAGTCTAGTGACACATATATACGACGTCCTACAGTCCAGAAGTAATACAACCCCTTGGGTTGGGCGCTTTTCTGGTTCTTAACATGGTTTCGGTGAGATGGTTAGAGCATCAGCATCAGTGCTCCCTCATGATCGCTGCTCGATTGTCAATACCCACTGGTATACATGTAGACCCCAATCCCACTTGTGGAGCCAAATCAAAGAAGTATTGGACTTCCTTAGCAACTTCTCCCGCTGCTATATACTCTGCCTCAGATGACGAGCGGCTCAATGTTGGCTGCTTTGAGGACTTCCATGACACACTTCCTAGACCGCATTTAATCACAAAACCTGTGGTCGATTTGCGAGTCTGAACACAACCAGCCCAGTCAGAGTCACAATAAGCATGCAAGGCACATTCAGAACCACCTAAGCACAAGCTGTAGGAGACAGTGCCATGCAGATAAAGCAGAACATCTCTCAGCCGAGCGAAGTTGCTGCATGTTGGCTGAGCGGTGGACCTGGCCAGAAATGACACAGCAAAGGCAATATCTGGCCTGGTGTAGTTGGCAATGTGCAACAGTGCTCCCACAATGGACTTGTACTGTGAGACTGCTGCAACATCTGTGACATCTGACCCTGGTGGATCCTTGTAGACATTGGAGATCATGGGAATGGAAACAGGCCACGCGTCTTTGAGCTCATGCTTATCAATCAACTTCTCAATGTGACGCTGCTGCTTCAAACAAATGGTCCTCTGGAGGCGGTTCCGTTGGATTGACATTTGGAGGAAGTACTTCGACTCTCCTAAATCCTTGCCGGGGAATTTGGACAGAATTGCCTTCTTGACGGACTGAACGCTGGACAACTTCTTGGCTGCGATCTGAATGTCGTCAACGTAGCACAAGATGAGCATGAAGCCAAGCTGCTCTGAGAACAACATGAACAATGCGCCGTCACTCTTGTTCTGGACGAACCCGAGGAAGACAATGTGGGCTGAGAGTGTCTTATTCCAGACACGAGGAGCCTGCTTGAGCCCGTAGAGGCTCTTGTTGAGGAGACAGGCACGGCCGGTGCTGTCAGCAAAGCCAGCTGGCTGTTGCATGAAGATCTGCTCCTCAAGGTCTCCTTGGATGAACGCATTCTTAATGTCAATCGCATGACAAACAAGATCGTAGCTGGCCACGATAGAGAAGAACAGGCGCACTGTGCTTGCGCGCACCACGGGCGCAAACACTGCATTGTAATCAATCCCTTCTTTCTGGTAGAAGCCTTTGATCACAAGCCGAGCTTTGTATCGCTCGATGGAGCCATCTGCGTTGAGCTTTCGCTTGAAAACCCACTTGCATGGAATGACTTTGTAGCCTAGGGGAGCCATCATGAGCTCCCACGCATTCATGGACACCAGAGAGTTGAACTCTTCTTCAGCTGCTGTGCACCAAAATGGCGCTTCTGGACCAGCAAGTGCTTCTTGCATTGTCTTGGGCTCCGGAGGGAGCCCTACAGCTGAAAATGTACCTGTGCATTGTGCGGCAGGCCATGAAGGTACCTCTGGTACAGCTCCTGAGGTGGTTGTCTGTTGCGCGCTGGGTTGCGCCGAGGCGTGGTTGGCTGGGAGCTGGGCTGCGGCGCTGCTGGCGCGGGCGCCTGATCCGCTGCTTCATCAACATCGAACAGTGGATTGCTCGCCATGAGCTGCTGCATCTGCTGTGGCTGCAGTGCATGCTGCTGTGGAGCCGGCTGCAGCACGGGCTGCTGAGTCGGCTGTGTAGGCTGTGGTGACTGCTGCTGTTGCGCGACATGGTCCATCAGATCTGAAAGCTCTTCAAGGCGTGCATCACTCGCTGGAGCTGCTGACTCATCAAATCTGACATCTCTGGAGATCTCAACTTTGCCGCTGGGCAAGAGGACTCTATAGGCTTTGAAATTGGGCTGATCGTACCCAAGAAACTTGCCTGCTGTCGCTTTGGCCGGGAGCTGGCCTTTCTTGCGCTTCTCTGTTGGAATGCGCATGTGGCAGGTGCAACCCCAGACGTGCAGGTTGCTGATGTCCGGCTTCTTGCCCTTCATGAGCTCCCACGGGGACGCACTACCGTCACTGCTCATGATGTTGGACAGGTAAGCTGCATGCCTCACAGCTTCTACCCAATACATTCTGTTCAACCCTGCATCAGCAAGCAGGGCGCCACGAAGGTCTGACAATGTGCCGATGGCACGCTCAGCATGCCCATTCTCCTGTGGGCTGTACCCTGACGTCGGCTGGGAATCAATTCCTCGCTCCTCAAGATATTTCTGCACCTTCTGGGAGAGAAAAACTGTGTCGCGGTCATACCGGACAGCACCGACGTCTGCTTTGTACTTCTTCTCAAGATGCGGAATGGCCTTCAGCAGCACATCAGCCGCATCAGACTTGTTGGTCAGTGGAAGCACAATCTTGTAACCGCTGAAATCATCAACGATCACCAGGAAGTAGTGAGACCCGCTGGGCGATCTCACGAATGGACCTGCCATGTCGACATGCAAGCGCTCCAACTTGGAGGTCGCTCGCTCATGCGTGCTGGGAAAGGGAGCTCTCTTCATCTTCCCTTCCGCACATGGCGTGCAAACAGCTGTGGACTTCAGCTGCTTCTCAAATTCGTGCGCAGGAGGCAGTCCTTGCACGGTTTCGCCTCGAGACATCTTGGCAAGGGTGCTGAAGCCGGCATGACCATACCGGCGGTGCCACAGCACAGCATCTTGGACTTGTGACGCAAGTGCCGTCTCGGGCATCTGATCTGAGACCTGTGGCTCACAGTCGACTTCGTAGAGGCCATTGACATTGGTGGCAATCAACAGCTGTTTGGATTTCTTACGAAGGATGATTCTGCCTCCTCTGCCGGTGTAGGACATGCCCGCATCATCAGCGCGGCTGAGGGAGATCAGATTGTGCTGCAACTTCGGAACGAGCAATACATTCTTGAGCGTGACACGATCACCATAATGGTTGATGACCTTGACGGTGCCGATGGCAGTGACTTCTTCCGTCTGCTCATTTGCCACAGTGCATGTGGTCTTCAGCGGCTGCGCATCATGGAGATACTCAGGCCGGTTCACCATGTGGTCAGTGGTGGCGGAGTCAAACAGCCATTTGTCTCTGGCTGTAGACACTTTGCTGGTGGAAACGAATGCACTAGCTGAGCTGGAGGTCTGGTTGGCGTTGGATCCTCGGCCACGACCTCTGCCGCCACGGCCACGGCCACGGCCTCTGCCACGGCCTCTGCCACGGCTGGAGTCATTGCTGTATGACTTCTGATCGTTTTGCAGCTTGAAACACTGCAAGATCTGATGGCCTGACTTGTGGCAATATTCACATTTTATCCGTTGCTGACTGGAATCAACTTGATATGCTCCAGAATGTGACGTGGCACCTGAGCTGTCATGCAGCTTCTGATAGAAGGTGCCACGTAGATTCTCAGTGATGTCGGCAAATGAAGGCAGCGATTTTTGGGCCGAAATCGCCTGCGCCCAGGCCATGTAGTCTGTTTCATCTAGAGCGGCAAGGAACATTAGACTGAATTCTGCTTCCTTGAACAGCTGTGTTGAAATGAGCTCAGCGCGGAGCTGCTCTGCTCTGGTCAGAAACTGATCAAGCGACTCATCCGGTATCATGCGAAAGCAAGCTTGGCTGCGTGAGATAGCCATCTTTCTCGCATTGCTTACCCCACTGAACTGTTTCTTCAGCGCTTCCCACGAGTCTTTGGGAGGCTTTAAGGGGTCTATGACATGTATTAAATCATCGCCGACATTGCATGAAATTGCAAGTCGGGTGTCATTCAACTTTTGGTCATCCCCAGCACCAGTCGTAACAGCGTCCCAGCACTCGACACTGCGAAGCAGTATCTCCATGCGCTGAAACCACTGAACGGCATTGGCCTGGGTAAGCTCAAGGCCTAATTTAATATCCTTGGGGTGCATGATAACGCAGTGGAGTCGTTAAAAGCCCATAACCTGTCGTGAAACCGGGAAGTCAGTGAGCACTCGATGAAATTACACAGAGGTGCGACATTGACATGCAGTGAGCCAGCAAACACACCTGTCGTGAAACCGGGAAGTCAGTGAGCACTTGATGATGCTCACCAACCACAGCTAGACTATATACATTCAACGTCCCGGAATCACAACTCTGATCATCAACTAGCATGGACTGGTACGTCATGCATTAGCCACTCGCACTATCCACTCAGCACTAGACTAGACAGCTTCTCTCAACACACAGGCACAGCACAACGTCACATGCGGCTGCACGCTGCCCCACACAGCACTCTGCAATGCCGCATGCGCAAGTGCTTTGCCGCTGTCCAGCACAGGCACAGCACAACATCACATGCGGCTGCACGCTGCCCCACCCAGCACTCTGCAATGCCGCGAGAGCTTTGCCGCTGTCCAGCACAGGCACAGCACAACGTCACATGCGGCTTGCCGCTGCCCCACACAGCACCTGCAATGCCGCATGTGCCAAATGCTTTGGCCGGCTCTCCCAGCACACGGCATTAGGCAAGCACAACGTCACATGCGGCTGCAGCGCTGCCCGACCCAGCACTCTGCAATGCCGCGAGAGCTTTGCCGCTGTCCAGCACAGTGTCATGAGCCATACTGTGCGCTCAAGAGTCTAGTGACACATATATACAACGTCCTACAGTCCGAAATAATACAACCCCTTGGGTTGGGCGCTTTTCTGGTTCTTGACATGGTTTCGGTGAGATGGTTAGAGCATCAGCTGCAGTGCTCCCTCATGATCAGGACGTCGCGGTTTCGATCTCCGCAATTCACCGCAGACTTTGCTATCAGTCAGTTCCCATCACGCTCACTTGAGCGAGGGGGTGTGTCATGAGCCATACTGTGCGCTCAAGAGTCTAGTGACACATATATACGACGTCCTACAGTCCAGAAGTAATACAACCCCTTGGGTTGGGCGCTTTTCTGGTTCTTAACATGGTTTCGGTGAGATGGTTAGAGCATCAGCATCAGTGCTCCCTCATTGATCGCTGCTCGATTGTCAATACCCACTGGTATACATGTAGACCCCAACCCACTTGTGGAGCCAAATCAAGAAGTATTGGACTTCCTTAGCAACTTCTCCGCTGCTATATACTCTGCCTCAGATGACGAGCGGCTCAATGTTGGCTGCTTTGAGGACTTCCATGACACACTTCCTAGACCGCATTTAATCACAAAACTGTGGTCGATTTGCGAGTCTGAACACAACCAGCCAGTCAGAGTCACAATAAGCATGCAAGGCACATTCAGAACCACCTAAGCACAAGCTGTAGGAGACAGTGCCATGCAGATAAAGCAGAACATCTCTCAGCCGAGCGAAGTTGCTGCATGTTGGCTGAGCGGTGGACCTGGCCAGAAATGACACAGCAAAGGCAATATCTGGCCTGGTGTAGTTGGCAATGTGCAACAGTGCTCCCACAATGGACTTGTACTGTGAGACTGCTGCAACATCTGTGACATCTGACCCTGGTGGATCCTTGTAGACATTGGAGATCAGGAATGGAAACAGGCCAGGCGTCTTTGAGCATGCTTATCAATCAACTTCTCAATGTGACGCTGCTGCTTCAAACAAATGGTCCTCTGGAGGCGGTTCCGTTGGATTGACATTTGGAGGAAGTACTTCGA
This sequence comes from Ulva mutabilis, assembly GCA_900538255.1. NCBI lineage: Eukaryota > Viridiplantae > Chlorophyta > Ulvophyceae > Ulvales > Ulvaceae > Ulva > Ulva mutabilis. Next base: position 20,385 of record UNSF01000280.1, read on the forward strand.
CTCTCCTAAATCCTTGCCGGGAATTTGGACAGAATTGCCTTCTTGACGGACTGAACGCTGGACAACTTCTTGGCTGCGATCTGAATGTCGTCAACGTAGCACAAGATGAGCATGAAGCCAAGCTGCTCTGAGAACAACATGAACAATGCGCCGTCACTCTTGTTCTGGACGAACCCGAGGAAGACAATGTGGGCTGAGAGTGTCTTATTCCAGACACGAGGAGCCTGCTTGAGCCCGTAGAGGCTCTTGTTGAGGAGACAGGCACGGCCGGTGCTGTCAGCAAAGCCAGCTGGCTGTTGCATGAAGATCTGCTCCTCAAGGTCTCCTTGGATGAACGCATTCTTAATGTCAATCGCATGACAAACAAGATCGTAGCTGGCCACGATAGAGAAGAACAGGCGCACTGTGCTTGCGCGCACCACGGGCGCAAACACTGCATTGTAATCAATCCCTTCTTTCTGGTAGAAGCCTTTGATCACAAGCCGAGCTTTGTATCGCTCGATGGAGCCATCTGCGTTGAGCTTTCGCTTGAAAACCCACTTGCATGGAATGACTTTGTAGCCTAGGGGAGCCATCATGAGCTCCCACGCATTCATGGACACCAGAGAGTTGAACTCTTCTTCAGCTGCTGTGCGCCAAAATGGCGCTTCTGGACCAGCAAGTGCTTCTTGCATTGTCTTGGGCTCCGGAGGGAGCCCTACAGCTGAAAATGTACCTGTGCATTGTGCGGCAGGCCATGAAGGTACCTCTGGTACAGCTCCTGAGGTGGTTGTCTGTTGCGCGCTGGGTTGCGCCGAGGCGTGGTTGGCTGGGAGCTGGGCTGCGGCGCTGCTGGCGCGGGCGCCTGATCCGCTGCTTCATCAACATCGAACAGTGGATTGCTCGCCATGAGCTGCTGCATCTGCTGTGGCTGCAGTGCATGCTGCTGTGGAGCCGGCTGCAGCGGGCTGCTGAGTCGGCTGTGTAGGCTGTGGTGACTGCTGCTGTTGCGCGACATGGTCCATCAGATCTGAAAGCTCTTCAAGGCGTGCATCACTCGCTGGAGCTGCTGACTCATCAAATCTGACATCTCTGGAGATCTCAACTTTGCCGCTGGGCAAGAGGACTCTATAGGCTTTGAAATTGGGCTGATCGTACCCAAGAAACTTGCCTGCTGTCGCTTTGGCCGGGAGCTGGCCTTTCTTGCGCTTCTCTGTTGGAATGCGCATGTGGCAGGTGCAACCCCAGACGTGCAGGTTGCTGATGTCCGGCTTCTTGCCCTTCATGAGCTCCCACGGGGACGCACTACCGTCACTGCTCATGATGTTGGACAGGTAAGCTGCATGCCTCACAGCTTCTACCCAATACATTCTGTTCAACCCTGCATCAGCAAGCAGGGCGCCACGAAGGTCTGACAATGTGCCGATGGCACGCTCAGCATGCCCATTCTCCTGTGGGCTGTACCCTGACGTCGGCTGGGAATCAATTCCTCGCTCCTCAAGATATTTCTGCACCTTCTGGGAGAGAAAAACTGTGTCGCGGTCATACCGGACAGCACCGACGTCTGCTTTGTACTTCTTCTCAAGATGCGGAATGGCCTTCAGCAGCACATCAGCCGCATCAGACTTGTTGGTCAGTGGAAGCACAATCTTGTAACCGCTGAAATCATCAACGATCACCAGGTAGTAGTGAGACCCGCTGGGCGATCTCACGAATGGACCTGCCATGTCGACATGCAAGCGCTCCAACTTGGAGGTCGCTCGCTCATGCGTGCTGGGAAAGGGAGCTCTCTTCATCTTCCTTCCGCACATGGCGTGCAAACAGCTGTGGACTTCAGCTGCTTCTCAAATTCGTGCGCAGGAGGCAGTCCTTGCACGGTTTCGCCTCGAGACATCTTGGCAAGGGTGCTGAAGCCGGCATGACCATACCGGCGGTGCCACAGCACAGCATCTTGGACTTGTGACGCAAGTGCCGTCTCGGGCATCTGATCTGAGACCTGTGGCTCACAGTCGACTTCGTAGAGGCCATTGACATTGGTGGCAATCAACAGCTGTTTGGATTTCTTACGAAGGATGATTCTGCCTCCTCTGCCGGTGTAGGACATGCCCGCATCATCAGCGCGGCTGAGGGAGATCAGATTGTGCTGCAACTTCGGAACGAGCAATACATTCTTGAGCGTGACACGATCACCATAATGGTTGATGACCTTGACGGTGCCGATGGCAGTGACTTCTTCCGTCTGCTCATTTGCCACAGTGCATGTGGTCTTCAGCGGCTGCGCATCATGGAGATACTCAGGCCGGTTCACCATGTGGTCAGTGGTGGCGGAGTCAAACAGCCATTTGTCTCTGGCTGTAGACACTTTGCTGGTGCAAACGAATGCACTAGCTGAGCTGGAGGTCTGGTTGGCGTTGGATCCTCGGCCACGACCTCTGCCGCCACGGCCACGGCCACGGCCTCTGCCACGGCCTCTGCCACGGCTGGAGTCATTGCTGTATGACTTCTGATCGTTTTGCAGCTTGAAACACTGCAAGATCTGATGGCCTGACTTGTGGCAATATTCACATTTTATCCGTTGCTGACTGGAATCAACTTGATATGCTCCAGAATGTGACGTGGCACCTGAGCTGTCATGCAGCTTCTGATAGAAGGTGCCACGTAGATTCTCAGTGATGTCGGCAAATGAAGGCAGCGATTTTTGGGCCGAAATCGCCTGCGCCCAGGCCATGTAGTCTGTTTCATCTAGAGCGGCAAGGAACATTAGACTGAATTCTGCTTCCTTGAACAGCTGTGCTGAAATGAGCTCAGCGCGGAGCTGCTCTGCTCTGGTCAGAACTGATCAAGCGACTCATCCGGTATCTTGCGAAAGCAAGCTTGGCTGCGTGAGATAGCCATCTTTCTCGCATTGCTTACCCCACTGAACTGTTTCTTCAGCGCTTCCCACGAGTCTTTGGGAGGCTTTAAGGGGTCTATGACATGTATTAAATCATCGCCGACATTGCATGAAATTGCAAGTCGGGTGTCATTCAACTTTTGGTCATCCCCAGCACCAGTCGTAACAGCGTCCCAGCACTCGACACTGCGAAGCAGTATCTCCATGCGCTGAAACCACTGAACGGCATTGGCCTGGGTCAGCTCAAGGCCTAATTTAATATCCTTGGGGTGCATGATAACGCAGTGGAGTCGTTAAAAGCCCATAACCTGTCGTGAAACCGGGAAGTCAGTGAGCACTCGATGAAATTACACAGAGGTGCGACATTGACATGCAGTGAGCCAGCAAACACACCTGTCGTGAAACCGGGAAGTCAGTGAGCACTCGATGATGCTCACCAACCACAGCTAGACTATATACATTCAACGTCCCGGAATCACAACTCTGATCATCAACTAGCATGGACTGGTACGTCATGCATTAGCCACTCGCACTATCCACTCAGCACTAGACTAGACAGCTTCTCCTCAA
>UNSF01000279.1:0-24030 GCA_900538255.1 Ulva mutabilis
AACAATGCGTAAAATAACGACCGTAGAAAAAAAACCGCGTGCACAAAAATTACAAAATAGAAGTTTTACATTATTAAAAGGCGCATCTTTGGACGAACAAAATGCTTTTATTAAACAGGTTTTAGAAGAGCACGCGGTATATGCTGATATACAATTTAAACCTGAAGAGTTGCAAGCGTTTATTAACCAAAACAAAACCTTTGGCAAAGGCTTAATGGCGTACTTAAGCTATCTAGAAAAGTCACTTGATAGCGTGCTTCCCAATAATAAAGGCTTGCAATTATATATTTTACAAATTTTGTCAGAGCTGGGAAGCTTGGTATTTCCAAACACTACAGGATGTTATTCACTGATTCCCGCGGATTTGAAAACATTACAATGGAAAGATATTATTGATCAGTTTAACGATGAATTCATAAAAACAAACAAGCTTGGTTCGGATGATGAAATAATGCGTTTATTAACTGTTTTTGTTAGTCACAAGCACCCTAAAACTGTGACTTGTTTAGTTTCATTCTGCCTATGCAAAGTATTAATACGTTCTATAAAAAACCCTTTAAAAGGGCTTTTAGTAGATGAAAGCGGGGCATACGTAGGTAACGATATAGATAAACGGCCGCGTGTAAAAGCTGCGGATTGGCTTAGTACGTTTAGTTGGGATATTGAAATGCATTTAAATGGGCTACGCATAAAAAATAGGCAAAACGTCACAGCGTTATTACGTCTCTATAGTAGCAAGCTCGCAAAAAAGATAACGGAGGAATTATTAAACCAAAATTTAATAGCTTCTTATAAAACGGTTGAAAAATCGGCAGGAAAAAAAGAAAAATTTGCTTTAAAAACGCCGAGATATTTTGTTGGTGCGGATCAGACTTTTTAATCTTTCCCAAAACACTTGCTTTGCCAATGCTTGTTTCGCCAAATGATTGGATTATTAACCTCATCACGGCGCTGATAATGGGGGTTATTTTAAGCGAGTTGACTAACATTTCATATCAAGGATATCTGGATAGTAAATCGTCCCAAATCCATGAACATCGATTAAACATAAAAAAATTAAATCACGTCAATCAATTACAAAAGGTGGAATTTTGTATAAATCACGCTATGCTTGCTTTTTACAAAAAGTTCGCTAGTCAATTAACAGATAAACACGCTGTTTTGTTAGATGATAGATGGCTACAACCATCAACCGACGCATATCTAGAAATCTCTAATCTATATGCTAGTGTATTGCCTAATCCTGACCTAATAAGGGACGCTGTAAATAAAGAAATCGAATCTAAACGAAATGAAACTCTTAGAAACCAGGAGGCGTTGCAGATTGCCACATTTTTCGTAGGAAAACCGATTTACTGGCCAGTAGTGCAAGACTTTCGAGGTCGACTTTACCGTATTGGTAGTTTAAATATTCAATGTAACGATTTCATTAAAAGTTTAATTGCATTGCACAGTACTAAAGCTTGCGTAAATCGTAAAAAAAATAAATACACAATGGCAAAAATTTGATTTGCTATTAAAGGAAGTTTTAGTAGAAAAAGATTTAATCGAAACAATGGGACGCTGTTTTTTGGGGACCGCCTTTATTGATAATACTAAATTTGAGCAATTATTATTGCAAGATCTTTTGGATAAAAGATTAGTGTGATACAAGTTAAGGCCAATTATTGCTTATTCGACAAGGGGGACTACGATAAAGTAGGGTTTATTATGACGCCTTCAGCATCGGCTTATCAAATAATGGGCGTTATTAACAATGATAAACAATTATGTAAGTTAACTAACGTGTTAGTTTTTGATTGAACATAAACGTGATATTTATGATTTCTTTTTAAATAGAATGAAAGCAAAATATTAATTCTTATGTTATTGAAGGCTAAAAACAAATCCTTGAAATTAACATATAACGATTATTTTAAAACTAACTTCGACAGAGCGCTAATTAAAGCCAATTGTAATGCCGTTGATTTATGGTAAAACAAGTAAAGGCTTTGCTAATGATTTAAAAAGCTTTTCTTTGCCAAAAAAAAATTATACCCGGATGAAAAATCTTTAATAATTTTAGCTGGCCAGATTATTCAAGCTCTAAAAAGCGACCCTGTATTTGCTAAAGTAAACCTTTTTTGGAAAGCGCTTCGAGCAATAGGCGCGTTTTTATTTGATTTTAATGATATTTGTATAAAAGGCGACTATGGCGATTCCAATATTGTTTATTACAAAGAACAAATTGAAGAAATTCGTATTTATTATAAACAACGCGCTAAAAAATACACAAGCCAGAAGATTAGTTTATCTAAGCCTGCGCGTGATACTTCTGGAGCCTTGATTAAATCAAAGACTAAAACTATCAATTCCTTGTAGCAAACTATATTCATTTTTTAGATGCCACAGTATGTCACTACGTGATAGAACGTTTTAATAGTGCAGAAGCCATTAGCAATAGGTACAATTCATGATAGCTTTATGATTAGGCCAAATAAGTTTATACACTTTACACAATCGATACGCAGGCGGTTTAATACATATCCACACCGCGCATATGTATAATTTGCTGCATTGGGTGTACAAAATCGGGCATTACTATAATAAAAGACTAGGTTTAAATCAAAATCAGATGAGATTTGAACAGTATACACGCGTTTTACAACAAATAAAAGTTTTTATAAACAAGGGCGACTTGCTGTTTAGCAATTCTAGGCATGGGTTACAGTTTCCATGTTTTAACGATATAGAAGCAATGTTATTAGTTATAAAAAGCCACGCTTCTACGACGGAAAAGGCCCGGATAAGCGCTATCATAGAATATGTAAATCACATATATTGTACAACGCCGCCTGAATCTTTGTGTGAAAGCTTGGTGTCAGATCGTGGAAAATTATTGTTTTCCGATAATGGTTAAACCGCTATAACTAAGCTGCAGATTTATAATACAAGGCCATTTTAAGATCCGTGACGGCACTTTATAGACCGCCCATGTGGGATTCATCATTGGCACTTTTTCAAGCAGAATTGTAAAAAATTGTAAAAAATTTTTACCCGTACAGGAGCGGAGTATTTTTTCGAGGAGGTCGTCGACTATTCAGTCCTGGCGGGGTTTTTGCCAAAATTGTCAAAAATTCCAAATTTTCGACTTCGCCCTCAGGGCCGTTTTAAGGCCCGTGACGGCACTTTCTGCCGACAAACCAAGGCGCCGCTTTAAAGAGAGAAATCCAAAAAATTTTTCTTATGCTTGAGAAATCAAGCAGGGGGGCTCAATGACAGACTTTAAAGGTAATTTGCCTCTATAAGCTTTAGCATCTTTAATGATCGCTTATAGAAAGTGAAAGTTTTGCTTACTTAGTAAAAGCTTTAGTATCTTTAATGATCGCTTATAAAAGCAAGCATTTTATTGATTAGCTTAACGCTACCAAAACAAAAACATGAGGACTATAAGACGGAAACATGACAAGTGTAAGACGAGAATAGGACAAGCGTAGTACAGAAATAGAACCAGAAACGCTAACCGCTAGGGGGTCTATTAACTCCTTTAAAGGTTATAATACGTTGTTTTCAATGTATTATTAATATCTTAAAATACTTATTTAAAAGTAATAGATTATAAATAGATACATATTAAATAAACTTTTAAGTAATTTAATATGTATTTATTAGTAAGATATTAAATAATTGTATTAGAATAAACTTTAAAGTAAGTTTATTTAATATGTATCTATTAGTAGGTACGTTAATCAGTATCTATCAATATTTATTAGTTTAATTTGTATTTTAAGTTTGTATTTTAAGTTTAAATTGAAATTAAACTAATTTCAATTTATTAGTTTAGATGTTTAAATAAAATAAATAGTAATACAATAAAGTAAAGATTAATTAAGCTTTTAAGTCATTTAATAGTTTATTAATATTTATTTTGCGTTGTTGAAAACGTAAATTTTGCTTTTGTAACAAGGCCAGTTAATTATTAGATGGTATTTTGCTTTTGTAACAAGGCCAGTTAATTATTAGATGGTATTTTGCAGGTTCAAATCCTGTACTGGCCCAATATTATTATAAAATAGTAATATTGTAAATGAGCAAGGCTCGTATTAATAATAAATAATAATAAATATTAAATAATAATAATAAATAATAATAAATATTAAATAATAATAATAAACAATGCGTAAAATAACGACCGTAGAAAAAAAACCGCGTGCACAAAAATTACAAAATAGAAGTTTTACATTATTAAAAGGCGCATCTTTGGACGAACAAAATGCTTTTATTAAACAGGTTTTAGAAGAGCACGCGGTATATGCTGATATACAATTTAAACCTGAAGAGTTGCAAGCGTTTATTAACCAAAACAAAACCTTTGGCAAAGGCTTAATGGCGTACTTAAGCTATCTAGAAAAGTCACTTGATAGCGTGCTTCCCAATAATAAAGGCTTGCAATTATATATTTTACAAATTTTGTCAGAGCTGGGAAGCTTGGTATTTCCAAACACTACAGGATGTTATTCACTGATTCCCGCGGATTTGAAAACATTACAATGGAAAGATATTATTGATCAGTTTAACGATGAATTCATAAAAACAAACAAGCTTGGTTCGGATGATGAAATAATGCGTTTATTAACTGTTTTTGTTAGTCACAAGCACCCTAAAACTGTGACTTGTTTAGTTTCATTCTGCCTATGCAAAGTATTAATACGTTCTATAAAAAACCCTTTAAAAGGGCTTTTAGTAGATGAAAGCGGGGCATACGTAGGTAACGATATAGATAAACGGCCGCGTGTAAAAGCTGCGGATTGGCTTAGTACGTTTAGTTGGGATATTGAAATGCATTTAAATGGGCTACGCATAAAAAAACTAGGCAAAACGTCACAAGCGTTATTACGTCTCTATAGTAGCAAGCTCGCAAAAAAGATAACGGAGGAATTATTAAACCAAAATTTAATAGCTTCTTATAAAACGGTTGAAAAATCGGCAGGAAAAAAAGAAAAATTTGCTTTAAAAACGCCGAGATATTTTGTTTGGTGCGGATCAGACTTTTTAATCTTTCCCAAAACACTTGCTTTGCCAATGCTTGTTTCGCCAAATGATTGGATTATTAACCCTCATCACGGCGCTGATAATGGGGGTTATTTATTAAGCGAGTTGACTAACATTTCATATCAAGGATATCTGGATAGTAAATCGTCCCAAATCCATGAACATCGATTAAACATAAAAAAATTAAATCACGTCAATCAATTACAAAAGGTGGAATTTTGTATAAATCACGCTATGCTTGCTTTTTACAAAAAGTTCGCTAGTCAATTAACAGATAAACACGCTGTTTTGTTAGATGATAGATGGCTACAACCATCAACCGACGCATATCTAGAAATCTCTAATCTATATGCTAGTGTATTGCCTAATCCTGACCTAATAAGGGACGCTGTAAATAAAGAAATCGAATCTAAACGAAATGAAACTCTTAGAAACCAGGAGGCGTTGCAGATTGCCACATTTTTCGTAGGAAAACCGATTTACTGGCCAGTAGTGCAAGACTTTCGAGGTCGACTTTACCGTATTGGTAGTTTAAATATTCAATGTAACGATTTCATTAAAAGTTTAATTGCATTGCACAGTACTAAAGCTTGCGTAAATCGTAAAAAAAATAAATACACAATGGCAAAATTTGATTTGCTATTAAAGGAAGTTTTAGTAGAAAAAGATTTAATCGAACAATGGGACGCTGTTTTTGGGGACCGCTTTATTGATAATACTAAATTTGAGCAATTATTATTGCAAGATCTTTTGGATAAAAAGATTAGTGTGATACAAGTTAGCCAATTATTGCTTATTCGACAAGGGGACTACGATAAAGTAGGTGTTTATTATGACGCCTCAGCATCGGCTTATCAAATAATGGGCGTTATTAACAATGATAAACAATTATGTAAGTTAACTAACGTGTTAGTTTTTGATGAACATAAACGTGATATTTATGATTTCTTTTTAAATAGAATGAAAGCAAATATTAATTCTTATGTTATTGAAGCTAAAAACAAATCCTTGAAATTAACATATAACGATTATTTTAAAACTAACTTCGACAGAGCGCTAATTAAAGCAATTGTAATGCCGTTGATTTATGGTAAAACAAGTAAAGGCTTTGCTAATGATTTAAAAGCTTTCTTTGCCAAAAAAAAATTATACCCGGATGAAAAATCTTTAATAATTTTAGCTGGCCAGATTATTCAAGCTCTAAAAAGCGACCCTGTATTTGCTAAAGTAAACCTTTTTATGAAAGCGCTTCGAGCAATAGGCGCGTTTTTATTTGATTTTAATGATATTTGTATAAAAGGCGACTATGGCGATTCCAATATTGTTTATTACAAAGAACAAATTGAAGAAATTCGTATTTATTATAAACAACGCGCTAAAAAATACACAAGCCAGAAGATTAGTTTATCTAAGCCTGCGCGTGATACTTCTGGAGCCTTGATTAAATCAAAGACTAAAACTATCAATTCCTTTGTAGCAAACTATATTCATTTTTTAGATGCCACAGTATGTCACTACGTGATAGAACGTTTTAATAGTGCAGAGCCATTAGCAATAGGTACAATTCATGATAGCTTTATGATTAGGCCAAATAAGTTTAACACTTTACACAATCGATACGCAGGCGGTTTAATACATATCCACACCGCGCATATGTATAATTTGCTGCATTGGGTGTACAAAATCGGGCATTACTATAATAAAAGACTAGGTTTAAATCAAAATCAGATGAGATTTGAACAGTATACACGCGTTTTACAACAAATAAAAGTTTTTATAAACAAGGGCGACTTGCTGTTTAGCAATTCTAGGCATGGGTTACAGTTTCCATGTTTTAACGATATAGAAGCAATGTTATTAGTTATAAAAAGCCACGCTTCTACGACGGAAAAGGCCCGGATAAGCGCTATCATAGAATATGTAAATCACATATATTGTACAACGCCGCCTGAATCTTTGTGTGAAAGCTTGGTGTCAGATCGTGGAAAATTATTGTTTTCCGATAATGGTTAAACCGCTATAACTAAGCTGCAGATTTATAATACAAGGCCATTTTAAGATCCGTGACGGCACTTTATAGACCGCCCATGTGGGATTCATCATTGGCACTTTTTCAAGCAGAATTGTAAAAAATTGTAAAAAATTTTTACCCGTACAGGAGCGGAGTATTTTTTCGAGGAGGTCGTCGACTATTCAGTCCTGGCGGGGTTTTTGCCAAAATTGTCAAAAATTCCAAATTTTCGACTTCGCCCTCAGGGCCGTTTTAAGGCCCGTGACGGCACTTTCTGCCGACAAACCAAGGCGCCGCTTTAAAGAGAGAAATCCAAAAAATTTTTCTTATGCTTGAGAAATCAAGCAGGGGGGCTCAATGACAGACTTTAAAGGTAATTTGCCTCTATAAGCTTTAGCATCTTTAATGATCGCTTATAGAAAGTGAAAGTTTTGCTTACTTAGTAAAAGCTTTAGTATCTTTAATGATCGCTTATAAAAGCAAGCATTTTATTGATTAGCTTAACGCTACCAAAACAAAAACATGAGGACTATAAGACGGAAACATGACAAGTGTAAGACGAGAATAGGACAAGCGTAGTACAGAAATAGAACCAGAAACGCTAACCGCTAGGGGGTCTATTAACTCCTTTAAAGGTTATAATACGTTGTTTTCAATGTATTATTAATATCTTAAAATACTTATTTAAAAGTAATAGATTATAAATAGATACATATTAAATAAACTTTTAAGTAATTTAATATGTATTTATTAGTAAGATATTAAATAATTGTATTAGAATAAACTTTAAAGTAAGTTTATTTAATATGTATCTATTAGTAGGTACGTTAATCAGTATCTATCAATATTTATTAGTTTAATTTGTATTTTAAGTTTGTATTTTAAGTTTAAATTGAAATTAAACTAATTTCAATTTATTAGTTTAGATGTTTAAATAAAATAAATAGTAATACAATAAAGTAAAGATTAATTAAGCTTTTAAGTCATTTAATAGTTTATTAATATTTATTTTGCGTTGTTGAAAACGTAAATTTTGCTTTTGTAACAAGGCCAGTTAATTATTAGATGGTATTTTGCTTTTGTAACAAGGCCAGTTAATTATTAGATGGTATTTTGCAGGTTCAAATCCTGTACTGGCCCAATATTATTATAAAATAGTAATATTGTAAATGAGCAAGGCTCGTATTAATAATAAATAATAATAAATATTAAATAATAATAATAAATAATAATAAATATTAAATAATAATAATAAACAATGCGTAAAATAACGACCGTAGAAAAAAAACCGCGTGCACAAAAATTACAAAATAGAAGTTTTACATTATTAAAAGGCGCATCTTTGGACGAACAAAATGCTTTTATTAAACAGGTTTTAGAAGAGCACGCGGTATATGCTGATATACAATTTAAACCTGAAGAGTTGCAAGCGTTTATTAACCAAAACAAAACCTTTGGCAAAGGCTTAATGGCGTACTTAAGCTATCTAGAAAAGTCACTTGATAGCGTGCTTCCCAATAATAAAGGCTTGCAATTATATATTTTACAAATTTTGTCAGAGCTGGGAAGCTTGGTATTTCCAAACACTACAGGATGTTATTCACTGATTCCCGCGGATTTGAAAACATTACAATGGAAAGATATTATTGATCAGTTTAACGATGAATTCATAAAAACAAACAAGCTTGGTTCGGATGATGAAATAATGCGTTTATTAACTGTTTTTGTTAGTCACAAGCACCCTAAAACTGTGACTTGTTTAGTTTCATTCTGCCTATGCAAAGTATTAATACGTTCTATAAAAAACCCTTTAAAAGGGCTTTTAGTAGATGAAAGCGGGGCATACGTAGGTAACGATATAGATAAACGGCCGCGTGTAAAAGCTGCGGATTGGCTTAGTACGTTTAGTTGGGATATTGAAATGCATTTAAATGGGCTACGCATAAAAAAACTAGGCAAAACGTCACAAGCGTTATTACGTCTCTATAGTAGCAAGCTCGCAAAAAAGATAACGGAGGAATTATTAAACCAAAATTTAATAGCTTCTTATAAAACGGTTGAAAAATCGGCAGGAAAAAAAGAAAAATTTGCTTTAAAAACGCCGAGATATTTTGTTTGGTGCGGATCAGACTTTTTAATCTTTCCCAAAACACTTGCTTTGCCAATGCTTGTTTCGCCAAATGATTGGATTATTAACCCTCATCACGGCGCTGATAATGGGGGTTATTTATTAAGCGAGTTGACTAACATTTCATATCAAGGATATCTGGATAGTAAATCGTCCCAAATCCATGAACATCGATTAAACATAAAAAAATTAAATCACGTCAATCAATTACAAAAGGTGGAATTTTGTATAAATCACGCTATGCTTGCTTTTTACAAAAAGTTCGCTAGTCAATTAACAGATAAACACGCTGTTTTGTTAGATGATAGATGGCTACAACCATCAACCGACGCATATCTAGAAATCTCTAATCTATATGCTAGTGTATTGCCTAATCCTGACCTAATAAGGGACGCTGTAAATAAAGAAATCGAATCTAAACGAAATGAAACTCTTAGAAACCAGGAGGCGTTGCAGATTGCCACATTTTTCGTAGGAAAACCGATTTACTGGCCAGTAGTGCAAGACTTTCGAGGTCGACTTTACCGTATTGGTAGTTTAAATATTCAATGTAACGATTTCATTAAAAGTTTAATTGCATTGCACAGTACTAAAGCTTGCGTAAATCGTAAAAAAAATAAATACACAATGGCAAAATTTGATTTGCTATTAAAGGAAGTTTTAGTAGAAAAAGATTTAATCGAACAATGGGACGCTGTTTTTGGGGACCGCTTTATTGATAATACTAAATTTGAGCAATTATTATTGCAAGATCTTTTGGATAAAAAGATTAGTGTGATACAAGTTAGCCAATTATTGCTTATTCGACAAGGGGACTACGATAAAGTAGGTGTTTATTATGACGCCTCAGCATCGGCTTATCAAATAATGGGCGTTATTAACAATGATAAACAATTATGTAAGTTAACTAACGTGTTAGTTTTTGATGAACATAAACGTGATATTTATGATTTCTTTTTAAATAGAATGAAAGCAAATATTAATTCTTATGTTATTGAAGCTAAAAACAAATCCTTGAAATTAACATATAACGATTATTTTAAAACTAACTTCGACAGAGCGCTAATTAAAGCAATTGTAATGCCGTTGATTTATGGTAAAACAAGTAAAGGCTTTGCTAATGATTTAAAAGCTTTCTTTGCCAAAAAAAAATTATACCCGGATGAAAAATCTTTAATAATTTTAGCTGGCCAGATTATTCAAGCTCTAAAAAGCGACCCTGTATTTGCTAAAGTAAACCTTTTTATGAAAGCGCTTCGAGCAATAGGCGCGTTTTTATTTGATTTTAATGATATTTGTATAAAAGGCGACTATGGCGATTCCAATATTGTTTATTACAAAGAACAAATTGAAGAAATTCGTATTTATTATAAACAACGCGCTAAAAAATACACAAGCCAGAAGATTAGTTTATCTAAGCCTGCGCGTGATACTTCTGGAGCCTTGATTAAATCAAAGACTAAAACTATCAATTCCTTTGTAGCAAACTATATTCATTTTTTAGATGCCACAGTATGTCACTACGTGATAGAACGTTTTAATAGTGCAGAGCCATTAGCAATAGGTACAATTCATGATAGCTTTATGATTAGGCCAAATAAGTTTAACACTTTACACAATCGATACGCAGGCGGTTTAATACATATCCACACCGCGCATATGTATAATTTGCTGCATTGGGTGTACAAAATCGGGCATTACTATAATAAAAGACTAGGTTTAAATCAAAATCAGATGAGATTTGAACAGTATACACGCGTTTTACAACAAATAAAAGTTTTTATAAACAAGGGCGACTTGCTGTTTAGCAATTCTAGGCATGGGTTACAGTTTCCATGTTTTAACGATATAGAAGCAATGTTATTAGTTATAAAAAGCCACGCTTCTACGACGGAAAAGGCCCGGATAAGCGCTATCATAGAATATGTAAATCACATATATTGTACAACGCCGCCTGAATCTTTGTGTGAAAGCTTGGTGTCAGATCGTGGAAAATTATTGTTTTCCGATAATGGTTAAACCGCTATAACTAAGCTGCAGATTTATAATACAAGGCCATTTTAAGATCCGTGACGGCACTTTATAGACCGCCCATGTGGGATTCATCATTGGCACTTTTTCAAGCAGAATTGTAAAAAATTGTAAAAAATTTTTACCCGTACAGGAGCGGAGTATTTTTTCGAGGAGGTCGTCGACTATTCAGTCCTGGCGGGGTTTTTGCCAAAATTGTCAAAAATTCCAAATTTTCGACTTCGCCCTCAGGGCCGTTTTAAGGCCCGTGACGGCACTTTCTGCCGACAAACCAAGGCGCCGCTTTAAAGAGAGAAATCCAAAAAATTTTTCTTATGCTTGAGAAATCAAGCAGGGGGGCTCAATGACAGACTTTAAAGGTAATTTGCCTCTATAAGCTTTAGCATCTTTAATGATCGCTTATAGAAAGTGAAAGTTTTGCTTACTTAGTAAAAGCTTTAGTATCTTTAATGATCGCTTATAAAAGCAAGCATTTTATTGATTAGCTTAACGCTACCAAAACAAAAACATGAGGACTATAAGACGGAAACATGACAAGTGTAAGACGAGAATAGGACAAGCGTAGTACAGAAATAGAACCAGAAACGCTAACCGCTAGGGGGTCTATTAACTCCTTTAAAGGTTATAATACGTTGTTTTCAATGTATTATTAATATCTTAAAATACTTATTTAAAAGTAATAGATTATAAATAGATACATATTAAATAAACTTTTAAGTAATTTAATATGTATTTATTAGTAAGATATTAAATAATTGTATTAGAATAAACTTTAAAGTAAGTTTATTTAATATGTATCTATTAGTAGGTACGTTAATCAGTATCTATCAATATTTATTAGTTTAATTTGTATTTTAAGTTTGTATTTTAAGTTTAAATTGAAATTAAACTAATTTCAATTTATTAGTTTAGATGTTTAAATAAAATAAATAGTAATACAATAAAGTAAAGATTAATTAAGCTTTTAAGTCATTTAATAGTTTATTAATATTTATTTTGCGTTGTTGAAAACGTAAATTTTGCTTTTGTAACAAGGCCAGTTAATTATTAGATGGTATTTTGCTTTTGTAACAAGGCCAGTTAATTATTAGATGGTATTTTGCAGGTTCAAATCCTGTACTGGCCCAATATTATTATAAAATAGTAATATTGTAAATGAGCAAGGCTCGTATTAATAATAAATAATAATAAATATTAAATAATAATAATAAATAATAATAAATATTAAATAATAATAATAAACAATGCGTAAAATAACGACCGTAGAAAAAAAACCGCGTGCACAAAAATTACAAAATAGAAGTTTTACATTATTAAAAGGCGCATCTTTGGACGAACAAAATGCTTTTATTAAACAGGTTTTAGAAGAGCACGCGGTATATGCTGATATACAATTTAAACCTGAAGAGTTGCAAGCGTTTATTAACCAAAACAAAACCTTTGGCAAAGGCTTAATGGCGTACTTAAGCTATCTAGAAAAGTCACTTGATAGCGTGCTTCCCAATAATAAAGGCTTGCAATTATATATTTTACAAATTTTGTCAGAGCTGGGAAGCTTGGTATTTCCAAACACTACAGGATGTTATTCACTGATTCCCGCGGATTTGAAAACATTACAATGGAAAGATATTATTGATCAGTTTAACGATGAATTCATAAAAACAAACAAGCTTGGTTCGGATGATGAAATAATGCGTTTATTAACTGTTTTTGTTAGTCACAAGCACCCTAAAACTGTGACTTGTTTAGTTTCATTCTGCCTATGCAAAGTATTAATACGTTCTATAAAAAACCCTTTAAAAGGGCTTTTAGTAGATGAAAGCGGGGCATACGTAGGTAACGATATAGATAAACGGCCGCGTGTAAAAGCTGCGGATTGGCTTAGTACGTTTAGTTGGGATATTGAAATGCATTTAAATGGGCTACGCATAAAAAAACTAGGCAAAACGTCACAAGCGTTATTACGTCTCTATAGTAGCAAGCTCGCAAAAAAGATAACGGAGGAATTATTAAACCAAAATTTAATAGCTTCTTATAAAACGGTTGAAAAATCGGCAGGAAAAAAAGAAAAATTTGCTTTAAAAACGCCGAGATATTTTGTTTGGTGCGGATCAGACTTTTTAATCTTTCCCAAAACACTTGCTTTGCCAATGCTTGTTTCGCCAAATGATTGGATTATTAACCCTCATCACGGCGCTGATAATGGGGGTTATTTATTAAGCGAGTTGACTAACATTTCATATCAAGGATATCTGGATAGTAAATCGTCCCAAATCCATGAACATCGATTAAACATAAAAAAATTAAATCACGTCAATCAATTACAAAAGGTGGAATTTTGTATAAATCACGCTATGCTTGCTTTTTACAAAAAGTTCGCTAGTCAATTAACAGATAAACACGCTGTTTTGTTAGATGATAGATGGCTACAACCATCAACCGACGCATATCTAGAAATCTCTAATCTATATGCTAGTGTATTGCCTAATCCTGACCTAATAAGGGACGCTGTAAATAAAGAAATCGAATCTAAACGAAATGAAACTCTTAGAAACCAGGAGGCGTTGCAGATTGCCACATTTTTCGTAGGAAAACCGATTTACTGGCCAGTAGTGCAAGACTTTCGAGGTCGACTTTACCGTATTGGTAGTTTAAATATTCAATGTAACGATTTCATTAAAAGTTTAATTGCATTGCACAGTACTAAAGCTTGCGTAAATCGTAAAAAAAATAAATACACAATGGCAAAATTTGATTTGCTATTAAAGGAAGTTTTAGTAGAAAAAGATTTAATCGAACAATGGGACGCTGTTTTTGGGGACCGCTTTATTGATAATACTAAATTTGAGCAATTATTATTGCAAGATCTTTTGGATAAAAAGATTAGTGTGATACAAGTTAGCCAATTATTGCTTATTCGACAAGGGGACTACGATAAAGTAGGTGTTTATTATGACGCCTCAGCATCGGCTTATCAAATAATGGGCGTTATTAACAATGATAAACAATTATGTAAGTTAACTAACGTGTTAGTTTTTGATGAACATAAACGTGATATTTATGATTTCTTTTTAAATAGAATGAAAGCAAATATTAATTCTTATGTTATTGAAGCTAAAAACAAATCCTTGAAATTAACATATAACGATTATTTTAAAACTAACTTCGACAGAGCGCTAATTAAAGCAATTGTAATGCCGTTGATTTATGGTAAAACAAGTAAAGGCTTTGCTAATGATTTAAAAGCTTTCTTTGCCAAAAAAAAATTATACCCGGATGAAAAATCTTTAATAATTTTAGCTGGCCAGATTATTCAAGCTCTAAAAAGCGACCCTGTATTTGCTAAAGTAAACCTTTTTATGAAAGCGCTTCGAGCAATAGGCGCGTTTTTATTTGATTTTAATGATATTTGTATAAAAGGCGACTATGGCGATTCCAATATTGTTTATTACAAAGAACAAATTGAAGAAATTCGTATTTATTATAAACAACGCGCTAAAAAATACACAAGCCAGAAGATTAGTTTATCTAAGCCTGCGCGTGATACTTCTGGAGCCTTGATTAAATCAAAGACTAAAACTATCAATTCCTTTGTAGCAAACTATATTCATTTTTTAGATGCCACAGTATGTCACTACGTGATAGAACGTTTTAATAGTGCAGAGCCATTAGCAATAGGTACAATTCATGATAGCTTTATGATTAGGCCAAATAAGTTTAACACTTTACACAATCGATACGCAGGCGGTTTAATACATATCCACACCGCGCATATGTATAATTTGCTGCATTGGGTGTACAAAATCGGGCATTACTATAATAAAAGACTAGGTTTAAATCAAAATCAGATGAGATTTGAACAGTATACACGCGTTTTACAACAAATAAAAGTTTTTATAAACAAGGGCGACTTGCTGTTTAGCAATTCTAGGCATGGGTTACAGTTTCCATGTTTTAACGATATAGAAGCAATGTTATTAGTTATAAAAAGCCACGCTTCTACGACGGAAAAGGCCCGGATAAGCGCTATCATAGAATATGTAAATCACATATATTGTACAACGCCGCCTGAATCTTTGTGTGAAAGCTTGGTGTCAGATCGTGGAAAATTATTGTTTTCCGATAATGGTTAAACCGCTATAACTAAGCTGCAGATTTATAATACAAGGCCATTTTAAGATCCGTGACGGCACTTTATAGACCGCCCATGTGGGATTCATCATTGGCACTTTTTCAAGCAGAATTGTAAAAAATTGTAAAAAATTTTTACCCGTACAGGAGCGGAGTATTTTTTCGAGGAGGTCGTCGACTATTCAGTCCTGGCGGGGTTTTTGCCAAAATTGTCAAAAATTCCAAATTTTCGACTTCGCCCTCAGGGCCGTTTTAAGGCCCGTGACGGCACTTTCTGCCGACAAACCAAGGCGCCGCTTTAAAGAGAGAAATCCAAAAAATTTTTCTTATGCTTGAGAAATCAAGCAGGGGGGCTCAATGACAGACTTTAAAGGTAATTTGCCTCTATAAGCTTTAGCATCTTTAATGATCGCTTATAGAAAGTGAAAGTTTTGCTTACTTAGTAAAAGCTTTAGTATCTTTAATGATCGCTTATAAAAGCAAGCATTTTATTGATTAGCTTAACGCTACCAAAACAAAAACATGAGGACTATAAGACGGAAACATGACAAGTGTAAGACGAGAATAGGACAAGCGTAGTACAGAAATAGAACCAGAAACGCTAACCGCTAGGGGGTCTATTAACTCCTTTAAAGGTTATAATACGTTGTTTTCAATGTATTATTAATATCTTAAAATACTTATTTAAAAGTAATAGATTATAAATAGATACATATTAAATAAACTTTTAAGTAATTTAATATGTATTTATTAGTAAGATATTAAATAATTGTATTAGAATAAACTTTAAAGTAAGTTTATTTAATATGTATCTATTAGTAGGTACGTTAATCAGTATCTATCAATATTTATTAGTTTAATTTGTATTTTAAGTTTGTATTTTAAGTTTAAATTGAAATTAAACTAATTTCAATTTATTAGTTTAGATGTTTAAATAAAATAAATAGTAATACAATAAAGTAAAGATTAATTAAGCTTTTAAGTCATTTAATAGTTTATTAATATTTATTTTGCGTTGTTGAAAACGTAAATTTTGCTTTTGTAACAAGGCCAGTTAATTATTAGATGGTATTTTGCTTTTGTAACAAGGCCAGTTAATTATTAGATGGTATTTTGCAGGTTCAAATCCTGTACTGGCCCAATATTATTATAAAATAGTAATATTGTAAATGAGCAAGGCTCGTATTAATAATAAATAATAATAAATATTAAATAATAATAATAAATAATAATAAATATTAAATAATAATAATAAACAATGCGTAAAATAACGACCGTAGAAAAAAAACCGCGTGCACAAAAATTACAAAATAGAAGTTTTACATTATTAAAAGGCGCATCTTTGGACGAACAAAATGCTTTTATTAAACAGGTTTTAGAAGAGCACGCGGTATATGCTGATATACAATTTAAACCTGAAGAGTTGCAAGCGTTTATTAACCAAAACAAAACCTTTGGCAAAGGCTTAATGGCGTACTTAAGCTATCTAGAAAAGTCACTTGATAGCGTGCTTCCCAATAATAAAGGCTTGCAATTATATATTTTACAAATTTTGTCAGAGCTGGGAAGCTTGGTATTTCCAAACACTACAGGATGTTATTCACTGATTCCCGCGGATTTGAAAACATTACAATGGAAAGATATTATTGATCAGTTTAACGATGAATTCATAAAAACAAACAAGCTTGGTTCGGATGATGAAATAATGCGTTTATTAACTGTTTTTGTTAGTCACAAGCACCCTAAAACTGTGACTTGTTTAGTTTCATTCTGCCTATGCAAAGTATTAATACGTTCTATAAAAAACCCTTTAAAAGGGCTTTTAGTAGATGAAAGCGGGGCATACGTAGGTAACGATATAGATAAACGGCCGCGTGTAAAAGCTGCGGATTGGCTTAGTACGTTTAGTTGGGATATTGAAATGCATTTAAATGGGCTACGCATAAAAAAACTAGGCAAAACGTCACAAGCGTTATTACGTCTCTATAGTAGCAAGCTCGCAAAAAAGATAACGGAGGAATTATTAAACCAAAATTTAATAGCTTCTTATAAAACGGTTGAAAAATCGGCAGGAAAAAAAGAAAAATTTGCTTTAAAAACGCCGAGATATTTTGTTTGGTGCGGATCAGACTTTTTAATCTTTCCCAAAACACTTGCTTTGCCAATGCTTGTTTCGCCAAATGATTGGATTATTAACCCTCATCACGGCGCTGATAATGGGGGTTATTTATTAAGCGAGTTGACTAACATTTCATATCAAGGATATCTGGATAGTAAATCGTCCCAAATCCATGAACATCGATTAAACATAAAAAAATTAAATCACGTCAATCAATTACAAAAGGTGGAATTTTGTATAAATCACGCTATGCTTGCTTTTTACAAAAAGTTCGCTAGTCAATTAACAGATAAACACGCTGTTTTGTTAGATGATAGATGGCTACAACCATCAACCGACGCATATCTAGAAATCTCTAATCTATATGCTAGTGTATTGCCTAATCCTGACCTAATAAGGGACGCTGTAAATAAAGAAATCGAATCTAAACGAAATGAAACTCTTAGAAACCAGGAGGCGTTGCAGATTGCCACATTTTTCGTAGGAAAACCGATTTACTGGCCAGTAGTGCAAGACTTTCGAGGTCGACTTTACCGTATTGGTAGTTTAAATATTCAATGTAACGATTTCATTAAAAGTTTAATTGCATTGCACAGTACTAAAGCTTGCGTAAATCGTAAAAAAAATAAATACACAATGGCAAAATTTGATTTGCTATTAAAGGAAGTTTTAGTAGAAAAAGATTTAATCGAACAATGGGACGCTGTTTTTGGGGACCGCTTTATTGATAATACTAAATTTGAGCAATTATTATTGCAAGATCTTTTGGATAAAAAGATTAGTGTGATACAAGTTAGCCAATTATTGCTTATTCGACAAGGGGACTACGATAAAGTAGG
The DNA here is from genome assembly GCA_900538255.1 of Ulva mutabilis. NCBI lineage: Eukaryota > Viridiplantae > Chlorophyta > Ulvophyceae > Ulvales > Ulvaceae > Ulva > Ulva mutabilis. Next base: position 18,291 of record UNSF01000279.1, read on the forward strand.
TGTTTATTATGACGCCTCAGCATCGGCTTATCAAATAATGGGCGTTATTAACAATGATAAACAATTATGTAAGTTAACTAACGTGTTAGTTTTTGATGAACATAAACGTGATATTTATGATTTCTTTTTAAATAGAATGAAAGCAAATATTAATTCTTATGTTATTGAAGCTAAAAACAAATCCTTGAAATTAACATATAACGATTATTTTAAAACTAACTTCGACAGAGCGCTAATTAAAGCAATTGTAATGCCGTTGATTTATGGTAAAACAAGTAAAGGCTTTGCTAATGATTTAAAAGCTTTCTTTGCCAAAAAAAATTATACCCGGATGAAAAATCTTTAATAATTTTAGCTGGCCAGATTATTCAAGCTCTAAAAAGCGACCCTGTATTTGCTAAAGTAAACCTTTTTATGAAAGCGCTTCGAGCAATAGGCGCGTTTTTATTTGATTTTAATGATATTTGTATAAAAGGCGACTATGGCGATTCCAATATTGTTTATTACAAAGAACAAATTGAAGAAATTCGTATTTATTATAAACAACGCGCTAAAAAATACACAAGCCAGAAGATTAGTTTATCTAAGCCTGCGCGTGATACTTCTGGAGCCTTGATTAAATCAAAGACTAAAACTATCAATTCCTTTGTAGCAAACTATATTCATTTTTTAGATGCCACAGTATGTCACTACGTGATAGAACGTTTTAATAGTGCAGAGCCATTAGCAATAGGTACAATTCATGATAGCTTTATGATTAGGCCAAATAAGTTTAACACTTTACACAATCGATACGCAGGCGGTTTAATACATATCCACACCGCGCATATGTATAATTTGCTGCATTGGGTGTACAAAATCGGGCATTACTATAATAAAAGACTAGGTTTAAATCAAAATCAGATGAGATTTGAACAGTATACACGCGTTTTACAACAAATAAAAGTTTTTATAAACAAGGGCGACTTGCTGTTTAGCAATTCTAGGCATGGGTTACAGTTTCCATGTTTTAACGATATAGAAGCAATGTTATTAGTTATAAAAAGCCACGCTTCTACGACGGAAAAGGCCCGGATAAGCGCTATCATAGAATATGTAAATCACATATATTGTACAACGCCGCCTGAATCTTTGTGTGAAAGCTTGGTGTCAGATCGTGGAAAATTATTGTTTTCCGATAATGGTTAAACCGCTATAACTAAGCTGCAGATTTATAATACAAGGCCATTTTAAGATCCGTGACGGCACTTTATAGACCGCCCATGTGGGATTCATCATTGGCACTTTTTCAAGCAGAATTGTAAAAAATTGTAAAAAATTTTTACCCGTACAGGAGCGGAGTATTTTTTCGAGGAGGTCGTCGACTATTCAGTCCTGGCGGGGTTTTTGCCAAAATTGTCAAAAATTCCAAATTTTCGACTTCGCCCTCAGGGCCGTTTTAAGGCCCGTGACGGCACTTTCTGCCGACAAACCAAGGCGCCGCTTTAAAGAGAGAAATCCAAAAAATTTTTCTTATGCTTGAGAAATCAAGCAGGGGGCTCAATGACAGACTTTAAAGGTAATTTGCCTCTATAAGCTTTAGCATCTTTAATGATCGCTTATAGAAAGTGAAAGTTTTGCTTACTTAGTAAAAGCTTTAGTATCTTTAATGATCGCTTATAAAAGCAAGCATTTTATTGATTAGCTTAACGCTACCAAAACAAAAACATGAGGACTATAAGACGGAAACATGACAAGTGTAAGACGAGAATAGGACAAGCGTAGTACAGAAATAGAACCAGAAACGCTAACCGCTAGGGGGTCTATTAACTCCTTTAAAGGTTATAATACGTTGTTTTCAATGTATTATTAATATCTTAAAATACTTATTTAAAAGTAATAGATTATAAATAGATACATATTAAATAAACTTTTAAGTAATTTAATATGTATTTATTAGTAAGATATTAAATAATTGTATTAGAATAAACTTTAAAGTAAGTTTATTTAATATGTATCTATTAGTAGGTACGTTAATCAGTATCTATCAATATTTATTAGTTTAATTTGTATTTTAAGTTTGTATTTTAAGTTTAAATTGAAATTAAACTAATTTCAATTTATTAGTTTAGATGTTTAAATAAAATAAATAGTAATACAATAAAGTAAAGATTAATTAAGCTTTTAAGTCATTTAATAGTTTATTAATATTTATTTTGCGTTGTTGAAAACGTAAATTTTGCTTTTGTAACAAGGCCAGTTAATTATTAGATGGTATTTTGCTTTTGTAACAAGGCCAGTTAATTATTAGATGGTATTTTGCAGGTTCAAATCCTGTACTGGCCCAATATTATTATAAAATAGTAATATTGTAAATGAGCAAGGCTCGTATTAATAATAAATAATAATAAATATTAAATAATAATAATAAATAATAATAAATATTAAATAATAATAATAAACAATGCGTAAAATAACGACCGTAGAAAAAAAACCGCGTGCACAAAAATTACAAAATAGAAGTTTTACATTATTAAAAGGCGCATCTTTGGACGAACAAAATGCTTTTATTAAACAGGTTTTAGAAGAGCACGCGGTATATGCTGATATACAATTTAAACCTGAAGAGTTGCAAGCGTTTATTAACCAAAACAAAACCTTTGGCAAAGGCTTAATGGCGTACTTAAGCTATCTAGAAAAGTCACTTGATAGCGTGCTTCCCAATAATAAAGGCTTGCAATTATATATTTTACAAATTTTGTCAGAGCTGGGAAGCTTGGTATTTCCAAACACTACAGGATGTTATTCACTGATTCCCGCGGATTTGAAAACATTACAATGGAAAGATATTATTGATCAGTTTAAACGATGAATTCATAAAAACAAACAAGCTTGGTTCGGATGATGAAATAATGCGTTTATTAACTGTTTTTGTTAGTCACAAGCACCCTAAAACTGTGACTTGTTTAGTTTCATTCTGCCTATGCAAAGTATTAATACGTTCTATAAAAAACCCTTTAAAAGGGCTTTTAGTAGATGAAAGCGGGGCATACGTAGGTAACGATATAGATAAACGGCCGCGTGTAAAAGCTGCGGATTGGCTTAGTACGTTTAGTTGGGATATTGAAATGCATTTAAATGGGCTACGCATAAAAAAACTAGGCAAAACGTCACAAGCGTTATTACGTCTCTATAGTAGCAAGCTCGCAAAAAAGATAACGGAGGAATTATTAAACCAAAATTTAATAGCTTCTTATAAAACGGTTGAAAAATCGGCAGGAAAAAAAGAAAAATTTGCTTTAAAAACGCCGAGATATTTTGTTTGGTGCGGATCAGACTTTTTAATCTTTCCCAAAACACTTGCTTTGCCAATGCTTGTTTCGCCAAATGATTGGATTATTAACCCTCATCACGGCGCTGATAATGGGGGTTATTTATTAAGCGAGTTGACTAACATTTCATATCAAGGATATCTGGATAGTAAATCGTCCCAAATCCATGAACATCGATTAAACATAAAAAAATTAAATCACGTCAATCAATTACAAAAGGTGGAATTTTGTATAAATCACGCTATGCTTGCTTTTTACAAAAAGTTCGCTAGTCAATTAACAGATAAACACGCTGTTTTGTTAGATGATAGATGGCTACAACCATCAACCGACGCATATCTAGAAATCTCTAATCTATATGCTAGTGTATTGCCTAATCCTGACCTAATAAGGGACGCTGTAAATAAAGAAATCGAATCTAAACGAAATGAAACTCTTAGAAACCAGGAGGCGTTGCAGATTGCCACATTTTTCGTAGGAAAACCGATTTACTGGCCAGTAGTGCAAGACTTTCGAGGTCGACTTTACCGTATTGGTAGTTTAAATATTCAATGTAACGATTTCATTAAAAGTTTAATTGCATTGCACAGTACTAAAGCTTGCGTAAATCGTAAAAAAAATAAATACACAATGGCAAAATTTGATTTGCTATTAAAGGAAGTTTTAGTAGAAAAAGATTTAATCGAACAATGGGACGCTGTTTTTGGGGACCGCTTTATTGATAATACTAAATTTGAGCAATTATTATTGCAAGATCTTTTGGATAAAAAGATTAGTGTGATACAAGTTAGCCAATTATTGCTTATTCGACAAGGGGACTACGATAAAGTAGGTGTTTATTATGACGCCTCAGCATCGGCTTATCAAATAATGGGCGTTATTAACAATGATAAACAATTATGTAAGTTAACTAACGTGTTAGTTTTTGATGAACATAAACGTGATATTTATGATTTCTTTTTAAATAGAATGAAAGCAAATATTAATTCTTATGTTATTGAAGCTAAAAACAAATCCTTGAAATTAACATATAACGATTATTTTAAAACTAACTTCGACAGAGCGCTAATTAAAGCAATTGTAATGCCGTTGATTTATGGTAAAACAAGTAAAGGCTTTGCTAATGATTTAAAAGCTTTCTTTGCCAAAAAAAAATTATACCCGGATGAAAAATCTTTAATAATTTTAGCTGGCCAGATTATTCAAGCTCTAAAAAGCGACCCTGTATTTGCTAAAGTAAACCTTTTTATGAAAGCGCTTCGAGCAATAGGCGCGTTTTTATTTGATTTTAATGATATTTGTATAAAAGGCGACTATGGCGATTCCAATATTGTTTATTACAAAGAACAAATTGAAGAAATTCGTATTTATTATTATAAACAACGCGCTAAAAAAATACACAAGCCAGAATTAGTTTATCTAAGCCTGCGCGTGATACTTCTGGAGCCTTGATTAAATCAAAGACTAAAACTATCAATTCCTTTGTAGCAAACTATATTCATTTTTTAGATGCCACAGTATGTCACTACGTGATAGAACGTTTTTAATAGTGCAGAGCCATTAGCAATAGGTACAATTCATGATAGCTTTATGATTAGGCCAAATAAGTTTAACACTTTACACAATCGATACGCAGGCGGTTTAATACATATCCACACCGCGCATATGTATAATTTGCTGCATTGGGTGTACAAAATCGGGCATTACTATAATAAAAGACTAGGTTTAAATCAAAATCAGATGAGATTTGAAACAGTATACACGCGTTTTACAACAAATAAAAGTTTTATAAACAAGGGCGACTTGCTGTTTAGCAATTCTAGGCATGGGTTACAGTTTCCATGTTTTAACGATATAGAAGCAATGTTATTAGTTATAAAAAGCCACGCTTCTACGACGGAAAAGGCCCGGATAAGCGCTATCATAGAATATGTAAATCACATATATTGTACAACGCCGCCTGAATCTTTGTGTGAAAGCTTGGTGTCAGATCGTGGAAAATTATTGTTTTCCGATAATGGTTAAACCGCTATAACTAAGCTGCAGATTTATAATACAAGGCCATTTTAAGATCCGTGACGGCACTTTTATAGACCGCCCATGTGGGATTCATCATTGGCACTTTTTCAAGCAGAATTGTAAAAAATTGTAAAAAATTTTTACCCGTACAGGAGCGGAGTATTTTTTCGAGGAGGTCGTCGACTATTCAGTCCTGGCGGGTTTTTGCCAAAATTGTCAAAAATTCCAAATTTTCGACTTCGCCCTCAGGGCCGTTTTAAGGCCCGTGACGGCACTTTCTGCCGACAAACCAAGGCGCCGCTTTAAAGAGAGAAATCCAAAAAATTTTTCTTATGCTTGAGAAATCAAGCAGAGGGGCTCAATGACAGACTTTAAAGGTAATTTGCCTCTATAAGCTTTAGCATCTTTAA
>UNSF01000306.1:0-13252 GCA_900538255.1 Ulva mutabilis
TGATCATAATGCATGAATGTCCTGTTTGCAACAGATGCTGTCGTCGCGTTGCATCGAGCAGATGCTGCAACAGCTGTCGGTGCTGCGACAAATGAGTGTTGACATCGACAGCTGCCTGTTATCACAGTTTTGGGCCATCCGGCGCGGTGGTAGCGTGCATGGATGCCCACAGCAGTGGCGTACACCGGGATCAACGGTTCAGGAGCAGCGCGGCTTGCCGCAAGGCCAGCTGCAATGAAGACACCCTCCCAAGCATGCCGTTGAACGCTCCGCACGGATCTGCCCAGGACACCACGGAGACACGTATGGGTGGAGCGAGCCGCATGCATGCTTGCCGATGAGGCTTTTACGCCATACGCCCGTGCACCGGCGCTGCAGGGCAACGGGCGCGACGCATCGGCACGACCCAGGTGTGCCTGGCAGCACCAGCAGCACATGACCATGCAGCAACAGCAGCACATGACGATGCAGATTCGCCTGATTCTGGTGATAGGTTCGAAACCAAGGCGATCAGCATGTTGGGCCGGGAGGTGCACACGTGTGCGGACAGCTCCGATTCAAGGGACAGCTGGCGGTTGTGCATCTTGTGGCCCCACAGCGTGCCCAGCAGCGCGATGGCCTCAGGGTCGCCCGCGGACGATGCAGAGGGCACGGCGCTGGAGGCTAAGGCGACAACAAAGTCGCCGGCTGTCTGCAGCGTCATCGAGACCGCCCGCAGCTTGTGGTCGAGCTTCATGTCGAACCTGCAAGGGCCGTGCCAGTGAGGCGCAGCGGGTGCGTGCCTGTTCGCAGCCGCATCTAGGGCAGTCGCGCCACACCACAGGCACTGCAGAATGATCCAGTGGCAGCCAGTAGGGACAGCTAGTGGCACTGCTAGTAGCGACAATCGGCGAGGCGCGGTGAGCGATATGCACGCAGCGCACGGCCCGAGAATGCGACGGGGCAGGAGGCACAGGCTGAGGGGAGTAACAAGACGGCAGCACGACACGGCAGCAGATCAACGGAAGACAGGCCAACATGCAAAAGCGAGATGCAGGCGAGAAGGTGCGGGGGCGCAGCAGGCAGCGGCGCACGTGGTGTGCAGGAAGTGCACGGCCGGGCAGGCGTTGCAGATGTTGCGGAGGCCATGCATGCAGAGCACCTGCTGCGAGAGGTGCGTGGCCTCGTTGACGCCGTCGAGCATGCGCTGCAGGAACAGCTCCGCCTTGGTGGCCACCAGCGGCCCGTACAGCGACACCACCGCGACGGCGCACTGCAGCACGACCCGCATCACCCCCACCTGCAGCCAAGCGCCTGGCGTCATCGCCGTGGTAAAGTGAACACGTGCACCCGCTGCAGCGTGGTCCTTCGGCATGCATTTGAAGGGTTCTACCACGGGCCAGGGCTAACTCACGTGTCAGCCCCTGCCTCCGCAAGTCCAACATGTGGCAATCAGACCAGAACAGCCGGATACGCACCACTCCACACGAACCGCTGCACCGCTCTGCCAGCAGCACATGCTGCTAGCTGTCGGGCATCCGCACAGGCGTGCAGGAGCACTATTGGCATGACACAGGCCTACTACGGTGCCTGCCAAACCAGACACACAGCAGGACACTGGTGCATGCATGCACATGCCATGGGTATGGCTACGAGGGTGCACCTGGTGGCCCTCCCCATCATTGTCGATCTGGCCCTGGAGCGCAAACCGGATCGCGCCGCACACGTCCTCCCGCAGCATGTCCACAAACGCGGCCCGGTGTCGGAAGACGTGCACGTGCTCCCGCAGCGCGTCCCCGAGCACCTCAAACAGGAACATCTCTGATGGTGGTGGGCACTCGAGGAGCTCCGACGGCCGGCCGCGCGCCATGAGGCACACCTCACGCAGCAGCGTCAGCGCCACCTGCGCCTGCGGCGTCTCGGCGGCCGTGCTCGCGGCGACCACCGGCGATGCTGCCGGGGACCGGGGGACGAGACTTCAGTGTCGCGTAGTGTGGCGACAGGGGTGGCTTGGGCGGGCGCAGGGGGCGGCGGGGCGGGTCTCCCGGAAGCCGGGAGTGGGGATGCGGCGGCGTGCTCAAAGACGATGGCGACGGCCTGACGCACGATGGCTGCAGCGGTGTTGGTGATGGTGGACGGGTTCTTGCCGGTGAGTTGCCGGAAGCACAGCGCGAGCACCTGTAGCCACGGCATGCATGCTCAGCGCTGGTTACGGCACGGCAGGGACTGTGGCGGTCGGCCAGGGAGATGTGAGGGCCGCCCGGCACACCAGCCGTGATGACCTGGCCCTGCGTCGTAGGCGCGCTACTCTGCAGCCGACGCGGCGGCAGGCCGCACCGCAGGAGATGGACAGTTGTGTGAGCTGCGCAGGTGGCGGATGCATTGCTCGCAGCTCTGCGCATGCACTTGTCGCATGCATACTTCCCGTGCCGGCGCGTAATAACGCCTGTGAGTGACTGCAGAACGCCTTGCCCTGTGCGCGCTGGATGGTGTGCACCGAGGAAGACTTCGCTGTAGCAGCAGACTGGGGCAACGCGCGAAGAACAGATGCCTGTGACTTGCCTTGTTTCACACTGTCACATGTTGGCCGCCATGGCGACACAGCTCGCAAAGTGAACGCGGGCATGCTGGCCACATGCCTCAAACACAAGCATCCCTCCTACAGGCAGTAGCCTAGATGCAAAAGCAAGTGGTTTTGAGACCGTGTACCGCATCCGCATGTGTCAGCCCGGAGTGTTGAATCCAGAGTTGGACGTCCAGACGTCGAGCAGCACCCAGAGCTAGCCACACCAACGCCGGGGCAACAGGAGGGCACGTCACAGGTAGTGAGCATGTCACAGTCAGGACAAAGGGCAGACCTGGCGAGCCTCGTCCGGGGTGTCAGACGTGCCTCTCAGCTGAAGGATCGTGAGGCACGTCTGCAGCAGCTTCAGCTTGGTCGACTCGTCATCATGTGCACGGGACGTGGACATCACACGCAGTGCATCAATGGCAGACGCCCTGCCAAAGTCCGACAGGAGATCATTCACGAGCAGCTTCTGAAGGCAGCCTAGCGCCATGCCACAGAGGGTGCGGGTTTTGGTCGTTGCCAGAACAATGGCTTCGATGACCTCCTGAAGGACACAGAGCTCAACGTTCAATGGCCGCCAGCAACAGTCAGACATAATGAACTCATATAGTACGTCTACCTTCGCGTAATTGCGTGTGTGGGCCAGTGCTGCATATGTGTGGCCGCGATGCACACGAATGGACAGTGCATACAGTTGCTGCCATACTGCAATTGCTATTCATCAACATCGGAGTAGGTAGTAGGCCAGCCCGGGGTACATAAAAGCCGAACTGACTGCAAAGGTGTGCCATAGCCGTGGTGATTGGCACAAGCGCATGACATGCCAGCAGTGTCCTTGTTAAGTTCAGGCAGCCTGGCTCTGCTGCATAGTCTTGTATGCAGGTCAGTTCCAGTAGCAATGAATGTTGAAAAGCATAATAGTCCAGTCTCAGCATAGAGCAGCGTGCGACCGTGATCGTGGCAGCTTCGTACCGAGCACTCTCTGCAAGCCTGCTCTAGATCCGTCGCCTCGGACAGGTCACGGAGCACAACTTGCGCCGCTTCCCGCCTTTTCTTTGACATCTTTGTGCTGACCACTGACAAACAGCCCGCTGATCTGCCCTGTAAGGCCATGGCTTCGGGAGTTCCTGGCCTCTACAGCGATGTCGTTCAAATCGTTGAGTAGCTCTTCTACGACCATCTCAATCATTTGCCAATTTTGATTGATGACTGGCCTAGAACTGCGCTCTACTTGAGACACAAGACGCCGGGTACGTCAAGAGTGGGGACGCGGTCAAGCGCCAGGACAGGCATTTCAATTACCACAGACGCACAGACATCTGACATCAGCAACAGTGATGTCAGAATTATTGCGAATGACGAGCTGCGTTCACATCTAGGCGCTTGCACTCTCAAGCACTGGCTCCAGCCTCTGCCTGTAGCCAGCCATTGAAGCTTCGCTCACCTGTTCAACCGCTGTTGCCAAATACAGCAAAAGCGCAAGGGAGCCCGTGGATGTACCAGCATTCACGGGGACCTGATCCCACCACGCGTGGCCACGAATGAAAGTTCTACGCATGCGCAGGAACCAATGCATGTTGATGGCAATCCTCGACGCCGCTGCGCGCTCCCGACGATGCTACACGCAGGCCAAGCGACTCGTGATGTTCCAACGCTACATGACATCTGATGATGCAAGTCATTCGTATGAGCACATTGGATGCGTAAGCCTCTGCAGCAATGCGCATATGTACCGATGGGTGGCACCTTGCCGAGACCTGATGTTGCAATGAAGACCACACGATCGCGCTCGCGGTAACATTGCCGCTTACTGCAAATCAGGGGGCCACATATGTATATATGCCCTTTTGTGTTGCTGGCGACTTGGCCTGAGCATGCACCTACTCTTGTGGGCCTGAGCAACACGCATACCGTGGCGCTGCTGCCATCTTCCCGCAGAATGAACGAACGTGCAAGGCAATTGTAGTGGCTTCAAGCTGCAGGATTTTGAATGAATCTGAGCTGATGCGTCTATCCCAGTCTTTGGTGCATCTTCCTCTGCTGACTATGTGTCATCCACACCAGGTTCCGATCTATCCTCGCGGCTGCTCTCCATGTAAGCGTACAATACTCCAGCACAGGCTTTGCTGGGGAATGTGTTCCGCGAGTTGGTCGCAAGGTGTTTTTGTCTTTTCTTCTGGCCCAGTATCAGCTGACATTCACGCCCACTGATCAGAACGCTGGAAAATGTTGGACTACCGATTTAAGCTACGGTAATATCATGTACTTGCAGTGGCCTTGTGCAGTACGCCGTCAGCAATGACCCAGGGTCACGAGTGGGCATCGTATCTGCCATTTCCTGCTCCCACTGTGCCCTCAATGCACAGCAGAACACTTGACAATGTTTTTTTTAACGCCACGTTCGATTGCGCCTGTTGCCTTGGCCACGCCAGCGATCAAGCGTGTTCACATTCAGGGCTGTACGCAACCGCCACTGTGATGTTTACCACTGCATTCTGATTGGCCATGAGTGGAAAGGCATCAACAGCCGCCTGGCACGTTCGCAGGCTGCCATATGTTGTCTTTGTTGCCTCTCGGGGTACCTCTACGAGATACAAACAGCACTGTACTGCTGCCACAAGATGAAACTCGCCAGGTCGCCTGACCAACACTGTTCGCAGTCGCTGTGCTGCGGATTTGGCTTGTCACACGTGCTGCAAGTGTCGACATGAAAAGGAAGGCACACCCCAACTATCCTGAAAATATCAGATGCACGCCACACATGTGCATGCATCTCGGTATCTTCACATTCAGCTGTAGCATGTGCCCCCGTCATTTGACCCACCCCCACTGCTCAACCCGTGCAACAGGTTCGCCTGACATCCACGCAAACAGTACACTGCCACACCAGCAGGTCCCTGGCTGGGCTGCTGCGCTCATGTACACTACACATCAGCATGTCCCAAGGCCGTCATTAATTATCCGCGCGTCAAGCGTGGCTGCAGGGGCATTCTGGAGCCCTCCGACGATTCCCAAGTCACAAGCCAGGCCGCTGTGACAACGACCCATGCGGCCGTGCACAGCGGTGGCATTTCCCGTCCACTCTCACCGACCAGCCCGCGCCATGAATCTACTGTCTACACGTCCACATTCCGACCTAGCCCTGCAAAACTCCTGAGACTGCACAACACAACACATGTCACTCACCACCAGCACATCTGCGCCACGCAGACAGAGCAGCGCCCGCCCGATCTGCGCCACGCAGACAGAGCAGCGCCCGTCCCATCTGCGCCACTCACGGACTGTGCACAGTGCGGCAGTCAGTCGGCCAGAGGCTTCCAAGCGGCTCCTGCAAACGGCCAAGCATCCACACGCCCCCTGCCAAGCAAACACACGGCTGTGGCCTGTGCAATACGACAGAGAACGTGCCACAGCCTGGTACGCCTCAATCGCGTCGGCACAGCTCCAACACCACATACGTGGCAGCTCCGCGGCTCGAGGGCATGGCACAGGCATGCTCAGCGGCAGTGCCTGACAGCCCCGCGCATGCGGCCCACTCCGCCGCGGAGCATGCATGCCCACGGCCCCTGCTGGCATGCTTATGCATCATGTATAGCACAGCAGCTGGTGCCAGCACGCGAGCTTATCAGAGGTCAGCCAGGCGGCAGCCCGGGCCCCGGCCCCGGCTCACACTGCCAGAGCCTCGATGCCGGCAAACGTCTCGTCCCGGCGCTGCTGCTGATGCGCCAGCTGGCAGAGCAGCACAATGTCCGGCGGCCCCACCCCATGCAGCACCGGGCACCACATGCAGCGCATCACCTGCTGCACCGTCAGCGCGGCCCCCGGCATCAGCTGCGACTGCAGATCCTGGTACAGATTGCATGTGAGGTCATGCACCGAGCGCAGCCGCCGCAGCGTCTCGGCCGCCGCGATCGTGGCCACGGAACACTGCCCGACGAGCCCTGGCGCCGCCGCGGCCATCTCCTTCGACATGACCCACGCGGCCGGGCTGTCCAGCAGCAGCCGCCCATCCTCCGCGTAAAACCGGCGCAGCGGCAACGTTTCCGCCGTGTCCCGGCTGCCAGCTCCTTGCAGCACCGGCACCAGGCGCCCAGCGACGGGCCTGTGCAGCACGCGCGCGCTCTCCGGAAGCTTCCGCAGCCGGAACGCCGGGACGCCCCCCGCGCAGGCAGCGACGACGGTACTAAAGTCGAGCGGCCCGTCGCCGGCGTGTGGTGACCAGATGGACAGCGGCAGCATCGCGTCGGTCTGGCGGTGCGTGAGCAGGCGGCGGTTTGCAACCCAGTCGGTGAACAAGTGCGCCAGTTCCAGCTTCTGGGACGGTGGCAGCCGCAGGTGGCGGTACAGCCGCACATGCATGTTCTCCACCTGTACACGAACGAGACACGTTACACAGAGCTATGCTCCACAAGTTGGTAGAACACAGAGGCAGGAATTCATGGCAATGTCCAGCAGCAGCACGCATTGAAAACACTCACCATGGCCGAGTGCCGTATGCCAACTGAAACAAAACTGTTTCAGAACCGCGCTATCCTCTCCACGAATCTGGATGAAAGCGCGCGCGGCGAGAGTCGAGGTCCACAGCATCCACAACAGCAGCACATCTGCCGCAATCCCTGCGCTAACATCAGCACAGCAAATACACGGAGCCAGACCGGCGACCGAGATCGACACGGAGGAGCGGGTGCGGGGCGGGGTGCAGCGTGACTGGATTGTGGGGGGTCGCGGGCGCACATGGCAGAAGGCATCCGGGACGACGAGGCTGAGCGCCATGCTGAAGTAGCTCCTCTGCGCGCATGCCGTGAGCGCGATGGTGGCTACGACAAAGTCCTGTGCGTGGCGGCGCACGCTGGCGAGGTCGCGCGCATGCGCCTCGCCCGACGCGCTCCACAGGCGGTCACCCTCCTACACATGCATTGTGTATATGCATGCGCAGCAGCTCGCACACGCATGCGTCTGGGCAAGCAGCAGTGGCATCCGGGCGGCCTGTCTGACTGTGACGGCACAGACAAGCGTGCACAAAGCAGAGCCATATCATGCGAGGTGGATGGGAAAAGTTGCTGGGAGAGTCTGGCCCAGCTGCGGAGCTATTGCAAGTGGATGCAATAGGTGGTGGACCCCGCTGGGGCCCAAGAGATGGCCACACTCAGAGCGGCGCACAGCAGGCGCACCTGTTTTATTGCCTTGACTGTGCTGTCCACCGCATCGTGCATTGCGGCCATGACCGACAAGCTGCCTTCTATGTGGTGAGCCTGCAGCGCGGCCAGCACGGGGTCGGCTGGCGCCTCCTCGCCCGGACTGCCTGCACAGCAACACCTATGCTACACGAGTCATGCCTGCACGCTTGCCAGCGCAGGCACCGCACACATGCCACACACCTGTGCACAATCCTCACAACGAGCTCACCCGCATGATGCCGTCGTCAGCGCGGCAGCATGCATTGCCTGGAGCCAAACGTTCGGCTATCCGGGTTTGAGCATGCAGAGTGCAGAGGGCGGTAGAACTGCACCTGGCAGCGCAACATCTGCTTCTGTCGGCTCCTCTGCCGGGAGGTCGCTGCGCAGCGCGCTGACAAAGCGCTGCAGGGGCGCGAGCAGCCGGTGCCGAGGCATGCGTGGCTCGTAGCGGCGCACCATCGCAGCCACTGCGTCGTCGACCGCCGGCCGCAGCGGCATCGACGACGCGAGCCCCGTACGCACGCGGCCGCGCTCCTCCTCCTCGTCCCTGTCCACCGTGCCGAGGAAACACTCCCTGTCGCGCAGCGTCTCCGACAAGACGTCGCCGTGGCTGCCGCACGACTCTGCAAACAGCTCAACGGCGTGGCAGTCGACGCTGTCAGCTTCGCCAGAAGCGAGCTCAAGCGCTCGCGCGGGACGCGCAGTAGGACGCTGCACGCTGCGCGCTGCTGTGTGACGCTGCACACTGCGCGGCCGCCTGCATGGCTTCTTTGGGATTGCCTGCTACAGATTCCTCGACGTCGGGTGTGCGGTGTGCTGGCAGCTCGCTGCCGCATTCGCATAAGCTCAGCGCGGCGCGTTCCATAGTGGCCGAGGCCGGGCGCGGTGCCCCCCGGGGGCTTGATGGGAGCTGCGCGGGATTGACGATGTTCACACTGCCGGTGCGGCGTGAGTCCGTGTCCGCCATCAGCTCTGACGCTCCCTGCGCCATGGCGGCAGCAACCCCCCCGCTGGCCCCCGCGCCGTCCGTAGCCGCGACTTCGTCCACACATGGCAGTGGCAGGCTTTCAGCCTTTCCGCCATTTGGATGATTCGACAACGCCTGTGTGCCAAGAAAGAAAGTGCAGCTGATGCAGGTGCCGTCGGAAACTGAGCAAAAAGCGATACAGCACAGGGGATCATACGTTTTACGCCAAAGCGTGAGGGGTTTCCCCCTGCAACAGTTATTGAAGTGGGCCGAGTCGGTTGATTGGCACGAGCGACGACGTATCCTTGATCGTCCAGCACACGCTCCTGCTAATGACAACAATCGACGAGTGCCCCTTTACTTGAAGTTGCAATATGACAAGGTGACGGCGGCTGTGCCGGGCTTCACCATGCATATGTTTGGCGATTGGCTTGATTCTTCAAGCGATCCCATGCCTCAAAGGGAACGGTCTCTTTTGTGTTGGACGAAGGGTATGTCATTGGGCAATTTAGTTTGTGCGACGTCTGGTCGAAAAGCCAGCGTCGTGGGCAACCCTAACCCCTAACCCCTTACTGCTACGTGACCCGCGCGACAATCAATACTTGCCGCGACCCGCGCGTGCGGCGCTTTGGGGCGGCGTGGCCAGGAATACTCCACCTTCATTCGGCGCTCAGCGTCGAGCAAACTGCCGAGGTTATACGGGCTACCCAAGGTACACAAGGTGCCGATTGCGCTTCGACCGATTGTTACGTCCAATGCCTGGATTACATCGTCTGTGAGCAGGGTTTGTGCTTACGAGCTTCATCAGCTCGTTCGCACGCACTTGCCCCGTGTTTTGGAGGATTCTAAATCCCTTATTCGTGAGTTGGAAACGACTCGCTTTGAGGGTCCGATTGATCAGGTGTTCTTTTTGACCGCCGATGTCGAGGGCTTGTATGTCAACATCCCGATTGCAGCAGCTCTTGACGCCATCTCTCGGTTCGTGGCTCGCCGTGCCCCTGCCGGGCTGGCGGCCCTCTTGGTGCGATGGACCAAGTTCGTGTTTGATTATGCTTTGGTGAATTTCACTGGCCGAATTTTTCGGCAAGTGTGGGGCTTCCCCATGGGCACCGCTCTGGCGCCTGATGCCGCCAACATCTTCATGGCTCTTCAAGAGGATTTCGACGGCGAGTGGGGGAAACCCCGTCTCGACGCCGTCCTGCCCGCGGCGGCTGCTATGCCGCTGGGTTTGAACGCTACGCGCAAGGCGGAGTGTGCCAAACTCGTTGCAGAGTGCGACGGCTTTGACTTTCAGGTCGCGTTTGACGATATTATGCGTGATTTCGATACGTATGATTCTCAGCAACCCACTACCGTTCGACTCGCCAGAGCAGCTCTCGCCTGTGCTGGTATGTTTTATGCGTTTTGGGTGATTCGCGAATTGGATTATGGTGTGTTGGCGGACGAGGTTACACGTGCCGCTCAGTCGGCTACAGCCCCTAAACCTGCACCTAAACCCACAGTGTCAGCCGCTGCCGCGGGTACCGCCTCTGGTGGTGCTGCCCCAGCTACTCTCACTGCTGATGATGTCACTCGCATGCTTGCTCGACTTAATGCCGTAGAGAAACGGGTTCGGAATACACCGAGTCCTCGTTCACGATCCCCCAAATCCGATTCGTCGGGTGGCAAGGGTCAGCGACGCCCGCAGGGTGGCAAGCCGCAAGGTAAGCCTCCTAAGGGTGGTCCGGCTCCCAAAGGCAATGCGCCGAAGAGCGGCAGACCTAAAAGGCCTGTCGACCCCAAGCGCACGCCAGCGGGTAAGGACACGAAGGGCGTTCCCACGAAACCGGCTCGGGCTCCTACGCCCAAGCCTGGTAGTGGCGGTGGCTCCGATAAGCCTCGTGGCCGTTCTCCGGGTGGTTCCGGGGTTCGGTTCGCGTCTCGTGCGGATGAGCTCGCAGGCCGCGCTAGGCGCAAGTACGACGAGTCGGCTTCACCCGGCCCGCCGAGCTTGCGCAAGTCACGTGCATTGGTGCAATCTAAACGCAATTCGTGAGCTCGCTTCACTGGCCGAATTTTTCGGCAAGTGTGGGGCTTCCCCATGGGCACCGCTCTGGCGCCTGATGCCGCCAACATCTTCATGGCTCTTCAAGAGGATTTCGACGGCGAGTGGGGGAAACCCCGTCTCGACGCCGTCCTGCCCGCGGCGGCTGCTATGCCGCTGGGTCGGAGACTGATTGACGACTACACCTTCGTGCTCACCGGAGTCTCGGAGGCTGACGTCACGGCCTTCGCGGAGGAGATATCACGACGCATCGCACCGGCCACGGACACCAACCCCGCCGCGGCTCCGGCCGTGGCGGTCGACGCTCCGCGCACCACTACAGCTCCTCCTTCAGCGGCTGCCGCGTCTCCACCGCGACAGTCCCGGATTAACCTCCCGAGGAGTGAGTATGCGCCTACGCCGTGCGGAGTGTGGCTGAGATGACGCCTCTTGATGCGCTAGCGTCTGCGCCCCCTGCTGCGACACCTGCTGCTCCTGAGGCCTCTCCCTCTGTACCCGCGGCTGCTTCGGCCCCTATGGCAATGCTTCCCGCTCCGCAAGACGATGCTGCACCTACGCCTACCGCTACGTTGGCGCTTCGGCGTCCCAAGCGTGTTGTCCCCGATCCTGCGCCTGCTACGGCTGCGGCCGCGGCCGTAGCCTCGTCCGTCGACGCAGCCGTAGCAGGCGCAGGATCGGGGACAACACGCTTGGGACGCCGAAGCGCCAACGTAGCGGTAGGCGTAGGTGCAGCATCGTCTTGCGGAGCGGGAAGCATTGCCATAGGGGCCGAAGCAGCCGCGGGTACAGAGGGAGAGGCCTCAGGAGCAGCAGGTGTCGCAGCAGGGGGCGCAGACGCTAGCGCATCAAGAGGCGTCATCTCAGTATCCTCGGCGCTAAACGGAACTAAGGCAAGGGGAATCTCCCCACTAGAATAAGATGAAGCACCCGGAAGGGTACGAGGTGCCGGCAACGAAGTCGTGCGCGGCACCGATCTAGGTGGTGATCGTATAGCATCAGCCGGTCTACGAGACGGAATCGCCCTAGTCCGGAGAACTACAGCACGATCACCCCCATCAGAAGGATCCGTGTCAGTGACCCTTGTCTTAATCGCCTTGGGCCCCATTGAGAGAGGTCAAGAACGAAGGCAGAGCAAGGGCGTCTCAAGTATCTCTCTAGGTCCTAGACGGAAACTAAAGGCACCGTGAGCACTGGTGGTTAGGGGTTATAAGCAAAAGAGTAAACCACTAACACGGGGAAAACGCTGAAAGAGAAGGCCAATGAACACACACAAGAGTACAGAGGAACTCAAGTTGTACGGGGACAAGTGCTAAGTCAAAGACCCAACTCAAAACAGCAAGACAGCTAACATGATGAGATAAATCCGAAGTCACACGCAAGTGGGGCCAAGAAGGTGACAATGAAGTCGCGTTACAAGACCAGCGAGAAAGAGCCGCCGCCTTTTCGGAATCGTCATCAGCTAACTGGTCTACCACTTGCGTGCAGACGCATATATAGACCGTGCACCTAGGTGCACCAACGTGCACGTCAACTCGTGCATAAAATATGCGTTTTGTCTTAAGTGGCTACAGGGGCGCATCAACGCGTCTCGAGATAATGGGAATCTCGACTAAACGGGGTAAATCTTGAAAAAAGATCTTGGAGGTCTTGGCGATGCGGGGAATCGAATGGGTCCACTCCCGGCTTCATCTGATTACTCCTTGATGCAGAACTGCATAGCCACACGTAGCAGTAAGGGGTTAGGGGTTAGGGGTTAGGGGTTAGGGGTTAGGGGTTAGGGGTTAGGGGTTAGGGGTTAGGGGTTAGGTAGGGGTTAGGGGTTAGGGGTTAGGGGTTAGGGGTTAGGGTTAGGGGTTAGGGGTTAGGGGTTAGGGGTTAGGGGTTAGGGTTAGGGGTTAGGGGTTAGGGGTTAGGGGTTAGGGGTTAGGGGTTAGGGGTTAGGGGTTAGGGGTTAGGGGTTAGGGGTTAGGGTTAGGGTTAGGGTTAGGGGTTAGGGGTTAGGGGTTAGGGGTTAGGGGTTAGGGGTTAGGGGTTAGGGGTTAGGGGTTAGGGGTTAGGGGTTAGGGGTTAGGGGTTAGGGGTTAGGGGTTAGGGGTTAGGGGTTAGGGTTAGGGGTTAGGGGTTAGGGGTTAGGGGTTAGGGGTTAGGGGTTAGGGTTAGGGGTTAGGGGTTAGGGGTTAGGGGTTAGGGGTTAGGGGTTAGGGGTTAGGGTTTAGGGTTAGGGGTTAGGGGTTAGGGGTTAGGGGTTAGGGGTTAGGGGTTAGGGGTTAGGGGTTAGGGGTAGGTGTAGGGGTAGGGGTTAGGGTTAGGGGTTAGGGGTTAGGGTTAGGGAGTTAGGGTTAGGGGTTAGGGGTTAGGGGTAGGGGTTAGGGGTTAGGGTAGGTTAGGGGTTAGGGGTTAGGGGTTAGGGGTTAGGTTAGGGGTTAGGGGGTTAGGGGTTAGGGTGTTAGGGGTTAGGGGGGTTAGGGGTTGGGGTTAGGGGTTAGGGGTTAGGGGTTAGGGGTTAGGGGTTAGGG
>UNSF01000278.1:0-24661 GCA_900538255.1 Ulva mutabilis
TGGGGGGCTGCAGGGTGATACACTCTGATGTAGTTGATTATCGCAAACAAACCGACTGCAGCACCTGGTGAAGCCATGCACTATAATGATGCTGCCAGCCCGAGGAGGACGTACACGAGGGATGTGCGGATGGCACGAAAGTGACGGTCGGATGACGGCGGAGGGACGTCATCGGGATAGTGGCGTGGCGTACTCAAACTAACGAGTACGGTATCAGGAAGGATGAGGACACGTGGATGATGCCAGGCGGGATGCTCCGATGACGATGTTATGCGGACGGCTGGATGACGCTCGGATGACAGGAGGATGTCGTCGAAGTGACGTCAATGATAAGATTACATGTTACATGACGTCACTATGGCGAGGCACGGGCGTCATGATGGCATGGTGGTATAAAATATGGGTCACCTAAGCGTCATCATGGCGTCCTCGTCAGAGAAGCAGGTCCGCCTGCCACCAAGATGACATCCCGATGGCGTCCGTAGGAGGAATCCTCCTCGGACTCGAGTCCCCACCCGCGTCACCGAGGACGTCCTCCTCGGATCGCAAAACCACACTGCTGGCGCACTGTGCAGGGCTCCCTGGCAACAGCGCTCGTGTCACTGAGACACACCAGCTCACTACATCTCACCTCCCTACATCCCCGCATGCTCCTCTATGCATGTCCAGACTCCATTCTGGCAGCCAGTTCATCCTGCTGCTACCATGGCCGCCAGCCATGCCGATCCTGTGGGATCTAAGGCATGGCGTCCTCCAACGCTGCGTCGATCTGCTTCTGCAGTGCAGCCAACTCTGCCTGCAAGGTTTGTTCTTCAGGTGGGTGGAATTGGCTGGTCGTGGCAGGGATTCCATGTGAAACAGCATATACTATGGGCTCCAACCTGTAACGTCGCCCATGAACGCTCATCAACACAAACTCGCGCAGTTCATGCATCTAGCGAGGTGGATCTTACCTCAGCAGTTGCTAGCAGGTCCCACATCGGCGCAGTGGCGCCTACAGTTGTTGGAGTTTGGTCTTTCAGCAATCTTTTTAGCATGTTACCCGCTCTTGAAGGTCTTTGCCACGCTCGACTGTGCGCTGCACCACACCTGACTCTGTCAGGACAGAAGATGTTAGAGATATTTGTGCTGGTTGTGCCGATAAGCAAGGCAAGTTTTGCGCCACGCTGCCTGGTTTGCACAGCACTGACAAAATCAATGAAAAGTCAGTCAAGTCTTACCTGAGCGGGCGGGTTGAAATCGGTGGTCAAAGAAGCCCCGTGCCTGATGATCGAGTACTTTCACGAGCCTGGACATTAGAGCTTGGTACAGGCGAGCTCATGGCGCCTTGCTGACTGTTGGGCTTGGGCTCGCTCTGATCAAAATCCAGCCTCCGGCGCGCGGCAACTCTCACTACACAACGAGTTATTGGCTGGCAGTTGCCTTGGTATCATGCCAGCGAAGTCAACACAATTGCTTGTGTGCAATCAGGGCGCATCGTTGGTTAGCATGGTAAGGTAAGCAGGCTTGCAGAGGAGCTGATGACATGCCTGCACCCCGTCGTCCTCAGCGCGAGCGGCTGCTTTCGCTGGCGACTCTGCAACATCTTCAGCGGCCTCTGAGTTAACACAGACTGTGCCTTCACCACCTTAGTGGGTGGCTTGCGCTTCTCCGTACCCCTCCTGGCGTGTTCCCCATTTGGCCGGAACCGCATAACACCACGCATTGCCCAGTCTTCGCATGTCCGTGCAGGTGCCTTGGGGTCAGCTGGGTTTCGCACCTGCAGGAACGGAGACTGTCAATCGCTGACATGCGATGGTCAAATGCATCAGATGCCCCTGGATGACAGTGCCTTGTACCTGCATGTCGATGCTGTTCCTGACAGTCACAGCAACACTGACACATCCACACGTACGCTTTCCTTCGCTTTCCTTCGCTTTCCTCCGGCCTTCCTGTCCCCACAGACGGCCTGCCGCGCTGACAGGCCATCGCGCATAGGCTTGCGTCGCCCCCCCCCCCCCCCCCCCCCTCCCCTCGCCCATCTCGCCCCGAGAGCCCCCCCCCACCCATTTCCACCTGCAGCCCCCCCCCCCCCCCCCCCGCACCCGATCCCTCCCCCCTCTTCCCCCCATCCCTCTTCCCTCCTCCAGTGCACCGCTCCCGCCGTTTCTCCTCTGCGCCCCTCCCGGACACCGCTCGGGCTGCCGGGCTGGCTGAGGCTATGGCTCCTGGACCGGTGCCTCGCGGCCTCGGACATCGCCGTTAGCGCGCGCTGTCGCGCCCGTGCAGACCTGCTAGTGCCGCGCCCGACAACCGCTTGTGGGCCCGGCGAGTGCTGGCTGTGTGTTTGGTGTGCGCGTGGCCTGCGTGGTTACTAGCGTGGTGTGTGCGTGTCTGCTTTCGCGCTGGCGATAGTTCGTGCGATAGTTCGTTCTGGCATTTGCTCGTGCGGCGCATGACCTGGTGCTTGCGGTGGCCGGTCTGTCTGTTTGCTGTCTGTTTGCTTGCTGCCTGGTCTGTTGCCTCGGCGCTGCTGAGTCCTAGATATATCACTGTGTAACACATCCACACGTACGCTTAACACGAATGAGTTGGTATTTGCCAAGTCCAGGTGACGGTGCGGGCGCATACCAGATGTGTTGTGAAAGCTTTCAGATTGACAGCATATTGCGAGGTATGTGGTATCTCTTTCTTCGTGGCCTTGCCAAATTCTTTCTCTCGTCGGTTATTGCGATTAGACAGACCAGTGCGCAGCTGGTCGTATTTGCAGCCATACCCAGTGTAACTGTGTGAGGTGGCAGTCGACCTGGGGGTAGAAGGCAGGTGGGCAGCATGCACACACGTAATGTTCTCTTTTAGAGCTTCTTGCATCATACCCGCCACGCGCTGCCTAGGTTCTTGCACAAGGTGACACCCTCCTCAAACGGGCCGTTCGATTGGCAGCGGACATGGAATGCTCCGCAAAGAATGACTCGAGGTCCTGCACAACACCGGTGGGCTGACTGAAGTACGGCATGCCACCTATACTTGGCGTGCCTATCGATCATGCGAGATGTGGGCCGAATTGAGCTAAGTGCTGTCGTCGGGACGAGTGTCCGTATAGGCCTATTCGGGACTCCATGCACTTGTCGCCACAATGCTCGACGCGGCCCCACCCAGCCGCGTATTTAGCTAAGTGCCGTCGTTGGGACGAGTGTCCGAATAGGCCTATTCGGACTCCATGCACTCATCGCCACAATGCTCGACGCGGCCCTACCCAGCCGCGTATTGACTTAAGTGCCGTCGTCGGGACGAGTGTTACACGGAGATGAACGCAATAGCCCGGCAGCGAGGGCAAAAGAAGGAAAGTAGACGGCCAAAACCCCCGAAAGTAGACAGCAGCAAAAAGCAATCACTCTCCCAGGCGAAAAAGCCACAACGAACCGACACAGCCGACACAACCACACCCACGCACCCACACGCACGCGCACTCCCGCACCCCTCCACTATGGCACCTGCGCCACAACCGCGCACAGCAACAACCACCACCGCACTACTGCCCACCCCAGCAGAACCAGCCACCACGACCCCCCAACAGCAGCACCCCCACTCCATCCTGCCCCACTGGAGCATTCCATCACGGGCCCCCCGCACATGAGAGCCCGGGGGCGCACGCCCCCCACAGTGCAAGGCGTATCAGCCCTCCCCCCGGCCGCCCGACAGGGGCCTCAGGGCGGGGCGCGAAGGGCACTAGCGGCGCCGCATCACTCCTCCCACGGTGGCTCGCGGGAAGGCAGGGCGGGCCAACGCGACCAGACGCGGGGCCGGCCTGCGCTGCTGCAGCCGCGGCACCCGTCGGGACGAGTGTCCAAATAGGCCTATTCGGACTCCATGCACTCGTCGCCACAATGCCCGACGCGGCCCTACCCAGTCGCGTATTGAGCTAAGTGCCGTTGTCGGAACGAGCGTCCGAATAGGCCTATTCGGACTCCATGCACTTGTCGCCACAATGCTCGACGCTGCCCTACCCAGTCGCGTATTGAGCTAAGTGCCGTCGTCGGAACGAGTGTCCGAATAGGCCTACTCGGACTCCATGCACTCGTCGCCCACCATGCTCGCCGCGGCCCTACACAGGCCGCGTATTGACTTAAGTGCCGTCGTCGGGACAAGTGTCCGAATAGGCCTATTCGGACTCCATGCACTCGTCGCCACGATGCTCCATACATCCGCACGCGCAAGCTGTCGTAACAGATCACCTATGACGGATATTGCATGCCATGCTGCAAACTTGTACCACCGATTGCAATGGGATGGGCCTACGGGCCTGTACACGTGTTTCGCCTGGCCAAACTCGCGTAACAACCGCGCGCCCATGGCATGACAACCGCTCTGACACTGCAGCTTTGGCCAAAGCTGCACGTACCGATCGGTACTTCTCTGATTAACACCAAATTGACTCAGGGATCTGGAACACTACACGCCTCTCGAGTTTAATCGGGATGGCGGTATTCGCGTCGTTGATGACCAAGTGCACCGCGACATAGCATGGACGGACAGTGTAAGCTGTCAGATGAACCGCTAGAATATATAGCATTCAGGTTACTGTTGTCTGGCCCGTAACGAGACAGGGAAGAGAGGCATCGTACCGTTGCGCCTAAAAACTCGCAAGCTTCAACGGTTGCCAGGATTAGATATTCTCCCGGCTTCCTGTGGACAAACTTTTCAAAGCATTCAGTCAGAGTCTTGGCGTCTTGACAGGCCGCTAGGGTGTCCTTCAACGCCGTCGGGATGTCCTTCAACGTGCTCTGGATCCTGTCTGTGGACATCAGGCACCGATCCCGCCACATCACCCACGGCGACTTCAGTCGCAGAGCGGGACGGCGACTATGGTTAACGCTGACATAATCTGCGTCCATCGACACTACGGATGCACCCGCAGTTGAAGTGGGCTGAGGAGCTGGTGGCTCGGGCTCTAGCAGCGTGCATGCAAAAGGCGGGTGCAAACCGTCCATGATCGGCTCCGCCGAAGTGCGAATAAGGTTCATTACCTGAGCAAAGTCGTGAAAGCCAACATCTAGATAAGCGTCGGGATTGGCCTCGCTGACCAGTCGCACCGACTGCATACAGTATGGCTGCATTGCACCACACGCACTATAGAGGGTGGCTTTCATGCTCCGGGCCAGCGGCTCACTTTTGAGAGCAGCAGTCCACTGGAACGGTGTGGCTGAGCCAGCTCTGCAGCAGGGACGACTGGGGCGTCAATGCACGCAGCCGTGGAGTTGTTACGCAGCGGTGATTCACAACACACGCTGAACATAAAGCTCGTGACTGCTCTCCATCACTTGTAAACATATTATCTCAGCCGCTATGCGATCGTACCTCAGCGTGATCGTTGTGTCTTTCGTGGGATCCTGCATCTTGCGTTGCTGTTGTGCTGTGGCCGCGGCGGTAACGTATAGTAAGTCCTGCTGTTCAGAAATCAGATAAGCGTTGATGAAGTATTCTCCGGCAGGCAACCAGCTTATTTGTTGAAGTCGGAACCGATGGGCCCACTCTGATTTTTTCCTACACGGCATGGCCCCGCGATGTCGAGTATGTGTCTACAGGCGCAGTTCGGCAAGTAAGTCGGGCAGTACGGGAGACCACTGAGTCCGCGGAGCCCGCTGAATCGCGCATCGTTTAAAACCATGCACTGCATCTGTACGTTTCTCGGCAGCGGTGACTAAATGTCCAGCGGAGGCGCCCCAAAGCGCCGTCGTTCGGCCCGTGAGATCGGCGAATTGTGTGATCTGTTCAACGTGTCTATTGTTCCTAAGAGCGGCTCCAAACCAAAACATTACGTATGTAATTATTGTACCACTTTTCTCCGTGATGTCACCAGGTTGGAGGCGCATTTCGTGCCTCGAGCATGTCGCCAGCGTATGTTCGCGGCCGGAGACGCGCACAAGCAACCGATTGCAAAGCCAGTGCGGCAAGACAATGCGGTCGATTTTGATGGCTTGCCAGCGGCAAACGACGCTAGTGCCAGTGGCAATATGGATGTCGATCAGCCCGCGGGCAGTGGAGGTGCCGACGTGCCCCTCTGCCTCCCATCGCCTTCGCAGCATGTTCCGCACCCCGTCCCGGATTGGCCCCTTATCGGGGACATCTTTCCAGTCGGGGACCCCGAGCACCCACAAGCTCCGGTACGTTGCTGTGGTCAATCCGCATGGGGTCAGAGTTGAGCGTCCTCGCAAGTGCAGGCTCCTGACGAGTCCTCTGCCACGTGACTTGCTCCCGGCAAGGCTGCCCGACCGAATCTTGTATGCAGGCGCATCTCGTGCCTGCGGCTGTACCCGCAGTTGAAGCCGACCCCATCTATGATGGGTTCGACCCCCTACAGGACAATTACGAGGAGGTGTAGTTTGACGCCGAGGAGGGCGATGACGAGGACTGGGAAGAGGACCCAGTAGACGACGAAGCCCTCCACCCCCCTCTGCATCCCCCTATGCTTCCCCCTCCTGAGGATGACGAGCCTGTCAAGGTGCCCAGACGAGATACCGGGGCTTATCTCCACTACAGCCTCGCAGAACCCATCACGGATGACCATGATGTCAAGGTGCACGAGGTGGCGGTGTGGTTGAACAGGCTGGCTTCACAGCATCGCATATCCCAAATGCAGCTATGGACTCGCTCTGCCAGATGGTGCATTTCTTGCTATTGCCACCGGAAAATCTATTTCCCCGTTCCTACCACATGCTCCAATGTGCACTGGCCGCAGAAGACAGCCATGACTGCGAGAGTCACGTGTGCGACTCTTGTTGGCATGTCTTCCCGGACATCCCGTCAGACAGTAGATGACTGCCAAGCACGATACCTGGGCTCCGCTCGGCGTTGTGGAGGGGCCAACCGAGCCCACTAGCCTTGACAGCATCTTCTCTTCGCTGGCAGACTTCTTCCTCGCACACGATCCCGGTATGGCGTCCCCCTACCGCCGACCGTGTCACGCTCTGTTGGCCAGGGTATTGAGCTGCTTTGTCTGTTTGCATACCTAATGCTCTCAGCATCGGCGCTGCTGGGTCCTACACATCTCATTGTGTACCACACTGTGTTGGCCAGCACCTGTTCCGCGTTGTAGACCATTTGTATGTGCTGCAACCCGTTTCTGCAGGCAGGGATAGTACGACTCCAATAACAGTGGAGATCTGGAAGGACCCAGATCAACCCGAATTGGGCAAGAGGACGGTGAAGCTGTGGCCCGTGTGTGGCTGGGCGGAGGGCGACATACCCATCTTGGAGAAGATCGCCAACTCGTGTTGGCCATGGGGCCAAGGCAGGTTGCCTGCGATGCGCCTTCCGAGGCGTCACAGTGAAGGAAGCAAACACATCCCGGTGTAACATCTCGCAGTTAAGGGTAGTGCCCTTGCTTGTCGTCCATACGCCGCTCTGTCTTTGCGAAGCCACAGTTAAGCTGGGTGCAGGTGGCTGTGCTTCCGCGACATTGTTCAAGCGGTTCCCTGTGACTCGAGAGGATGCACGCTCCCACCACAAGACGGCGCAACACAGGGTGGCTTTCCCACCAAGCCGCGCATGCCCCCTGGTTACATGACCATGGACACGAATGTCCATGATGTTCGCAAGGGGTACACTGAGGAAACCACTGTCACTGCAGAGGGCACTTGGTGCGATGATTGCGTTCTGAAGTGGTCTGGCGCAGAGATCACAAACACAGCTGAGACAGCTGCAGAGATCATGTCCCAGGTTCGCCATGCATTTGTGCCCTCCGTGCTCCCCACACCGGTCCTCTTGGTGCACCGGCCGTCCTGATGCGTCCATGCGGCGTCCATGCGGCGTCTTTCTGTTAGGGATGTCATACAATGCCCGGATGCGGCCATCCTAACTGCCATTGCATTGCACCTTTCTCTTGTGAAGGTGGACACCCCTACACGTCCGCCGTATAGTGGAATCGCTGCCCGTTCTACCCGTCAGAATCGCGCACGCGCCGAGTGCCTGGAGCTGGGATTGTGGGGGCGGCCACTGTTCCACAAACTCTCCTACTTCAAGTGTGCTCCTACCCGCTCGCTGGTCCTACATCCTTTTGCTTGCTGGTCCTACATCCTTCTGCTCCCCCCCCCCCCCCCCCCCATTACTTGTGGGAGAGCCACCTCAATCATTGACCCTCTCCCTGCACATGTGCAGCCCCTGTACTTTTCTACGCTTTGGCGTCGCCCACATCTTCCTTTTGGGCATTCTGAAGGATTTCTGGACGCAGTGGTTACCTGGCCCATCGGCAAAGCGACAAGGAGCGGCGGCGCGATACGTTCTTCCGCTAGCGATCCGGCGGAAGATCACACACCGGGGAGTGCAAGTGGGGGTGAGGAAGATCGCACTGATGAAGAACACCTACCGAGATATTGTCCAGTACGCTCCTCCTTGCTTCAGTAGCGCCTGATCCGATGTTTCATGTGGCATAGCCCCTTCTGTTATCGGCTGTGCTCAGCGCGCTGTGGTTTGTGGACGCGCGTCCTCTCAGCGCGACCCCCTACACCCTCCGGACATTGTCAGAGGCAGTAGCCCGCCATGTGCAGGCATCGCGGCAACTACCTCATGGAGGACTGGATGACGTTTGTGGAGACCTAAAGCACGTACATCCTGCACGATCTGCCATGGGAGAACACCCGAGAGCATTCACACCTGCGTGCCGTCTTTGAAGGGCTGTGGGGGGACTTGCGGCAGGGGTGTCTGTACTTCATGCGCTTCATGAAGGGGCAGCACACTTGGGAGAGGATCCTGGAGGCACAGAAGCACTTGTTATCGTACGGGAAGCGGGGCCAGGAGGTGCATTTCCACTCAATCAGCCGCCTTGCTTTGTCCTACGGTGTGCAGCAGGTTGTCGTTGTGCTGCGCTGATAGGCGGGCGGTGCATCTGCGGTGCGCAAGTTCGTCTGCATCGACAGATGGTGATCTGCTGCAGATCTTTGGCGGGCAGGTGCTGACCACCTTCAAGCTGCACCTGGCGGCTGTTCACGTGCCCGATCAAGTGAGAGCATGCGGCCCATCCTTCTTCTTCCTAGAGTACTGGATCGAACGTCTCATGCAGTACTTCAAGCGGCTGATCAAGTACAGGGGCACGGCCGGCGCAGAGCGCATCTTTGTCAACGATCTCCTCATGCGGCGGGCATGCGACCGCCTGGTCCTAGAGCTTGGCCACAAAGCTCTGCCCCTGCTTTCCGAAGCCATTGCTGACGCCAGAGCGGGACGGCGGAAACGCATACGTGCGCCTGCGGGACAACAGCCTCAGCATCCACAACCACCGGCAGCCGGGCCTGCTGCCGCTCCTGCCGCCGGGGCTGCTGCCGCTCCGCCCGCCTCGGCTGCCGCTGCTCCAGCCGCCGAGCCTGCTGCCGCGCCGGCCGCCGGGCCTGGTGCCGCCCCTGCCGCCGTGCCTGCTGCCGGACCTGCCGTAGGGCCTGCAGCGCCTGTACCAGCGGGGTCCTTCATCCCTCCAGCAATGTTGCGGGCTGGCAAAGACCTTTCCACAGAAGAGTGGAAGGAGGTAATTATTAATTAATGCCTGTACCCACTGGTCCGCGTCGTGAACTGGGTGGCTTGCCATACCTCATATGTGCAGAGCATGAGAAGTTTGCCGCGCGAGGCTGGCCCAGTCATACAGATCTGGATGTTGCTGAACGGCGCCCAGCCGTTTGTGCATCACTAGGTCTAACTGTGGCGGGCCAGGCTGCAGAAAAATCCAAGGTCCACCTCCGGAAGCATGTGCGTGCCTTGCTCCCGATTAACGAGGAGGCGCCCTGTCTGCAAAACACCTCTCAGAAGGTGTCAGACAACACATGGTTCTTGATAGAATATGTTAATGGCGATGATCGTGAGCTGTATGTGGGCCAGTTCAAGTATTTTGTGGAAGCTGAATATGAGAAGGTCAATGAGCATGGGCTTCGGGATGATGTTGCTAGCGATGCGGCAGAAGTCATCGACGCCGGGGTGTGCAATCTGTACCATGCAGTGGTTGTTCCCAGCCCAGGCTCGAGACCCCCAGACGCAGAGCTGGGAAGGCCATCAGAGTTGTATAAGGTGGTGTCGGTGTTGCCAGTGGCAGGCAACCGCCGTTTTGCTGGCAGCTGGGTCATTGACCTCCGGTCTGTAACATTGACTCTAGCAGCCACTAACTCCGTGCAAGGGGGGCATATGTTTATGACAGCGTACAAGGCGTCTGGTAGAACGCCTAGTACGCTCATGGTTTGATCGACTTACACCTTGCAGT
Source organism: Ulva mutabilis (assembly GCA_900538255.1). Lineage (NCBI taxonomy): Eukaryota > Viridiplantae > Chlorophyta > Ulvophyceae > Ulvales > Ulvaceae > Ulva > Ulva mutabilis. The sequence continues at coordinate 10,217 of UNSF01000278.1, forward strand.
GAAACGGTGACGGTTGCACGTTTGGGCGGATCTTATCCATTGTTGCCAAAGCATTCGGGAGGACGGGGAGTGCTGCGGCAATCATCATGTTGAGAGAAGCTGTCAACTGTGTAGTGCTGCGTGGGTAGTGCGAGTGGCTATTGCAAGACGTACCAATCCGTGCTATTTGGGTATCAGAGCTGTGATTCCGGGACGTAGGTTGCTTATTATCTAGCTGTGGTTCGTGAGTAGCATGTAGCGCTCATGGGCATCTCGCTTTCATGACATATCGACAGTCAATGTGATCGTAATATGTGGCAGAATGTGCACTGTGAGTCTACGATGTTCGCCCGCAGCAACATGCAACGTCACAGCCTGCCATTCAGCCAGTAAAACACAACTGTTACAGCTTCACATATTGTACACTACTTAAGCTGTATGGATCTCACCTGTGGCAGAATGTGCACTGTGAGTCTACGATGTTCGCCCGCAGCAACATGCAACGTCACAGCCTGCACTTCGCACACAGCACAATCAATGTCCTAGGTATCAATGCCAACTCACAGCAGTATGCAAACAAAGTCCAAGAGACACGTACCTGCCATTCAGCCAGTCAAACACAACGACTGGTGAACTGGCAGTCAGTCCTATATGTGACAGCGAACTTGCTGATCACCATGCAAATCTATGCATCAACATCCTACTCCCGCAGTCTCATGCATGCATTGCTGCACTGCACCTGCGGCCACACCAACGACTAGCTTGCACTCAGTTGCCTAAAGCCTAGATCTGCCACACACCCCCTCAAGCACTGTCGCTTGGTGGTGGCTTCAAATATCCAGCAATTGCATTGGTCAGCATAGGCCCGGACAATGCCTTTGTCAGCATGTCAGCCTTCTGCTCCTCAGTAGACACAAATTCCACCGACACCTCACCACGCAAGTACCTGTTCCTAATGAAATGGTACTGCACATCAATGTGCTTGGACCTGCCAGCTACTCCAGCAGTCCTCTGCTTCATCAGCTGAAGCGCACTCTGGTTGTCACAGTACAATGGCATGCACTGAACCTTACCGTAGACATCACTCAGCAGCTTCCTCACCCACAGTGCTTCCTTCACAGCCATTGCTGCTGAGATGTACTCCGCTTCACTCGTAGACGTCGCCACCACCGTCTGCAGCTTGGATGCCCACAGAATCGGCCCTCCGTTCATCGTCATCAGCATCCCTGAAGTGCTCTTCCGACCATCAAGCTCTCCTGCCAGGTCTGCATCTGAGTAGAGCCGCATCACCGCCTCTCTTGGCATGCCCAGCTCCTTGAAGTCCGCCTCAGTGTATGCCCGCACCCCCTGCTCTCCACGTGGAGGACTGTACTGGTACATCAGCCCCCAGTCCCAGGTCCCTCGCACGTATCTAAGCACACGTTTCATTGCCGCGAAATGCACATCTGTGGGGCTCGACATGAATCGACTCAGCACCCCCACAGGATATGCGAGATCTGGCCGTGTGTGAGTGGAGAGGTACAGCAGTGCACCCACCGATTCTGAGTAGCCCGCCTTGCGCTGGTCATCATCCGTCAGTGGCGAGCCAGACGTCTTCTGCAGTTTGTGTCTTTCCTCCATCGGCGTCGCCTTGGGCTTGCAGTCCCACATGCCTGCCTTCTCCAGCATGCGCTTGGCGTACTGCCCCTGACTCAGCATCACCCCCTGGCCCTTCCCGGAACCACTTCATTTCCCGACCCGCAGACATGTCATCTTTCCTCTTTCTGCATGCTCGCCATCTGTGGCCATCCTTACCACAGTAGTGGCATGGCCCCTGCGTCGGAGCCCGCGCCGCGGCCGCATGCCCTGTTAACTTTCGCTCTGGCAGAAATGTTACGAGATCCTTGAAGGTATCGCAGATGACCTCCAATGACGCTCCACGCCGCACATCCGCGCCCAGTTGTGGCCCAACCACACTTCCCAATGTCGGCCTTATGCCCTTGACAAACTGACTGACAAGAAGAGTTTCCTGACCCTGCATGCCCGCGTCCTCGAAGTCCTCGCGGAGCATCAAGACCTCATCAATGTACTTTTGGACACTCTTATCTCCTTGTCGCAGGTCGTTTGCTTTCTGCAACAGGGCGTGTCTGCGCATGTATTGGTTCCCTTCATGCTCATGATGCAGCGCCTGCCACGCCGCCATCGTTGTTTGCGCGCCCTGAACCGTTCTCAACAACGCTTCTTTCAGACCGAACTTAATGACCGCCCTAGCCTTCCTGTCCTCGGCTACCCCGGCGTCATCATCCTCAGCTGGCTCCTCGGTCAGCCATCTTTCCCACCCCTTCATGGTGAGGGCTGCCTCCATGTGGGCGAACCACTGACGGAAGTTACCGTCCCGCCCCAACTGCTGGATCCGACCCACGCCACTGCCAAATCCGATATCCCCCATATTGCCACCCAGTTATGGCCTGGCCACGCAAACAGTTACGTATTGCGTCGGGATTTGTTGCCCAGTTACGGCACAACTACGGAATTTGTCTGCAGCGGGTTCACACTCTCGTGACGGGCCCCATAACCTGTGGCAGAATGTGCACTGTGAGTCTACGATGTTGCTGCGGGCGAACATCGTAGACTCACAGTGCACATTCTGCCACATAATACCTCCTCTAGGTCAGTGGCATGACCGGTGACTCGATGCACTGATCAGCCACACGATGAGACACGAACGCAGGCTCGCGCTCGAAGGCCGCCTCGGTCCGCAGCACCCCGAAATCTACATCAGCCCGGCTAAAAGACGTGTCTAAGGCCACGGGTGGAGCCACAGTCCTGTCCATCGGCTCGCAATCACAACAATCTCGCTAAGCGATGAAAGCGGCATAACATGCAGCCTTCCCGCTGCACTACAGAATCAGTCGTCCCACTGTTGCATCTTGCTGTAACATATCCTTCCTCCGCGGCGTGACTGCATCACACTCGAGTGTCTTCGTCGTGTGCATCCAATGGACGGCACCGGTGGACACCATACGACGAACATGACAGAGTCCCATGGCAGCCGGGAGGCCTGTTATCCAATACAACGCGGCCATTACCGTTTTTTCCCGACTCGTCAGCTGGAGACGCTGAACGGTCTATAAACGTTGTCCAACTCTCCAAGTTAAAATGAGGTGCCCCACGCAAGGACCCTCCCCAACCAGGTGGGGCAACCTAGGTGTGGACGCCGTGGCTACATGTGGTGTGCTACCACTGCGGTGCACTGGTGTGCACGGTGATATAAGCCCCTCGCTGCACGCAACATGAACTTGGAGCGTGCTGTGGCATACAGATTCCATCGGTTTGCCTGATTTGTTGTACTACTGTATCCATAACACTTTACCATGTCGATTGATATGTTTTGTGTCGAGTTGGAGCGCGTGCAACGCCTGCCCAAGCAAAGCACTCACTACAATAATTACCTTAGATATCAGATTCAACGAGGTGCCTCGGTAGTTAGCGATCCGATGGGGCCACTAGTAGACAAGCCCAGCGACATGGACGCTCTCATACACCCGGAAGATTACTTCAGCGCGACTGGAACCAAGGAGAGATACAGAAGTCAACGGGACATGCTACTGGTGGCGATGGCAAGGCCAAACAACAGCAAAACTCAGCTTGCGTACTGGGACTTCCGGATCAGAATCTTAGACGCGGCCCGCCAGAAGCATACAGCATGCCCAAACGAGTCGCTGGGAAGCAAGTACAGTCTGCCAGCGATACAAGAGCGGCTAGCTTTCCACGGCGTCATATCACGAGGGACCTTGGCGTCCATGCGACAGCTGCAGACTGCAGCCAGTCATGCCGGCCCCAGTGCCAGCATAGGATGAGCCTCGCGATTGCAGAGGGCCCAAGACACATCCCAGCTGCAGGGCCCATCCCACCACTCACCCCCACGTCTCCCATCCGCCGAGTTGCATGTACACGGGCACGCGTTTCCGCGGGCAATGGGCCCGGCCCATTTGATACCTGGCGCTGCCCCACGGCCCATGCCTACGGCTGAGACACCACTCGCAGACCGCCCTGCTGGTTCAGATATGGCATCTGGCGGGCTTCCGGCGCAATCACAGGCACCGCCCAGAATAAACAAGTCAACTACTGCACCTGGCACGGCCAACGACGCCTGGCTGTGCAAACAAGGCACATCCGTGCCTGCGAGGGGTATAGCAAGGCAAGCCGCACCACGCTTTCGGTGGGGGCACCGGCAGGCTGCATCGGCGGCTGCCCGAGCGGACGTCCGCCCACCACTGCAGCCGGTCATCGCCCCTCCGCACGCCGGGCCAGGTCTGGCCACAGCACCACCACCTCCCGCGGTCGAGACCAAGGGGACTTCGGGGGAGGGGGCTGCATGCGGACACGCCACAAGCCTCGGTCCGTCATCATCTCCCAAGGAAGCGGCAGCCGGCCGCTCTGGGCTGCCAGTGAGGAGTCCGCGGGGGAAACTTCCTGCTTCAGGCAAACCGAAGAAGGTGGTGGCAGCCCCGAAGAAGGCGGTGGCAGCCCCGAAGAAGGCTGCCAAGCAGAAGCGTACCGGGGTCATTTTTGTCGACGACGATGAGGGCAGCGACGAAGACAGCCAAGGACAGCGGCTGGACCCGATGTGGGTACGTCCTAATAGCAAACATGTGCTATTCTGGTTGTACAGGTCCTGTACTGCATGCACATATGCTCCTATAGCAGCCGGCTATCAGTTCTGCGAGGAACAGTTCCATTTGTGTGCAGCAGATCGTCTCATTCCCGCTGTACCGAGGCGTGTGGCAAGGCCCGCCATGGAAATTCTCGCCGAAGTGCGTGTTCAGTCTCCGCCCCGGCGAGTGGGTGAGCAACACGGCGATGGAGTTCATGGCATCACCAGCGCTAGCGCGGGCGTGGGGGGGGAAAAAGTGGATCTTGGCCGACCCATGCGACATGCAATCGTACTGGGATTCTCTCAACAAAGAGGGCAACGCACGACCAATTCAGCGGTGGTGCCAGAAGGTAAATCTTTTTGCCAGTGGGATAGACGAACGGCTTGCTGTCATTCACACGGTGAACAAGAATGCGCACTGGAGTCTGATGATGATTTTCCACCCAGGTATGACCGCCCAGTGGTGTACTTACCACTACGTAGACCTGCGCGTGAGAGAGCTGATGTTTGTGTGGGTGGGCTGGTGCAACCTTCATTAGTGTTGTCTTTGCAGAACGCCTTCACCGATGGCTCCAAGGGGATCGGCAGGTCCGGGACGCAATGGCCCGTGCCGGCGAGTACACCATCATTCTGCATGTGGCAGCCTGGGATACAAGACGCACGATACGGACGCGTTGGCGTCCGAGTGGATCAAGACACTGGCATGCCCGTGTGGGGTAGACACCGGCGAGGTCAAACAGGCAGTGAAGGTCTGGGCGGTGAGATGTGCCCCATGACAATATTTGATCGAGTTGTGCTATTGACCATCTCACAGGCATGACTGTGTACTCCCGCAGCATACCTCATGTACACTGCCGCATCCTCGTGGAGGCTGGGTCCTCAGCTTGACTCCGTGGCACTGTTAGGTCCGCTAACAGATGGACTTGCAGGTCTCGGAGAATAAGTGCCCGCAGCAGCCGGACAACGTTTCGTGTGGCATGCACACAATTCTTAATCTGGAGCACATCCTTGAGCGATGCGGGGCCGGGCTCATCTGGAACCATGAGTTTGATGTGCCGGACATCAATGTCCCCAGGCTGTCAACTGGTCTACCCGATGCCCGCTCCCCGGCAGAACGCGCGGCAACACGAGTGCGAGGCCCTCCTCGGTACAACGAACTGTGGGCCCCAAATGGGCTATTCCCCGTGAGCGTGTGGTTCACCGCGGGCGATGCGAAGGCGTGGAGGGCCATCCACCGGGTCTCGTTTTGCCGCCTGTGGCAAGAGCAGGGCGGGGATCCTCTCAGGGTTAACGGAGCGGGGAGCCCCCTAGAGGAAGATGAAGCTGCGCAGGACTTGCCTCCGGGCCTGAGGGGGCACCCTGCAAAGGCGCGGTACGATACCGCCCGGACCTCAGTGCATGCATGCATTCGACACCCGTGGGTAAGCTGCCTGACATTAGCCACTGCTGGCGCAGCGGATTATCATGAGGCTGGCTACATCATCTCAAAAATAGTTACACCAACAGGATCACACCGTACAGGGAGCTCATCAAGCGGAGTAGATGGATCTGTCTGGCGGAGAGCGATGGCAGACTACGCGAATGGGCCGACTCGAAGGCGGCCAGGTCGTCGGGACGCAAGCGGCAGCAGAGGACCACAGTATCCACAGCGGCAGCGGCACGGAGCCCGAGTCGCCAGCGGGTGAAAGCGGCACTCCGAAGACAGGCCAAAGAACAGAGTGGTAGGACCACATCTGAAGCACCGGGTCCCCGCAGCAAGGCGCGGGCGAAGGGGGCAACGCATGCACGAAGCAAGCAAGGCCAGGGAAGCCAAACAGCGGTGAAAAAGTTGAGTTCCGACAGCAAGGCCGCGGCTCAGTGATGCCGCAAGCGGTAGGGTGGTGTCGGAAGCGGTAGGTGACCTCATGTGATTCCGCACCTCCAGAGTCGCACGGGGTGCAAACGGGGACATCAGACCCTTTTAAAATGCGTCTGCAGAAACGTGGCAAGACCACCACTGTACACATACCGGGTGCCCTTGTATTGCAACCGAGCGATGTGGGTGCCAGCCGTTGCCGATGCTACCACCACACTTTGCATGTATGTTTACATGTGCGGATCGGACATGCCCAACTGTCCCCCCCAATATGTAAGTCATATGATCAATCTGGTGTTTGAATCGGCGTACGCATCATATCCCTGCTTGCACCAATGCATATGGCAAGCGAGACGAGGTCCTCGTAGCTGGCACGCTTGCGGCATTAGAGCCATCCCCTTCCCCCCCCCCCCCCCCCCCCCCCAGCCAGAGAGGAAAACATAGATACACCTTGACGTGTCGCCCATGCATACGTGCACCGCATTTCCCGAAGCAACCAACCGTGGTGTCCCACCGGAACGAGAAAAACTGGCACGCGATATGAGGGCTGCAATAGTCGCCTGACGGGTAATAGCCGCTTCAACGCTGCACCGACTTTTGCGGCCAGTAGTACAGCACGGTTCGACACGCAATACCGTATAAGCACCATGTCCGAAATACGACGAGCTTGCCAAGTCCGACGGCAAATCAGTTTGTAGCAGATGTCAATGTTGAAAGATAGGGCCGAGTTCTCCAAAGAGCCGGTGGAGCGGATTCACCAGCAGGGCACGTTTCAACGCATCATTAGAGAGAGCACCATATACACACAGCGGGCGTGACGCTAGGGAACACGGTCCGAATCAACACGTACTGGACGATGATTCTGTTTTCGGTGTGGATGGTGTATTTCCAGGCGCTGGAAACCGGCGTGGCAGCGCACACCCGGCGCAAGTTGCCCCCAGGATGGCTCGGACATCAAGGAAGCAGGGCTGATGAAGCTCACATCATTCACCGGGGGCAGCAAGTCTATAACGGTATGATATCGAGCCCGCTGATGTGACTTTCGCCGCGCCTCTATCTGCGAGCGAATATATCGCAGCACTCCCAAGCTCCGATGTAGCGCACCAGTGCGCACCACACACAATATTAGTTTAATTAATATCAACCACATCGAAGCTCTCTCCTGCTGAGTGCGGTGCTCTTGGCGAGGTCACTGGCATGGAATAGTCGTGTGCGGCATCCCAGTATTGATGGTCCACACTGAGTGCCGTTAGGTTCGAATGAGCAGGTGCAAATTACCGGCCGGGAGCAGCCCCCTGCTACTAGGATTGATGACATCTCGTCCCCAAGAAGTGCTTGTGGGGCCGGTCCAGCAATCCCCGGAGTCAGACTGCAGACGCGGGCCGTGGTGGCGGTCCCATACACGGAGATAGATTAGTGCGCGAGTGCAGCACAGTTGAGGCAGCTGGAGCGGTGGATACCCCACGAGGTACGACATCCGGATTGTGCCAGTGTCTGTTATGAACTCGAACGTCCGTGTGGTCAACACCGACTCCACACACGGTGAACTAAGCCTGTGTGCACAGAGTATCCTGCCAAAAAACAAGTGGAGCTCCTACGGCTGGTGGTGCACGCCATGTCCAACGAGTATCCCAGAACCACCGCACTGGGTCGGTCAGGAGCCCCTCCCACGTACGAGTACTTGAACTCGCCCTGTCCTGGCGCCCAGTCCACGGACTGGGCCCCGGCAGGTGCAACACTTGTGCACTACTTCCTCCTCCAGCCACGATGCAACCAGAAGATGCTCAGAACTCAGACATGCGCAGCCTGATGCGCTTCATGCTGTCCGGCACAGACGCTTCTTCACAGTCGATGCAGCTCATCAGAAAGGGCACCAAAAGCCAGCAATCCCGCCAGCACGGCATACCAGCTGTACCTAGCGTCCCGGTTCCTGCAGTTCATGGCATCTGCCCGAACGCTACATATGATGCTGAGCTGCGCTCCTCACATCACTGGGATGACGGTGCGACGACCGTTTGTGCGATAACCTGCTACTGTATACATACTGAACACAGACAAGCTGCAGTCGGGGGCTGCTTTCACCTACTGGTATTCATCCGCTGGCATGAGTGTACAGGAGGTGCAAGTCATGGGACAGTACTGTGCAGCGACACAACAGATCGGCGGCGTAGCGTGTGCATATGCTGGGAAGCGTTGGCCCATGGGGCAGGTACTATCCGGCCTTCAGGCGCTGTCCTGCCGTCTAACACTGTGTCCTGCCTGTCTGGAAGGTTGCCATTGCAACACACAGCACTGCCCATCGGTGCGCCACAGGGAGTGGGCGCACCTGCCGTGCGGGTGAGACACAACTAAGGCCAGACATCCCTGCAGGTGCCGGTAATCTTGGCCGATCTAGAGCGCCTTGTCGGTGCTCTCGTCCAAGAATGGGAGTCCGTCGACCTCCGGAGGTTAAAAGTAGAGGCGAATATGCGCGGATTCGCACGGCTCCAGCTGGCGTTCGCTGACGCCATCAATGATACCATGGCTGGGAGACCGGAGATAGAACGAGGGACACCCGATTGGGAGGGCATCTGGGAGTGCTGGGCCGGTGCCACTATGGCATCGCTTATCGCTGTTCAAGGTTGGCCTTTGTGACGCGCTGAGTCTTGACCAATGCCACACTTATTCTTTTGTAATGCCCACAACGTCAACCCAAGTTTGCAACCCAACTGGTGCTTTGCAGGAAACCTTTTCTTCCCGCAATGCGGCATTGCCGCGCCGAAGACCAAGGCCATCAAGATTGCATGTTCATGCATTCCGGAACAGTGGTGGCAGTGGGCGTTTACCGCAATGGAGTGGTTCCAGGAGAATAAGGGCACGGCTGGAGGACCTGCTGCGGCATGGTACGCAGAGCAGTTGAAGACTGCATCACTTGCATCGTCCAGGGAGGTTCGCGACCTTGCGAGAAAGTGCATTCAACGGCTGCTTGACGAGCGGAACCCTACAATGATGCAGATGGTGGACGGGGCGGATTTAGGCTCAGCGCAACTGCGTGCGCCTCCGCCACCACCACCGCCTAGACATCCCATGTCTACCGGAGAGGATGGCTCCGAAGGCGAGGGCAGGGGAGAAGGGGAGAAATCCCCCAAGGCGCCAGTGCGAAAACGGCCACAGAGGACGACAAAGGACTGCGACAGGACTCCCAGAAGAAATCCTAACCGTAAGGGCAGGGGAACGGGTGGCACTCAGAAGAGTATCAATACAGAAGGTAATGCAGCAGGTGCGTGACCGACCCCATCCACCCGGGAACGACGTAGGATTCACGCTGCACAGAGCCATCCTACTGCCGTACGTCAAATAGGACATGCAAATGGGCCACACCATCATCACTCTGCTGATTATCACTTTGCATGCCCGCAAAGGTCAAAGACCACCTGTACACCTGGTCAGTCGCAGTGCTTTGTTCATGCAGGACGCACCGAAATTGGCACAGCGTGGGTGGACCTCACTGCGCCCGACGACGGATAACAGTGTCTGTTAAGCGATCCCGGCCGATCCCGCCGGACACGCAATTGACGGAGGAGGAAGACTTTGCAAGGGCACAGAGTGAAGTGGACTCCGTAGTTGCACTATTCACGGCGCACGCTGCCGCACTGCCCGAACACCGGGATTTCTGGTTTGACCAGATGTGTGAGGCAGCGCAAAGGGTTTGGAGGGGAAACCCTGACACGAGATGAGTTGAGGGCAGCATGGGAGGATCTGCCCCTGCCCACTCAGGATTGGGCCCCCCAAATCACATCCAAGACGGATGAAGGCAGCGGGTCGTCCCGCAGGCAAGGCGGCCGTGACCGCATTCCGCCCGGCCCACTAGAGGCAGCTGCCTCACCTGAAGAAGAGGAGTTCACGCCCAAATCTACGAAGAGGCATAGGAAGAACGGACCACCGGCCGCGCCCTCGCCGAGGCAAAGGCGGGAGGTGGCCGCTGAGGAGACTGAAGTGGGTGAGGAGGGCAATGGGGGGCTGCTGATGCGGCACAAGACAGTGGTGACCCGCAGGCCCAGGGGGGCATGGCCGATGAAGAGGGTGATGCGGGCCAGGAGGGGACTGGGGGGCTGCTGATGCGGCACAAGACAGTGGTGACCCGCAGGCCCAGGGGGCATGGCCGATGAAGAGGGTGATGCGGGCCAGGAGGGGCCTGGGGGGCTGCTGATGTGGCACAAGACGGTGGTGAGCCAACGGCCGACGGCGAGGTGGCCGATGAGGGTACTGATGCGGGTGAGGAGGGCAATGGGGGGCTGCTGATGTGGCACAAGACGGTTGTGAGCCACCGGCCGACGGCGAGGTGGCTGCAGATGAGATTGAAGCGGGTGAGGAGGGGCTGGGGGAACTGCTGCTGCGGCACAAGACAGTGGTGACCCGCAGGCCCAGGGGGGCATGGCATACGAAGACGGTGATGCGGGCGAGGAGGGGCCGGGGGGGCTGCTGATGCGGCACAAGACGGTGCTGAGCCAACGGCCGACGGCGAGGTGGCCGATGAGGGTACTGATGCGGGTGAGGAGGGGCCTAGGGGGGGCCGCAGCGGCACTAGATCTTGGTTCGCCACCGCCCGACGGCGAGGGGCCCGCTGAAGAGGTTGGTCAAGGGGGGGCGGGAGGAGAAGTGGCAGTGCCGACAGACAGATGAATACGCGGATAAAGGTAGTGTCGCGGATGGGGGCACGTGATGAGGTCCTGGGAGTGTGGGAGGACGGATGATTAAGCGCGGTTCCGATGATATCATGGCGGTTAATGCAACCCTCCTGCTGCATATGCCCTCACTATACCGTATGCGGTACATGCTATTAGTGCAACGGTTGCACGAATCAAAGCAGGTACAGCGTGTAGGCGAAATGATAATTATTCCATGTGCATGTATATCTCCTCGAGACCACAATCATGACAGCTGAACACACGCAGGATTTGCCAGTTACAGGTATGCATCTTGCCGGACGGCAGTACCACCTAACTGTCATGCACAAGACGCTAGGTTCCGCCCGGCCCTAGGAAACACGTGCAGCAGGCTGTCTCTGGGTCGTCCGAGCATGTACCCTGAGTCCGGAATGGCACTACATCGCAGTGCGACGTCCCTCTCATTCACCGCTGGGGTGGCTGGCGATGACAGAAAGACCTTCCACATCCACCGCTGGTCAGGCTCTATGGTGGGGTGGCAGGGATCAAGCCTGGTTCGGCTGATGTTCCTGTCCCAGTCTAGGTTGGGCATCAGGCGGCCATCCGGCAGGAGCAGGTCCCTGCATGCCACAGTGCCTGCAATTGGACAGGATCGGGAAAGTGTGCCCCAGCGGCCCGTGAGGCAACGCCGTTTCACATGCCGGCAAGGTGGCAAGCACGGACCTTGGGAAGTTGACCCGTATGCGGTCTGGTCGGGAAGGAGTGTCGTTGTGGGTATACGCGGCCCATTGCAGGAGATTTGGCCAATGTTTGTCGCTCATCTCCTGGTAGGCCTGTCCGATGATAGCGGTGGCCCTTGACCTCACGTCCGCCATACTTGCGAACATGTGGTGCCGATGCTTGAACACCAGCCTCATGTGGAACGCCTCGCGACTCGTCGGGTTAAAATTTGCTGTACGGAGAGCCACTACCTCGAACTCGTGCGAGGAAGTCCCGTGCCAACGACTCATCTCCCTGAGACACAGGTCAATGAACGCAGGCACTTTTCGGTAGGCCCAAAGCGCATACGCATCAGCTTTCCGAGGACCCCCACCATGGGACGACCCATACAGCAGGAAGTACAGGTTGAGTGGTGATCCCGTTGGCATGGCTTCAAACACAGGCGGGCATGGCTCGCAGTGGAGTGAAGTCCCCCGCTCTATGTCATCCCGGACTGCCCGGGCAAGCGCGAGCACCTGGGTCCAGCGATAGGTCCTTTCCGTTGCGTAGATGGGAACCGGGCCATGGGCCGGCCTCGCAAAGGGGATTGGCCACCGCGCCACTACGGTGGGATTCACGCGGTGCCAGTCTCGCCCACGCTCCAACTCGCGCGGAAAATCTGCCTCAGTCCAACTCGAACCGTATTCTATCTCCCTGTAGGGATTGATGGACCTGTTGCGCATAGGGCGATCCATTGGCTGGCAGCAAGGTTCTGGATAAGGGGAAGCAAAAGGAGAAGCAGGCATCGAGCGCAATGCGGCACATGATGATGCTTTTTAATCTATGAAAATCCTCCAGGAATGGGCACATGTACACCAGGGTTGGCTGTCTAGGGCAGCAGTCACCGATCGATGGTGGTGACGAGTGCCCACCGGATCGTCGCGACAACGGCTTGCACGCGTACACGTCGTTCGAATCGCTACAACGTACACGGATGAATATGCAGCTGCCTGCATGACGAGTACAGACAGTGATGCAAGTCCATGAAAAATCCTGTCTACGTTGACATTTCCCCCTGTCGCGCACGACGACGACAGCAGGGCGCTGCCCACTCAATCACCACGACTGGTACCATGTCTGATATCTTACGTGGATCCAACCTTACCATATCTTATTTTAGGTATTGGCAATTGATATCACGATACGTCACTGCGTGTTAGGCCTTGGCACACGTGTTAGCTCGATGGCAGCTACCAGGATCCCGCCGAGCCTGCGAGCGACAGGCCGGCTCCGCACCAGCCTATCTTTCAGCTTATACTTTCGTGTACGACGTTAGGCTGGTCCAGTGCGTCAAGGCGGCCGTCTGCTAGCCGGGTGCTCCGGTTGTTGCCACTCCTTCGAGATCGTCGGTTGCTGCATTGCAACCCCGCCATCCAACTAGCGGGCAGGTGACTCACCTCCCTTCTAAGAACATATGTTGTGTTTAGGTAGCGGTGCTACGCTAGTGCTGCCTCCTAGCAAGCTCGATGTGTGTCCGGCGCGCGTGTTTGCGTGTTGGTAGCTACCAGGATCCCGCCTGTCCAACGAGCGGCTGGAGGGCTCCACGATCGGCCTATCTTTATGCTTTGAGTCTCTTGTACGACGTTAGGCAGGTCCAGTGAATCAAGCCAAAGGTCTGCGGGCCGGGCGCTCCGGTTGTTGCCACATTTTCGAGATCGTCGACTGCGATGCAACCCCGCCCTCCAAATAGCGGCCGAGTTACTCACTTTCCCATATAAAACATCGTCTGTGTTTGTGTAGCAGCACTGTGCTCCTGATGCCTTGTAGCATGCTAGGTGCGTGTGGACAGAATGCAACGTTGCCGCTACTGCACGATCAAGTGTGCTCTGCTGCAATAGGTATCCCTGATAGATAACTCGACATCGGATGTTAGGTATGTCTACTCAATAAGGGGGACACTCGCGCCTGATGCAGCGGTTACCGGAGAGGGAGGTGTCCGAATAGGCCTATTCGGACAACCGGTGGTGGGTGTCCGAATAGGCCTATTCGGACAACCGGTGGTGGGTGTCCGAATAGGCCTATTCGGACACCGGTGGAGCTACTCTTGCGCGCTATGTCGTGATACTGCGGCTGCGGGCAGCTGTACCTGTATTTAATACTGCTTGGGCTTCATGTTGATGTCAATCTATTCAAAACAGAGTGTGCCGGACATGATTTTCACATGCAGCAAGCAAACGAGCTCATCTAAGCTAAAGCTTCAGCGCTGCGCGGCCGATCCCCTCAAGTACTGCACGTCACTTGGCTACAAGCCATTCAGCTTGTGGGTGCAATTGAAGCCTGCGTCACTTGACATCTACGTCATGCCACTAACAGGCCTGGAAAACCGCGAAGTTCCTCATCAGTCTTCTCTACAGACATTTCAAGATGAACAAGCACTGCCAGCGTAGAAGAATAAATGATGGCTTTCATGATCAAGCTGGCTAGGATTGGCCGACAATACAGGAGCTCAGCCTGCTAGGGCTAGCAGGCCTTCCATTTGGGATGTGTCAAGCAGATCATGTTCGCTGCCCCTGTCAATTCTATGATGGCCTATGTCACAGCCTTTCTTTGCCTCCACCCCTGACATCCCT
>UNSF01000277.1:0-24808 GCA_900538255.1 Ulva mutabilis
GGAAAATCATCGGCTTTGTAGATCTCTCTGCCACTTTGTGAACGAGTTCGCCCCAGCACGAGGTCTGGTCCGCGCCGGGCCAGTGCACGTGTAGCCACTTGCGAGCGCTGGCTAGCGCAGGTGAAATATATCCATGCTCCGATGCCACGCCAGACCACACATGCATTGACCTGCTGAGTGCAACATACACGGCGATATGAATAGCTCGAGATTGACCAGTGTCACATTGATTGGTGTGGCGACAAAATGAATCGACTGACAGACTTTTGTGCACCGCCATGGTGCAGCCTCCAGCCAGCCACGTGCACGCGTACGCTTGACTGTAGATTTACAACAGGTGACGTGTACACTCACGCCATCAGGCACATGCACGAGCGGCGTGGGTGATCCATTACAGTCTTATCAATGCAGTGTGTTCTCTAGATAATCATTCGGTGCGCTGCCAGTACTAGTGGTCTAGATCTGCTTAAACATGCCCGTGCCGTGTCCTGTGACAATGCATACATGATCAGGGTAACTGCACAACACGGCACGCCAGCGGCCGTCACATTCGGGTAACAGGCCCAGACTTCCTGTGGACGGCCCCCCAGTGCGTCATCGTCAGCGACCATGACATCATCTGGCTGCCCACCCGCTCTGGCTGGACGCTCTGCACCTGCGCCGCCGGCTGTCTACGTTTTTATCGGTTCCGATTCATCGAGACTTCGAACGGGCGACCCTGTATGCCACACGGGTGACGATGCAAGGCAATGGGGCATTTAACACTAGCGCTGTGGCTGCCATGGCTGGCAGCAGTGCGCTGCTGGCAGGTGCGAGCGTGACCAGGCTCCGACAGCTGATAATGCGCCAGCTGTCGAAAGTGAAGTGTTGCTAAAGCTGCTGGGCCTCTGCTCAGGTGTTACATGTGTCCTCGCTATGCAGTAGTGGGGACCTGCACCATGGGGGCTCGCAGCTGCTGTGGCCATCGTGTATGGCTTTTGCCTTTGGCCATGTGTGCACTTGTGCGTGTGTTGCGCGTGTGATAGATGGACGCGCAAATGGCAGCAGCCAAGGGACAACAGCCCATGTACCGAGCAGTAGAAACTGCCATGTGCATGTGTGCACATGTGCATGGCGCATGGAAATAGGCGTGCGCTTGCCAGGCTGCACATTCGACAATGTTGGGCAGCCAGACGAGCTTCCCATGCCACACGGACGCCTCTCTCGTCATCCGGACTCTACTGTGTCAAATGTGATCCAACGAAAACAGCTATCGACTACAAAGCCTCGGATGATTCCTACTCTTTCTCCGGCGTCATCAGCGCTGGCAGCAACATCTCTTCCATTTCTGTCCTTGTGCGATCCCTGCTCCCAGCCTAGCCTAATCACAAGGCAAGGTTTCATGCTGCCGCAATGAATGCGCAAAGCAGCAGAAGCCAAGTTGAACCGAGCACATTGTGGCACATCCACCAGCTCTACTAGCATGCCTCCCCCGGGGGTTGCCTTGAGTCTGTGCCACAGAGCATTGACCTGCCAGTAGGCAATGGCCGCAGGGACCAGATTGCTAGCTTAAGGGTACAATTGCAAGTGCCCTCGCAGCAGCCCCGCTGCTGCAGAGACCTTTATGTGGCACTGTATTGTACACTTTCTTTTCACCAACCAACCTGTGCCATGTGTGCACGTGCACGCATGCCTAGTGAACGGCATGCGCGCGCCGGACACATGCATGCATGTCGCGGGCAGGCAATACTCTGGCAAGCTAGTCAACAGAACACGCACAGATCACCTCAACGCGCACTGGCACGCATGCAGGACACCACATTTGAGAACATCCAGGCCGTGAACATCTTCTGGTCCCTCGATGGAATTGTTGTGGCGGATGGCCTGACATACAGCAACGTGACACCGAGGGCAACCAGTGGGACAGCACAGGCGACGTCGTGGGATCTGGCGACGGCATCAGAGTCGTGCAGCAGTACCTGGGCCCTCTGGAGAAGCCATCCACAGCGTCGGCTCTGAAAAGCCTCGCATCCAACATTGTGCCTCAGCTCTCGTTGGGTGACCAGTGGATCAAGTCTGTGCAAAAGGTGCGGCCACAAACTCACGCTCGTGCTGTGATGGTACCGACATCAATGGTTGATATCATTCAATGCAGTTTAGCCACCTGCCTCATCCTCTCGAGTTCTGTGTTAATTGCCCGCGCTCTCCACGCATGGTGAGTCCTGCAGCAGAAGTTCTGCTGCAGAAATTCATCTACACGGCTCCACGGCAAATGGACCTTGCACGGTGCAGGCGATTGCGGCGGCCACCCCGTCGCAGATTCAGACTGCAACAGATCCATCGCCAAACCCTCCTGCACTGCCGGATCTTGGCGTGGAGGGGGACGCCAGCGCCAGCGTTGCGCTGTGTACACCCCGTTGGATTTCCAGGATGCCTTCCATGACGGGGTGCGCGACATTGAGATTCACGACCACCTCGACCTCCGAAGACTGCCCAAGCCGGTCAACCCCATTGTCCAGGTCGGGGCCAAATCATATCAGATCGGCTACGTGGGAGAACCAACCAGGTCTATCCGGGTAAGGCCTCAGACCATGATCGCCGCAAAATGTTATGTCATAGGTCCTGTATAATGTGCTCTATCAAATGCGCCCGGGGCCACAGTGTGGTCCACCAAGTTCATCCCCCCTGGGCAGTTTTTCCAGTAAGATATGGCAATATAATTCAAATTCGAGACAGCCAGGCAAGGCAGAGTGCCATGCGTCCTGCAGGGGAAATGCACAGCTCCGCCCACTGGAGCGCTTGGATCTGAGGCACTGGCTCTGATTATTGAGGACGAAGAGCCTTGGAGCTCGCCCCGCTGCGTGATCCTGACGTCTGAGGACTTATTCCTGGTAGATCGCGGGCGAATATGGCTGGATGCGCTTCACGTCCAGTTCATGAATGGACCACCTGAGACAACTCTGGCTTTCATGCGGCTTAAATGGTGGGGCCATGCATATGTCACCAACACTGTTGTACAAGGGGACCGGGCATCAAGCGTGGTGGGGATGAACACCAACAGAGTCGGGGGCGGGCTCTACGCAGAAGGTTTGTCCTCCATTTGGAACATTCTTTCTTTGCTACCGCTTTTGCATGCTGTGGGCACGGGGCCAATCGATGCCTCACTCGTCTTCGATAGCGGCCTCCGTATGCAAACTGAGCGCAAACCGTTTCGCGCGATACACACATGCAGTTGCACATGGACACCACAGCAGTTCTCTTTGGTTGACCCTTTGGCCGCATTCATGGACACTAGCAGTCATGGACACTAGGGCAATACACGGTATGTGAAGTCTGCACCCACATGCACATGCATGTTTTCGGACTGCCATGCATCGTGCAAATCTGATTCTGCAACACTGTACATGTGGTACACCGTACATCCCTTATATGATCTGTCATCTGCTCGTCACACAGTGCTCCATCATCAGTACAGCTGCAGACACACGCGCACTAGCTGCTGCAGGCTGTGTATTCAATGCTCTGGAGGGGGACTACCCGAACCGCCGCGCTATCAACGCAGAGTACAGCAGCACCTACTTCAACTCGACCGTGTTCCGCAGCATCTCTGATGCCCGCGTGCAGCCGAGACCTGGTGAGTGGAACGAGCTCTTTGGGGCTTTTCAAGTTCTCGGGCTGAACGCCACCTTGGCGCTGGAGAATTGCACGTTTAACAACATCTACAGCGCTCACCCGATTGTGATAACCCAAGGCGGGCTGGTGTACAGCGACAATCCCGAACAGCAGGTGCGATGCTGCATCCGTCCTGATTGTTGCATCTGTAATAGTGGCGCTGCCGCAAGCTACGTATAGGCCTGTTAATCTTAGTGGCACAGGTGTCGATGATCGTGGGCTCTGATTTGCTTGATAATGGCAGACCATGTAATTGGCAGTCCGGAGGCAAGTGAACTAAGATCATGGCACGGAGCAAGCAGCACAATGCGCGCTCTACCTATTCTGCAGCATTGGTCATTCACAAATTTGCATGGCGAAATGTACTGCGTGCAGAGAGTGTCGAGAGGTGGGACTACCGTACGTTTGAACCATTGCCGCTGGCAAGACCTGGCCGAACACACGGCACGCACGGCGCCGCCCCTGCAGGCATCGGATGCATGGTTCGTCGCAGCTCGACAGGTGATTTCCTCGATTCCCTTAACGGGCTGCACACAATTGAACGTTGCGTTGATACGCCCGTTCACGTGCCAATGCAGCTGTGGTTTGCTCTTATGATGACCAGTAGTTTCTAAGATTGTGGCGGACGCTGGCCCCAGACTCGGGCCCGGCCACATTGATGTGCCGCGAAATTTCTGTAGCTGGGCTGAAGTCAAGGATAGTCCGTCGTCGACCTCGCCCCTTCATTAATGCGCCACCTGCAAACCCGAACGTGGGCCTACAATTTCTCTTTCGACATGATTGGTGAGCGCTTTCGTGCGGAGAGTAGCCTTGGTGCTTGCGGTGGCCTGTCTGTCTGTTTGCATGTTGCCATGTCTGTTGACTCGGCGCTGCTGGGTCCTAGATCTATCGGCTGTTGTAACACATGTGAGCGCTTTGCTGTCTCATCCCAGCCCCGGTATTTGTTCAATGTGCAGCATATAAGCAGGTCCATCGCAGAGAGCATGATGTTACAATGCAGGGTGCTAGCCTCGCCGCAGCCGTCAGCATACCTTCCAAACTATCCCGTCCCGACCAAGCGCAATTGCGCCATCCCCCTCCCCCTCTTCATCCCCCTTTTGCAGATCCTGCCCCAATCCCAGTTCCATCTCCCGCTCCAGCTCCTCTGCCAGGGCCAAAAACAGCTCCACTGCCAAGTTCACCCACAACGCCGTTTGCCGACCCGCCTTCGCAGCCTCAGCCGCCTGGGCCTGGCAATAAGACCGGCGACCAAAAGGATGATGGACTCCAAGTCGGCCGGATTGCAGAACTGCAGGCGGGGCTGCGGCTCTCGTGGTCGTCCTCGCCTTTGCAGCTTTGTTTGCTTTCGCTACCTGGCGCAAGAAGCGCAAAGCACCTTGCAGCAGCTGTGCTGGAACTCGTAGCAAGGCTCGGGTCCAGTCACATGTTGCTGTCTGAACTGTTCAAATTTTCTATTCACATAACTCTCTTAAATACTGCATGGGCTTCATACCAGTGACTGCCGGACACGGAGCACGGCACAGGGCCAAGCTGTGTTCCACAGTGATAGATCTAGGACCCAGCTAGATGTCTGTTGCTTACACCGTATGCATGCACATGCATGCATCCACATGCATGCATACGCATCTGCATCTGCATCTTTTGTTGGTGGAGATCTTGCCACAAGTGCCCAGCGGTGGGTGGGGAGCATTAGTGAGGCTTTGTGTGCAAGCCGTGCTTACTAGTGACCTGTCTAAATCTGCTTTAATCGCATATATCTTCTGTGAAGCAAGCGCGTGCGGGAGGGTGCCTCTATTCAACTTGAAGTGCAGTGAAACGATGTTCATGTCCACAGACAGCACCGACCGGATTTGCACAAATGCAGGCTGGTGCACATACAAATGGCACACGCAAGCCAAACGGGGCTGGCGAGCTGAAGCCGTGCGGAACTCTCTGATCCCGCAGAGACTCATTAGGGCTTGACCCCTTCTAAATGGCATTCTGACCTGGGAATTGACTCTTCTATTACAATTCATACGAATGTGACCAAGACAAGCTGGTCAGACTTCCAGACGTACGCCCCTGCGTGCCATCGCATTGGACCCGATTTTTGAACACATACTGTTCTCCACTGCGGCTGCTACGCCGAACGACTTACGTAATGCTATTTGGTGGCATGTGCGTTACTGATGCATGCATGCTCTTATAGCTCTTCTCTTCGTTTGCCAGGGCCAGCTCGGAGGCAAGATCATCAGTGGAGCTCTAGAGGTGGCGCTTGGACGCGTATGAACAGCATGGCACATGCCCTTCTGCTACAGGTATCAGCTCCAGGTCCGCTGTCTACCGCAGAGTCGGGTGGCCAGGGCGTCGTGCAGTTGCCGGAATAGCTTACACATACGACCGGGTGTGACACTTGGCACAAGCAGTAGATGACCAGTGCAATGTACAGCTGCTAGCTGTATCATTGGTGTTGTGGCCATGCATGCGTGGGAGTGCATAAACTGTCACAGTCCGAAACCCTGCAGCCCCCCCCACCCCCCCCCCCCCCACCCCCCGCGCACCCGATCCCTCCCTCTTCCCTCCCTCCCTCTTCCCTCCTCCAGCGCACGTCCGCCGTTTCTCCTCTGCGCCCCTCCCCAGACACCGCTCGGGCTGCCGGGCTGGCTTAGGCTATTGCTCCTGGGGACCGGTGCCTCGCGGCCTCGGACATCGCCGTTAGCGCGCGCTGTCGCGCCCGTGCACACTGCTAGTGTTCGCGCTTGACGACCGCTTGTGAGCCCGGGCGAGTGCTGGCTGTGTGTTCGGTGTGCGCGTGGCCTGCGTCGGTACTGCGTGGTGTGTGCGTGTCTGCTTTCGCGCTGGCGTTAGTTCGTTCTGGCATTTGCTCGTTGCGGCGCGTGGCCTTGGTGCTTGCGGTGGCGTCTGTCTGTTGTTTGTTGCCTGGTCTGTTGCCTCGGCGCTGGCTGAGTCCTAGATCTATCACTGTGTAACACAGTCCTGAAACTGCGTGGAGTGCATCAACTGCCACAGCCCTGAAACAACATCCAGGTGAAACATTCACACAGTCCTGAAAACGTCAAAAAACTGGCCCTGCCGTGCCAGGCATTTGCGTCTGAGTGCACTACATGTAGTGCATCCATGGCATGGTCAACACTCTCACACTGCAGATAAGACCTGTTGCTGCTGCAGAGCCTGCATACATGACATCTCCCACGCCTCTCCCAATTATGTGCCAGGGCGTGTGCAGGTGGCAATCAAGTTCTTTCTAGACCGCGACACTTTTGGAAGGGAGCGAAAGCTGATATGCGGAGCCGCAGCTTGCGGGCAATGATGCCTGCTACGCTTGCGGTCAACGACAACTCCTCGGGAGACATCTGCACACCGTACGGCTACGTGTTCCCTCCATCATGATCATCGAGTGCGGCCAGAGTCTGGACGAGTGGGCCAGAGACAATGCCAGCAAGGACTTCATCACAATTTCCAGGTGTGTTCGCGTCTGCACTGTACGCTTGTGCCACTGTAGATTACTCGAAGGACTACATCTGAGGACTCCCGGAGTGCAGGCACCATGACATACGTGTGTGGCCCTGCAATGATGCTACGAAAGCGTCGGGAACCCATGCCGGTCTTGCACAGCAGTCTCTCATTGCTACTGTCAGACATAGCAGACCAATCTTGCAGGCTGTGTCCGTCACAGTGTTTTGCGCGATGGTTGTTAACGGCGTTTGACTCCAATGCTTTCCGCCGGGCACCATGAGCATTGAATTTCATCTTGACTCACTTCCTGCAGCAAGTGGCAGTGTATGCCACCTGACCATGAATGCATGCACATGCTCTGTTTCGAGCGACTATATTGCGAGTCGTACACCACTGACACTCAGATTCCCTCACTTGCTCTCTGCTCACCACTGCACTCTACCACATTACCTGTTCGTGTATTAGCTGGTAGTGCGCTTTGCAGCCGGAGCCAGGATCGATATTGATCAAAGTTACCATATGCATCGCAGGAGCACTTGATGTCACGGCAGGAGTGCAAGTACACATTATTGCTGCTTAAAGGTCATACATGATCTGAAGTTATGTAGTATTCAGTGGCCGCTTGCTGTTGTCGATGTGACATCAGTGATGTCCACCAGCCATGGCAGGCTTTGCCAACAGGACAGTCTTCCACCTAGAACTCGCCTCGCGCCTCCTGTGGTCCTGGCTCGCCGGAGATGTCCTAATCGTCTGCGGGCAAGTACAAACATGTACACCTGCACTTACGTTTTCTGTCACATTCTCTTACATTACATTTACGCTGAGCTCTGCAGGTACTCTGCCACGCCGGGCGTGCACTGGAGCAGCTACACGAGTTTGGGCAGGCCCATCGCGATGTCAAACCGGGCAACATTCTGCGGCGGCCCAAGCAGCATGGACGTGGACACTGATCGATTTTGGCTGTGCCGCACCAATTGGTGCGGATGCTTCTCCCATGTGACTTGGACAAGGGTCGCTGCGGCAGCGTCTATCATGCGGCAGCGTCTATCATGCGGTAGCGTCTATCATGCGGCAGCGTCTATCATGCGGCAGCGTCTATCATGCGGTAGCGTATATCATGTGGTAGCGTCTATCATGTGATAGCGTCTATCATGCGGTAGTGTCGACATGATAGATGTCCACTTTGCGGCAGGATCTCAGACATGTTGGCTTGGCCCTATCTGTGACATGCCCGACCGTCTTACAGCGATGCATCGCGTCTTTAGCAGTAATGGCCGACGTGATGCTGTTTAGTGCACTGGTAGTGGCATGTCCACAAGTGCACGCATTGAAACTCGCACTTAGCAGTGTACCCACTGCGCAGTGGGCATGAGCCATGACCTAGCCATGCTGATTCATGCCAAGCGTGCTTCTGCAAAGCTGCTGTTTAAAGCTTTTTCTCTGCAGGGTCAGTTGCAAGCCTCGTATTCTCGATCAAGTATGCTGCACCGGAACTGATTCAAGCGCTGGAGGCGGGCGACACGACCATTATTGTGGACGCCGCTGTTGATGTGTGGGCTATTGGGGTCATCGCCTTTGAGCTGCTCACCGGGGAGCGCATCTGTGCTACACAGAACGTGAGTGCCGTGCAGGACGCGCTTGCTGGCCGCTCACTGCTGCCTTGGGAAGGGTCTGGGGCCAACACGGAGCAGCAGCTCGGGAAGCTGCGGGGGCTGCGGCGGTCCGTTCTTCGCTGTCTGCAGCGAGACCCGACAAAGCGGCCAACTGCCGCAGCGCTGGTGCGGTCTTGGGACCATACGTTCGACAACATGCAGACGCAGGGCGCCGGCCAGAGTGGGGGTTTGAGGGGGCGTTGAAGTGAGGGTGCCCCCCTGTACGCATACAATGGCATGCTCGGTGGCCACATTCGCTTGGCCTGCCGAGGTATTTTGGTAGCACCGGCCAGTGTTGTTTCACAGAATCAGTTGTACACAGCCCGAACGTGCGCAGAATTGTCCTTGGACCTATGGAATATAAGTATTGCGTGCGGATGGAGCTCTCCATGTACATGCATGGGTGTTATTGGTGCGAGTGATGATGGGGTGCTCAGTGTACATGTCAGGGAGCGAATAGTAACACCGTCCAACCTCTGGGTGGCGAACTAGCTACCTGCTTCTTCTGACAATCAAGAGATGTATATATGATGCTATAAATCTGACTGTCACGAATATGCTGCATTGCAGGCAGGGGCAGCAATAGCCCCCATGATACTGAGTAATGGTGCACTTTTGATGAGCATTGGCCTGTACTGTTGTTTGTGACAAAGGGCCCACTCTGCATGGCAAGCTGCTGCGAAGCATTAGCCTAAAAGCATCCAACCTCCGCACAGCCACCGGTCTCACCCCCCCCCCCCTGCAGCCTGTGTGTGTGTGTGTGCGTGCGTGCGTGCGTGCGTGCGTGCGTGCGTGCGTGCGTGCGTGCGTGCGTGCGAGGTAAGAAATGAAAAATGAAGCGGCGCAATTGCACACCTGATTGCGCCCAGCCGGAAGGGGGTACCTCGTTCGCTCGAGCAGCTCACTAGCTAGGCGAGCCGCTGCTAGCACCAGCCTAAAAACATCCAATCTCTGCACAGCCTCCGGCCCGCAGCAGAGCTGCAGACCCCTGTAAACACCGAAGGCCAGAGTCCATTGGTCCACCGTCGCCACTCCCACCATAAGTGCGCTTTCATTCCACGTAATCCACCGCCAGTTCGTTCCAGAAAAACTTGTACCGATTCTCTCTGTCCGATACAATGTTTTTGGGTAAGCCGTGGTACCGGAACACGCGGTCTGTGTAAATCGCAGCTAGGCCTTGGGCCGAGATTGATTTCTTGATGGCTTCTAGATGAACCATTTTTGACAGACTATCTACGAAAACAAAGATGGAGTCGTGACCTTTGTCTGTCATCGGCAAATCAGCGATGAGGTCCATCGAGACGGACTCCCAGAGCTGATCTAGGATTTGCAACGGTTTCAATGATCCTTTGGATCTGGTACGCTCAGCTTTGACGCGTTGGCACTAGACGCATTCCGCACACCATTTCTTGACGTCCGTTGACATGCTTTTCCAGAAGTACAACTGATTGGCTTTCTTGAGGGTGCGGCTCAGACCCCAATGCCCCGAATACGGTTGGACATGTGCAGATTCGAATATCTCCTTGTGGAGATTTTCAGAGGACGGAACCACTAGCTGATTTTGCTCTGTCCAGTGAAATCCATTTGAATCACATCTCAGCTGTATGAGTTAACGTTTGACGGCTGGCACGTGCGCGTCGAGAGTGTAACCACGTTGAAAATGCTGAATGAATTGACGCTGGATAGCATTTGATGGCAGGACCTCATCGTCCGCGGACCCACCCGGATCGGTAGCATCAACGCCCTGATTTGAGACGGACATGTTTGGATCGAGGTCGGCCGGAGGCGTACCATCACCCCCCCCCCCCCCCCCCTCCCCCTGTTGTGAAGAGTTAACTAGTTGCATCTCTGGCCATTTCTTCGTGACACATACATGGGCTTAGCACTATGCACCTGTCATAACTTTCCACACATGCATGTCATGCATGGTCAGTTTCCGCTCGTGATCATGAGCAGAGCTGCGTCTAGCTGACTGCTAATATACGCAGCGACATTCCTGCGACCAAGTAGTTTATGACGGAAATAATGCTGTCTGATGCGAGTGTGCAAACAACAAATGGTCTGTCACAACTACACAGATGCGGCCTGATCCCACCTGCCACCGTGAGCTTACGACAACAACGACCATGGGTTCCACAGAGTTCACGTTGCCACCATGCTAGCAGTAGCGAGGACAGCACAACGCAGGGATGGACCTGGGCGCAATATATACCACTGCGCTTTGCTGTGGCCGACACGTTAGACTTCCAGTCGGTTGGGGCGCGAATGCAAAGCTTTGTCACCAGTCTCTCTCTCTCTCTCTCTCTCTCTCTCTCTCTCTCTCTCTCTCTCTCTCTCTCTCTCTCTCTCTCTCTCTCTCTCTCTCTCTCTCTCTCTCTCTCTCTCTCTCTCTCTCTCTCTCTCTCTCTCTCTCTCTCTCTCTCTCTCTCTCTCTCTCTCTCTCTCTCTCTTTCTCCGTGTGTTCTGGGCCCATCGTACGTACTCCCTGCAACACTATTCACCCCCCCCCCCCCCTTTGTGAAATTGCGCAGTCCCTGCGCGACAGGAACCGCCTTAGCCGGATCGAGGTCCCGTTCCGGAGCTAAGAGGCGGCAGGGCGACCTACGGGTGGCTTTGATTTGGCAGAAAGCGCAGCATATGCTGCGCAGCGCGCACTGACAAGGCAGCGCGCGAGAGCCGCATGCTGCGCCGCCTGAACAGCCACACACAGTGTCATCTGCAGGATTGAGAAATGCTGTGGAGCCCGCGACACGGGGTCTGCAGCATTTAAACTGCCCGGCCGGTTGCAACAGGAGTAATCGTAGCCACAGGACACGTCAAGCCAGCGGGCACGCCGCTTGATCGTATGAGCGCTGGTAGCCACATCCAAGTACGTGTCTGGCTGTTGGTCCGTCATAATCATGAAGCGGGCCCCCTCAAGGTAGCAACGCCACTCCTTCAAGGGACAAATTACCATCATCATCTCAATGTCCGACGCCGAATAGTTGAGTTCCGGTCATGACAGCTTGCGCGAGAAATACGCAACTAGGTGGTCGTCCTACAAGAGAACTGCGCCCACCGCAGGAGGCGTAGAACACGCGTCAGAGACCAAGATGAAATGTCGAAGTCCGGCAACGTGAGTACCGGGCAGTTTTGAGGGCTTGAAACGCATGAGCACAGTCGGCCGACCAGCGGTGCGCAAATGACTCAGTTGCCTTGGTAATTTCCACTTTGAGTTGCCTGCCAAATTTGTGGGCGTTGAGGCTGTCAGACTTGCTGAGCCCTTTGAGGAGATTAGACAAGGGCGCGGATGTGGCCGCATACTCGCGAATGAACTTGCAGAAATAGTTGGCAAGGCCTAGGATTTTGCAGAAATCGTGCACAGTTTTTGGTTCCGGCCAATTTGCAATCGCATCCACTTTGGCGGGGTCTGGACGGACGCCTGTACCCCGACCATGTGGCCAGGCACTTGACACCATGTGGCCTAGGCACTTGACACCATGTGGCCTAGGCACTTGAGCTCCGGTTTGAAGAACTCGCACTCCTCATGTTGACACAAAGCTTGTGCTTACGCGGAAATCGAGGACCATTGTCAAGTGGCGAAAATGTTCTTCTTCCGATCGCGAGAAGATAAGGATGTCATCTAAGTAAAACACAAACGCATTTGTTGAGGTGCAGACCGAGTACACGATTCATTGCACGTTGGAGTACTGCCGGGGCATTTGTCAACTCAAACGGCAAGACGTGCCACTCAGATTTGCCAAAGTGAGTGTTGAAGGCCGTTTTCGGGACGTCAAACCGTCTAGCGCATCGGTCAAAACTGTGACGAGCTTGGCCACGCCTTCCCCGAAGGCGTGTGCGGAGCCTTTTGGAATGGTCTGTTCTGGTCGGGATCGGTCATCGTTGTCTATGTTGGGGGTGTGTGGTGGGTGGGGTCGATGGTCTGCTGGGGCGGGTTGGGGGTTGCTGGGGTAGAGGCGAATGGGATGTGCTTTCGTGGGGCTGTTGGGCTTGCTGGTGGGCTGGTGTGGGATGGGCTTGGCTCCGGCATTCACTGCCCGCCGGTGTCGGCTTCATTCTTCAATGGAGATCTTGTGAGTGCACGCTGCGCTGCCTGCGCCTGCTATTTGTGTGAGCGGATGGGGTAGCTGAGGACTTTCCGGCACTACGGCATTGTACCGAGTCGATTGCTGCTGTTGGTCGGGCTGCCATTGGGCTGTTGGGTGATCTTGGTTGATATGCTGGAGGAGCGAATTGGAGTCCTAGCGAGCACATTTGCAGGTTGGATGCGGATATCGTAGTCCGGTGGCTGGTGTTGATCGGGTGGATGCTGTGAGGTGGATGTGGCGAGTTGCTGCATGGTGGTGGTTGCTGAAGGACGCCGTTGGGCTGGGGTCGTCAACTCTGTCTGCAGGACAGTAAAAAGAAGCTACTGACCACTCTGTTATCTTTTGTGGGTCTTTGTGCATGTTTTCTTTTGGCACTTCCGAAGCTTCTACTTGCCGTGCTGCGGGGTACAGCTTGGCGTGACTACGTGCGTCGGAACGCGCACGCAACAGCAGTCAGCTGTCGATACCTACTAATAAGGGCCTAAGTGTGCGAGTCCGAGTCAAGTGTTGCAAGTCTCCTCAGTGCAAGATTGCGATGTGTCTTCCATGAGGCTGCGCATTGCACGGAGCCGGCCCTCCGGCAGATATTCAGAGCGCATACCATTTTCTCCGCGAAAATTGTTCTGTATGCTGCCTGGAAAATCATCGGCTTTGTAGATCTCTCTTGCCACTTTGTGAACGAGTTCGCCCCAGCACGAGGTCTGGTCCGCGCCGGGCCGTGCACGTGTAGCCACTTGCGAGCGCTGGCTAGCGCAGGTGAATATATCATGCTCCGATGCCACGCCAGACCACACATGCATTGACCTGCTGAGTGCAACATACACGGCGATATG
Source organism: Ulva mutabilis (assembly GCA_900538255.1). NCBI lineage: Eukaryota > Viridiplantae > Chlorophyta > Ulvophyceae > Ulvales > Ulvaceae > Ulva > Ulva mutabilis. Next base: position 13,681 of record UNSF01000277.1, read on the forward strand.
AATAGCTCGAGATTGACCAGTGTCACATTGATTGGTGTGGCGACAAAATGAATCGACTGACAGACTTTTGTGCACCGCCATGGTGCAGCCTCCAGCCAGCCACGTGCACGCGTACGCTTGACTGTAGATTTACAACAGGTGACGTGTACACTCACGCCATCAGGCACATGCACGAGCGGCGTGGGTGATCCATTACAGTCTTATCAATGCAGTGTGTTCTCTAGATAATCATTCGGTGCGCTGCCAGTACTAGTGGTCTAGATCTGCTTAAACATGCCCGTGCCGTGTCCTGTGACAATGCATACATGATCAGGGTAACTGCAACACGGCACCGCCAGCGGCCGTCACATTCGGGTTAACAGGCCAGACTTCCTGTGGACGGCCCCCCAGTGCGTCATCGTCAGCGACATGACATCATCTGGCTGCCCACCCGCTCTGGCTGGACGCTCTGCACCTGCGCGCCGGCTGTCTACGTTTTATCGGTTCCGATTCATCGAGACTTCGAACGGGCGACCCTGTATGCCACGGGTGACGATGCAAGGCAATGGGGCATTTAAACACTAGCGCTGTGGCTGCCATGGCTGGCAGCAGTGCGCTGCTGGCAGGTGCGAGCGTGACCAGGCTCCGACAGCTGATAATGCGCCAGCTGTCGAAAGTGAAGTGTTGCTAAAGCTGCTGGGCCTCTGCTCAGGTGTTACATGTGTCCTCGCTTGCAGCAGTGGGGACCTGCACATGGGGCTCGCAGCTGCTGTGGCCATCGTGTATGGCTTTTGCCTTTGGCCATGTGTGCACTTGTGCGTGTGTTGCGCTGTGAATAGATGACCGCATGGCAGCAGCCAAGGACAACAGCCCATGTACCGAGCAGTAGAACGCCAGTGCATGTGTGCACATGTGCATGGCGCATGGAAATAGGCGTGCGCTTGCAGGCTGCACATTCGACAATGTTGGGGGCAGCCAGACGAGCTTCCATGTGCCACGGACGCCTCTCTCGTCATCACGGACTCTACTGTGTCAAATGTGATCCAACGAAACAGCTTCATCGAACAAAGCCTCGGATGATTCCTACTCTTTCTCCGGCGTCATCAGCGCTGGCAGCAACATCTCTTCCATTTCTGTCCTTGTGCGATCCTGCTCCCAGCCTAGCCCTAATCACAAGGCAAGGTTTCATGCTGCCGCAATGAATGCGCAAAGCAGCAAGAAGCCAAGTTTGAACACGAGCACATTGTGGCACATCCACCAGCTCTACTAGCATGCTCCCCCGGGGTTGCCTTGAGTCTGTGCCACAGAGCATTGACCTGCCAGTAGGCATGGCCGCAGGGACCAGATTGCTAGCTTAAGGGTACAATTGCAAGTGCCCTCGCAGCAGCCCCGCTGCTGCAGAGACCTTTATGTGGCACTGTATTGTACACTTTCTTTTCACCAACCAACCTTGTGCCATGTGTGCACGTGCACGCATGCCTAGTGAACGGCATGCGCGCGCCGGACACATGCATGCATGTCGGCGGGCAGGCAATACTCTGGCAAGCTAGTCAACAGAACACGCACAGATCACCTCAACGCGCACTGGCACGCATGCAGGACACCACATTTGAGAACATCCAGGCCGTGAACATCTTCTGGTCCCTCGATGGAATTGTTGTGGCGGATGGCCTGACATACAGCAACATGACCACCGAGGGCAACCAGTGGGACAGCACAGGCGACGTCGTGGGATCTGGCGACGGCATCAGAGTCGTGCAGCAGTACCTGGGCCCTCTGGAGAAGCCATCCACAGCGTCGGCTCTGAAAAAGCCTCGCATCCAACATTGTGCCTCAGCTCTCGTTGGGTGACCAGTGGATCAAGTCTGTGCAAAAGGTGCGGCCCACAAACTCACGCTCGTGCTGTGATGGTACCGATCAATTGGTTGATATCATTCAATGCAGTTTAGCCACCTGCCTCATCCTCTCGAGTTCTGTGTTAATTGCCCGCGCTCTCCACGCATGGTGAGTCCTGCAGCAGAAGTTCTGCTGCAGAAATTCATCTACACGGCTCCACGGCAAATGGACCTTGCACGGTGCAGGCGATTGCGGCGGCCACCCCGTCGCAGATTCAGACTGCAACAGATCCATCGCCAAACCCTCCTGCACTGCCGGATCTTGGCGTGGAGGGGGACGCCAGCGCCAGCGTTGCCGCTGTGTACACCCCGTTGGATTTCCAGGATGCCTTCCATGACGGGGTGCGCGACATTGAGATTCACGACCACCTCGACCTCCGAAGACTGCCCAAGCCGGTCAACCCCATTGTCCAGGTCGGGGCCAAATCATATCAGATCGGCTACGTGGGAGAACCAACCAGGTCTATCCGGGTAAGGCCTCAGACCATGATCGCCGCAAAATGTTATGTCATAGGTCCTGTATAATGTGCTCTATCAAATGCGCCCGGGGCCACAGTGTGGTCCACCAAGTTCATCCCCCCTGGGCAGTTTTTCCAGTAAGATATGGCAATATAATTCAAATTCGAGACAGCCAGGCAAGGCAGAGTGCCATGCGTCCTGCAGGGGAAATGCACAGCTCCGCCCACTGGAGCGCTTGGATCTGAGGCACTGGCTCTGATTATTGAGGACGAAGAGCCTTGGAGCTCGCCCCGCTGCGTGATCCTGACGTCTGAGGACTTATTCCTGGTAGATCGCGGGCGAATATGGCTGGATGCGCTTCACGTCCAGTTCATGAATGGACCACCTGAGACAACTCTGGCTTTCATGCGGCTTAAATGGTGGGGCCATGCATATGTCACCAACACTGTTGTACAAGGGGACCGGCATCAAGCGTGGTGGGGATGAACACCAACAGAGTCGGGGGCGGGCTCTACGCAGAAGGTTTGTCCTCCATTTGGAACATTCTTTCTTTGCTACCGCTTTTGCATGCTGTGGGCACGGGCCAATCGATGCCTCACTCGTCTTCGATAGCGGCCTCCGTATGCAAACTGAGCGCAAACCGTTTCGCGCGATACACACATGCAGTTGCACATGGACACCACAGCAGTTCTCTTTGGTTGACCCTTTGGCCGCATTCATGGACACTAGCAGTCATGGACACTAGGGCAATACACGGTATGTGAAGTCTGCACCCACATGCACATGCATGTTTTCGGACTGCCATGCATCGTGCAAATCTGATTCTGCAACACTGTACATGTGGTACACCGTACATCCCTTATATGATCTGTCATCTGCTCGTCACACAGTGCTCCATCATCAGTACAGCTGCAGACACACGCGCACTAGCTGCTGCAGGCTGTGTATTCAATGCTCTGGAGGGGGACTACCCGAACCGCCGCGCTATCAACGCAGAGTACAGCAGCACCTACTTCAACTCGACCGTGTTCCGCAGCATCTCTGATGCCCGCGTGCAGCCGAGACCTGGTGAGTGGAACGAGCTCTTTGGGGCTTTTCAAGTTCTCGGGCTGAACGCCACCTTGGCGCTGGAGAATTGCACGTTTAACAACATCTACAGCGCTCACCCGATTGTGATAACCCAAGGCGGGCTGGTGTACAGCGACAATCCCGAACAGCAGGTGCGATGCTGCATCCGTCCTGATTGTTGCATCTGTAATAGTGGCGCTGCCGCAAGCTACGTATAGGCCTGTTAATCTTAGTGGCACAGGTGTCGATGATCGTGGGCTCTGATTTGCTTGATAATGGCAGACCATGTAATTGGCAGTCCGGAGGCAAGTGAACTAAGATCATGGCACGGAGCAAGCAGCACAATGCGCGCTCTACCTATTCTGCAGCATTGGTCATTCACAAATTTGCATGGCGAAATGTACTGCGTGCAGAGTGTCGAGAGGTGGGACTACCGTACGTTTGAACCATTGCCGCTGGCAGACCTGGCCGAACACACGGCACGCACGGCGCCGCCCCTGCAGGCATCGGATGCATGGTTCGTCGCAGCTCGACAGGTGATTTCCTCGATTCCCTTAACGGGCTGCACCAATTGAACGTTGCGTTGATACGCCCGTTCACGTGCCAATGCAGCTGTGGTTTGCTCTTATGATGACCAGTAGTTTCTAAGATTGTGGCGGACGCTGGCCCCAGACTCGGGCCCGGCCACATTGATGTGCGCGAAATTTCTGTAGCTGGGCTGAAGTCAAGGATAGGTCCGTCGTCGACCTCGCCCCTTCATAATGCGCCACCTGCAAACCCGAACGTGGCCTACAATTTCTCTTTTTCGATGATATGTGAGCGCTTTCGTGCGGAGAGTAGCCTTGGTGCTTGCGGTGGCCTGTCTGTCTGTTTGCATGTTGCCATGTCTGTTGACTCGGCGCTGCTGGGTCCTAGATCTATCGCTGTGTAACACATGTGAGCGCTTTGCTGTCTCATCCCAGCCCCGGTATTTGTTCAATGTGCAGCATATAAGCATGTCCATCGCAGAGAGCATGATGTTACAATGCAGGTGCTAGCCTCGCCGCAGCCGTCAGCATACCTTCCAAACTATCCCGTCCGACCAAGCGCAATTGCGCCATCCCCCTCCCCCTCTTCATCCCTTTGCAGATCCTGCCCCAATCCCAGTTCCATCTCCCGCTCCAGCTCCTCTGCCAGGGCCAAAAACAGCTCCACTGCCAAGTTCACCCACAACGCCGTTTGCCGACCCGCCTTCGCAGCCTCAGCCGCCTGGCCTGGCAATAAGACCGGCGACCAAAAGGATGATGGACTCCAAGTCGGCCGGATTGCAGGAACTGCAGGCGGGGCTGCGGCTCTCGTGGTCGTCCTCGCCTTTGCAGCTTTGTTTGCTTTCGCTACCTGGCGCAAGAAGCGCAAAGCACCTGCAGCAGCTGTGCTGGAACCTCGTAGCAAGGTCGGTCCAGTCACATGTTGCTGTCTGAACTGTTCAAATTTTCTATTCACATAACTCTCTTAAATACTGCATGGCTTCATACCAGTGACTGCCGGACACGGAGCACGGCACAGGGCCAGCTGTGTTCCACAGTGATAGATCTAGGACCCAGCTAGATGTCTGTTGCTTACACCGTATGCATGCACATGCATGCATCCACATGCATGCATACGCATCTGCATCTGCATCTTTTGTTGGTGGAGATCTTGCCACCAAGTGCCCAGCGGTGGGTGGGGAGCATAGTGAGGCTTTGTGTGCAAGCCGTGGCTTACTAGTGACCTGTCTAAATCTGCTTTAATCGCATATATCTTCTGTGAAGCAAGCGCGTGCGGGAGGTGTCCCTCTATTCAACTTGAAGTGCAGTGAAACGATGTTCATGTCCACAGACAGCACCGACCGGATTTGCACAAATGCAGGCTGGTGCACATACAAATGGCACACGCAAGCCAAACGGGGCTGGCGAGCTGAAGCGTGCGGAACTCTCTGGATCCCGCAGAGACTCATTAGGCTTGACCCCTTCTAAATGGCATTCTGACCTGGGAATTGACTCTTCTATTACAATTCATACGAATGTGACCAAGACAAGCTGGTCAGACTTCCAGACGTACGCCCTGCGTGCCATCGCATTGGACCCGATTTTGAACACATACTGTCTCCACTGCGGCTGCTACGCCGAACGACTTACGTAATGCTATTTGGTGCATGTGCGTTACTGATGCATGCATGCTCTTATAGCTCTTCTCTCGTTTGCAGGGCCAGCTCGGAGGCAAGATCATCAGTGGAGGCTCTAGAGGTGGCGCTGGACGCGATGAACAGCATGCACATGCCCTTCTGCTACAGGTATCAGCTCCAGTCCGCTGTCTACCGCAGAGTCGGTGGCCAGGGCGTCGTGCAGTTTGCCGGAATAGCTTACACATACGACCGGGTGTGACACTTGGCACAAGCAGTAGATGACCAGTGCAATGTACAGCTGCTAGCTGTATCATTGGTGTTGTGGCCATGCATGCGTGGAGTGCATAAACTGTCACAGTCCTGAAACCGCAGCCCCCCCACCCCCCCCCACCCCCCGCACCCGATCCCTCCCTCTTCCCTCCCTCCCTCTTCCCTCCTCCCAGCGCACGTCCGCCGTTTCTCCTCTGCGCCCCCCCCCCAGACACCGCTCGGGCTGCCGGGCTGGCTTAGGCTATTGCTCCTGGGACCGGTGCCTCGCGGCCTCGGACATCGCCGTAGCGCGCGCTGTCGCGCCCGTGCACACTGCTAGTGTCGCGCTGACGACCGCTTGTGAGCCCGGCGAGTGCTGGCTGTGTGTTCGGTGTGCGCGTGGCCTGCGTGGTACTGCGTGGTGTGTGCGTGTCTGCTTTCGCGCTGGCGTTAGTTCGTTCTGGCATTTGCTCGTGCGGCGCGTGGCCTTGGTGCTTGCGGTGGCCGGTCTGTCTGTTTGTTTGTTGCCTGGTCTGTTGCCTCGGCGCTGCTGAGTCCTAGATCTATCACTGTGTAACACAGTCCTGAAACATGCGTGGAGTGCATCAACTGCCACAGCCCTGAAACAACATCCAGGTGAAACATTCACACAGTCCTGAAACGTCAAAAAACTGGCCCTGCCGTGCCAGGCATTTGCGTCTGAGTGCACTACATGTAGTGCATCCATGGCATGGTCAACACTCTCACACTGCAGATAAGACCTGTGCTGCTGCAGAGCCTGCATACATGACATCTCCCACGCCTCTCCCAATTATGCCAGGGCGTGTGCAGGTGGCAATCAAGTTCTTTCTAGACCGCGACACTTTTGGAAGGGAGCGAAAGCTGTATGCGGAGCCGCAGCTTGCGGCAATGATGCCTGCTACGCTTGCGGTCAACGACAACTCCTCGGAGACATCTGCACACCGTACGGCTACGTGTTCCCTCCATTCATGATCATCGAGTGCGGCCAGAGTCTGGACGAGTGGGCCAGAGACAATGCCAGCAAGGACTTCATCACAATCTTCCAGGTGTGTTGCGTCTGCACTGTACGCTTGTGCCACTGTAGATTACTCGAAGGACTACATCTGAGACTCCCGGAGTGCAGGCACCATGACATACGGTGTGGCCCTGCAATGATGCTACGAAAGCGTGGGAACCCATGCCGGTCTTGCACAGCAGTCTCTCATTGCTACTGTCAGACATAGCAGACCAATCTTGCAGGCTGTGTCCCTCACAGTGTTTGCGCATGGTTGTTAACGGCGTTTGACTCCAATGCTTTCCGCGGCACCATGAGCATTGAATTTCATCTTGACTCACTTCCTGCAGCAGTGGCAGTGTATGCCCCTGACCATGAATGCATGCACATGCTCTGTTTCGAGCGACTATATTGCGAGTCGTACACACTGACACTCAGATTCCCTCACTTGCTCCTGCTCACCACTGCACTCTACCACATTTACCTGTTCGTGTATAGCTGGTAGTGCGCTTGCAGCCGGAGCCAGGATCGATATTGATCAAAGTTACCATATGCATCGCAGGAGCACTTGATGTCCACGGCAGGAGTGCAAGTACACATGTATTGCTGCTTAAAGGATCATACATGATCTGAGTTATGTAGTATTCAGTGGCCGCTTGCTGTTGTCGATGTGACATCAGTGATGTCCACCAGCCATGGCAGGCTTTGCCAACAGGACAGTCTTCCACATAGAACTCGCCTCGCGCCTCCTGTGGTCCTGGCTCGCCGGAGATGTCCTAATCGTCTGCGGCAAGTACAAACATGTACACCTGCACTTACGTTTCTGTCACATTCTCTTACATCTACATTTACGCTGAGCTCTGCAGGTACTCTGCCACGCCGGGCGTGCACTGGAGCAGCTACACGAGTTTGGGCAGGCCCATCGCGATGTCAAACCGGGCAACATTCTGCGGCGGCCCAAGCAGCATGACTGGACACTGATCGATTTTGGCTGTGCCGCACCAATTGGTGCGGATGCTTCTCCCATGTGACTTGGACAAGGGTCGCTGCGGCAGCGTCTATCATGCGGCAGCGTCTATCATGCGGTAGCGTCTATCATGCGGCAGCGTCTATCATGCGGCAGCGTCTATCATGCGGTAGCGTATATCATGTGGTAGCGTCTATCATGTGATAGCGTCTATCATGCGGTAGTGTCGACATGATAGATGTCCACTTTGCGGCAGGATCTCAGACATGTTGGCTTGGCACTATCTGTGACATGCCCGACCGTCTTACAGCGATGCATCGCGTCTTTAGCAGTAATGGCCGACGTGATGCTGTTTAGTGCACTGGTAGTGGCATGTCCACAAGTGCACGCATTGAAACTCGCACTTAGCAGTGTACCCACTGCGCAGTGGGCATGAGCCATGACCTAGCCATGCTGATTCATGCCAAGCGTGCTTCTGCAAAGCTGCTGTTTAAAGCTTTTTCTCTGCAGGGTCAGTTGCAAGCCTCGTATTCTCGATCAAGTATGCTGCACCGGAACTGATTCAAGCGCTGGAGGCGGGCGACACGACCATTATTGTGGACGCCGCTGTTGATGTGTGGGCTATTGGGGTCATCGCCTTTGAGCTGCTCACCGGGGAGCGCATCTGTGCTACACAGAACGTGAGTGCCGTGCAGGACGCGCTTGCTGGCCGCTCACTGCTGCCTTGGGAGGGTCTGGGCCAACACGGAGCAGCAGCTCGGGAAGCTGCGGGGGCTGCGGCGGTCCGTTCTTCGCTGTCTGCAGCGAGACCCGACAAAGCGGCCAACTGCCGCAGCGCTGGTGCGGTCTTGGGACCATACGTTCGACAACATGCAGACGCAGGGCGCCGGCCAGAGTGGGGGTTTGAGGGGGCGTTGAAGTGAGGGTGCCCCCCTGTACGCATACAATGGCATGCTCGGTGGCCACATTCGCTTGGCCTGCCGAGGTATTTGGTAGCACCGGCCAGTGTTGTTTCACAGAATCAGTTGTACACAGCCCGAACGTGCGCAGAATTGTCCTTGGACCTATGGAATATAAGTATTGCGTGCGGATGGAGCTCTCCATGTACATGCATGGGTGTTATTGGTGCGAGTGATGATGGGGTGCTCAGTGTACATGTCAGGGAGCGAATAGTAACACCGTCCAACCTCTGGGTGGCGAACTAGCTACCTGCTTCTTCTGACAATCAAGAGATGTATATATGATGCTATAAATCTGACTGTCACGAATATGCTGCATTGCAGGCAGGGGCAGCAATAGCCCCCATGATACTGAGTAATGGTGCACTTTTGATGAGCATTGGCCTGTACTGTTGTTGTGACAAAGGGCCCACTCTGCATGGCAAGCTGCTGCGAAGCATTAGCCTAAAAGCATCCAACCTCCGCACAGCCACCGGTCTCACCCCCCCCCCCCTGCAGCGTGTGTGTGTGTGTGCGTTGCGCGTTGCGTGCGTGCGTGCGTGCGTGCGTGCGTGCGTGCGTGCCGAGGTAAGAAATGAAAAATGAAGCGGCGCAATTGCACACCTGATTGCGCCCAGCCGGAAGGGGGTACCTCGTTCGCTCGAGCAGCTCACTAGCTAGGCGAGCCGCTGCTAGCACCAGCCTAAAAACATCCAATCTCTGCACAGCCTCCGGCCCGCAGCAGAGCTGCAGACCCCTGTAAACACCGAAGGCCAGAGTCCATTGGTCCACCGTCGCCACTCCCACCATAAGTGCGCTTTCATTCCACGTAATCCACCGCCAGTTCGTTCCAGAAAAAACTTGTACCGATTCTCTCTGTCCGATACAATGTTTTTGGGTAAGCCGTGGTACCGGAACACGCGGTCTGTGTAAATCGCAGCTAGGCCTTGGGCCGAGATTGATTTCTTGATGGCTTCTAGATGAACCATTTTTGACAGACTATCTACGAAAACAAAGATGGAGTCGTGACCTTTGTCTGTCATCGGCAAATCAGCGATGAGGTCCATCGAGACGGACTCCCAGAGCTGATCTAGGATTTGCAACGGTTTCAATGATCCTTTGGATCTGGTACGCTCAGCTTTGACGCGTTGGCACTAGACGCATTCCGCACACCATTTCTTGACGTCCGTTGACATGCTTTTCCAGAAGTACAACTGATTGGCTTTCTTGAGGGTGCGGCTCAGACCCCAATGCCCCGAATACGGTTGGACATGTGCAGATTCGAATATCTCCTTGTGGAGATTTTCAGAGGACGGAACCACTAGCTGATTTTGCTCTGTCCAGTGAAATCCATTTGAATCACATCTCAGCTGTATGAGTTAACGTTTGACGGCTGGCACGTGCGCGTCGAGAGTGTAACCACGTTGAAAATGCTGAATGAATTGACGCTGGATAGCATTTGATGGCAGGACCTCATCGTCCGCGGACCCACCCGGATCGGTAGCATCAACGCCCTGATTTGAGACGGACATGTTGGATCGAGGTCGGCCGGAGGCGTACCATCACACCCCCCCCCCCCCCCTCCCCCTGTTGTGAAGAGTTAACTAGTTGCATCTCTGGCCATTTCTTCGTGACACATACATGGGCTTAGCACTATGCACCTGTCATAACTTTCCACACATGCATGTCATGCATGGTCAGTTTCCGCTCGTGATCATGAGCAGAGCTGCGTCTAGCTGACTGCTAATATACGCAGCGACATTCCTGCGACCAAGTAGTTTATGACGGAAATAATGCTGTCTGATGCGAGTGTGCAAACAACAAATGGTCTGTCACAACTACACAGATGCGGCCTGATCCCACCTGCCACCGTGAGCTTACGACAACAACGACCATGGGTTCCACAGAGTTCACGTTGCCACCATGCTAGCAGTAGCGAGGACAGCACAACGCAGGGATGGACCTGGGCGCAATATATACCACTGCGCTTTGCTGTGGCCGACACGTTAGACTTCCAGTCGGTTGGGGCGCGAATGCAAAGCTTTGTCACCTCTCTCTCTCTCTCTCTCTCTCTCTCTCTCTCTCTCTCTCTCTCTCTCTCTCTCTCTCTCTCTTCTCTCTCTCTCTCTCTCTCTCTCTCTCTCTCTCTCTCTCTCTCTCTCTCTCTCTCTCTCTCTCTCTCTCTCTCTCTCTCTCTCTCTTCTCTCTTTCTCCGTGTTGTTCCTGGGCCCATCGTACGTACTCCCTGCAACACTATATCACCCCCCCCCCCCCCCCTTTGTGAAATTGCGCAGTCCCTGCGCGACAGGAACCGCCTTAGCCGGATCGAGGTCCCGTTCCGGAGCTAAGAGGCGGCAGGGCGACCTACGGGTGGCTTTGATTTGGCAGAAAGCGCAGCATATGCTGCGCAGCGCG
>UNSF01000272.1:0-27373 GCA_900538255.1 Ulva mutabilis
ACACCGACATCATGACTGCGTGAGACAACCCGTCGGCAGGAACTGCCTGTAGTCACCACTGCACACCGCAAACTTTCCTCCTCGTAAAACGTACGCGTGGGCAGGGAGCGGCGATGGAGACAGTACCTGCTGTACCCTCTTCCCATATGCCAGGAGGTGTTTGGGCGTCGAGGATTCGCTGCCAGTGTGCTGCCTGGCGTGTACTTCATGAAGTACATGACTCCGGCCCGCAAGTCCGTCCACATCGCCTCAAATTTGGTCGCGCACATGAACTTCATCAGGGTTGGTTTCATCCCACGCGCAGGTCGTGCAGCAGCTGGAGACTCCACGCGTCTGTGAATTCATCCAGTCCTCCATGAGGTAATTGCCGCGATGCCTGCACGCCGATTGTGACCATGGTTGAGTAGGCAGGCCTGCAGGGGGGGCTGGGGGTGGCCTCAAAATGTTGACAACATCAGAGTACACGACAGAACGGCTCGAGCAGGTGGCTATGTGGCTGTCGCAGACAGCAGCCCCCGCCACAGTACAGTTGTACATGTACCTACGACTGGTCATACAAGATGCAGGAAGAGCATACTTGACAATATCTCGATAGGGTTTCTTTATCAGCTCCGTCTGGTTCTGTAGGGCAGCTCTGGAGGTTATCTTCCGACGCACCACCACAGGTAGAACATACTTCGCAGCCGGACCATGCCGTTTGGCAGTGGGGCCTGGTAGCCACTGCTTCCAGAAGTCCTTCAGGAGACCCAGGAGGAAGATGTGGGCGACGCCGAACCGGAATGTACACGGACTGCACACGTCACCGGGGCCCGGGTCAAGCACTGACACAAAACAGGTCTGTGCACACGTATGGGTCAGGGCTGGGAGCGCACTTGAAGTAGGACAGCTTATGGAACAATGGCAGCCTCCACAAGCCGATCTTCAGGCGCTCGGTGTGAGCGCGATTTGCACGCGTACTCCTGGCTGCGATACCAGTGTACGGCGGCCGAGTCGGATTGTCAACCTGCATACAGGATGCCAACGACTGCGACGATGGTGGTGTCCATAGCAACCGACGGCCTATGCAAGGGGCAGACACAACCCCGCCTTGGGCGCATAGCCTTGTGCATCACAGTGCTGTTGGTAGCTCGCCGAACCTGGGACTCGATCTCGGCAGCCTTTTCCGCCCTGGACATGATCTCCGAGCCTGACCACTTCAACACACCATCTCCTGTCCACGTGCCCTCTGGGGTGACAGTCGTGGGGGGAGTCCATTCATCTCTGCAGCCCTGCTCACCTGTGTCAAAGGACATGTAGCCAGGTGGCATGCGTGGCAGTGCGGGCTGCCCGCCCTGCGTCTGTGCTGAGGAGGCTGGCAGGGATCGCCACCCGCGTAAGCAGGCACGGATTGAGTGATGTGGCAGTAGCTTTCCACCTGCACACGGACCACCAGTAGTAGACCACTCCCAGAGGCTGCCAGGCAGAGCCTGCCAACCACGGGCATCGCGTTGCGAGATCGCGCGCGGGACAAGAGGGCGAAGCCGTATCAAGGGATTTGTAATGCGATTATAGAACAGCTGTGTATCACTATGTTTACAGCTATCAAGTGTATTGCATAGCCATGGGATATTGCCTGAGTGTTCTCCCTACTAATCGAAGTGGAGCCTATCCCTGCAGTGAGTCACACCGGCCTATGGTATCGTGCTGTCAATGGCCAGACGGGGTGACGCACCGGACCGTGTTGGCATCCTTCACGGTTGCACCAAGGAAAGCGCAACGCACCACAAGCTGACTTGGCCCCATGACCAACGGCGTTTGCCAGCTTCTCCGAGCACAGGGATGTCTCCCTCTGCCCAGCCAACAAGACCGGGCCCACAGCTTCACTAGCCTCTTCTTGCTGTTTGGATCAGCAGGGTCCTCCCAGATCTCCACAATGATCGGGGTGGTTCCGTCCCTGCCTGCAGAGGCTCCCTCACATGGTGGGAGGTGCGTGTGAGGGCGACAGGCAAGCACCGGCACGCAAGTGCAGGCAAGTGTACACACAGTTCAGCGCGTGGATTACCGATTCGCAGTTGGCACACTAATGGCAGTGCACCAGACAGGAGTGTATACCGCACCCGGGGGTCGTGTGCGAGAAGAAGTCCTCCAGAGACTCCAAGACGCTGTCCAGACGGTTGGGCTCGGTCGGCCCCTCCACAACGCCTAGGGGAGCCCAGATGTCATTCTTCGCGGCCATCCCGTCGTGCAGCTCCTGGAGCCGGATGCCCCAGATGAGGGCGCATGCTGCTTATTAACAAAGAGCTGACCACCGTCTGCCCCTGCACCGGGAGTCACCCACCTGAGGACACGGTTGCAGGGCAAGTATCACGACAGGGCACTCGTCTGAAGATCAGGAGGAGGACACGCATGCAAAGGCGACGCACCTAGGCTCACGAGCACTGCAAACTCGTCAGCTTTCATAGACGTCTCGTCGAATTTGTTCCCACACCGGGCGTTCAGCTCGCGGCCGGCGGGCGAGTTCCAAAAGGACTCTGGATCCTCGAAAGCCTCCTTTGCGGTGACTCAAGATGGCTGGCAGCATATCTGGCTTGCAGACGAGGTCCACAAAGGTGCCCTCATTCCCGAAGTAAAATGCGCTACGCTTGGGGGAGACATGACCTCCCGGGCCACGCTTGAATCGGGGGTTGTTGCAACCCGGCCGCTGGCAGACCTCATCCGCATGGACCGCGTGTGAGTCACCCGGGATGTCCGGGAAGAGTTCCCAGCAAGCGTCACAGATGTGCCGCTCACAGTCATGGCTATCTTCAACAGCGAGCGCACAGCAGAGCATGTGGTACGATTTGGGGAACAGGTTTCCCTCTGGTAACAGCAGGAAATGCACCATCTGGCAGAATGAGTCCATGGCCGAATTCGTGATACGATGCTCTGATGCCAGCCTTGCCAGCCACACAGCAACCTCACGTACCTTGACCGAATGCCCGGCCACGATGGAATGTGCCAGGCGGAAGTTGAGATAGGCACCGGTGTCTCGCCTGGGCGCCTTCACGGGCTCCTCCTCCTCCTCCTCCTCCTCGTCTGGTTGTTCATCATCTGGCTCCAGGGCGTCATGCCATTCCTCCCCATCTTCGTCGCCGAGCTGATCAAGCCCATCGTACTGGGGGTCTACCTCGACGGGAAGCGCAGCCGCAGCGATGAGGTGTACCTGCAACTTATTGCTGGATTGCATATGTTGAAGGGAGCGGTATGCGCGGCTGACACCATCATGCGATATACACATGTGCACAGTGACAGGGCAGTATCAGCTTACCGGTGCCTGTGGGATTGCGGGGTCTCCGACCGGGACGAGGTAATCGTGTGGATCTGATTCCGGTGGAGGGAGGGGTACTGGTGGAGGGAGGGGTGCTGGTGGTGGTGGCAGGGGTGCTGGTGGAGCGAGGGGTGATGGTGGAGGCGGGGGATCTTGGGGCATGGTCCCCCGATATCTCGCGGGTCTTGTGTAGTGCCCGCGAGCTCTCTTGCTCCAATGCCGTCCAGGATCGCATCAGCACTTGCCTCGCGAGGGAAGCGCAAGCCATCATCAAACTACCGCACAGTGATTGAGCAGAGGCGAATCAACGGACCGTGCAGCAGCTGATCTCCACGCCGCAGCCCGCTTAGGACAAGCAGTGACTCTAAAATGGCGCTCCGCATGAGCGACATTATTGAAAAAACCTAGACAGTGATCACACTTGAACAAAGACCTAGAGTCTTTGGTTTCCGTAGGCACACGGCGCATCCCATACTGGGCGAAGTCATCATCGATCTCTTGAGCCCTGCGACGGACCTTCTTATTGGGCTCGCCTGCCATCGTGTCACGACTGGTGGGATGAAGTTAAAGCCTATATAAAGGTTGATGACGGGTCCGCGCAAGCTATGTCGGAGCGCATCCGGAAAGCCACCGGGCAGCAGAGCGTCACGCACTGCACACCACTTCCTGTAGACACACCCCGACTTGACGGGGGTGGTCGAAACGACACCCTCTGCCCACACCCGCGTGTGAACGCTTCCTTTGAGGGTGGAGCATGTACAGTCTTCTACGCCCAGTCTTCTATCATGCCTATTGATATATCTCGCATAACTAAGTTTTGTTCGACTCGATTTTGCCAGGGGTCTACCGTCGTCGCCACAGGAGTACGTTGTGCAAGATGGGCCAGCCGACGGACGAGACCACGATCATGCTGCAGTACGATATCGTCTACTATCAAATTGCGTATTGTGTGAATTCTGCTGCCCTTATTATACGACTGGGCCCCAACAGCCGGCCCGCGGTAACGCCAAGTAACAACTGCACGGCTTGTCAACTAGCCGGCGCTTGTTGCAGTGCCGGCGATGCTCCACCGTTTGAATGGAAGTCTGCTTATTCTAACACACCATGGGGGAGGGCTGTGGCAGACACTATCTTTTCGGCGTGTGGTGCGAAGCGGCCCTTCAGCAGCGCGACGCTGCGGGTGACAAGCAGGCCTAATCCCACATATTACATCGAATTACAGTATGCTGACTTCAATTCGCTTATGGATGTCGCTATGTCAACTACCGCAGCGGCTGTGGGGAAGCAGGCGGTATGGTTACCGCCCTTCACCTGCACGCTGGCCCAGGAGCAATCCCCGGTGCTCACTGCCACCGCAACCGCTGTTTCTAAGGACACTGTGCGTATGATATCAACCGTGAGTGGGCGGAAGGCGTCTGTGTCGCCATGGGTTACGTGGAAGCCACGATTCCTGCGGTCGACCGACAAGATACAGAGCATCTTGAAGGACATCCCAGAAGGTATGAAGGCGTCGCTGGATCGCTGTAATGATGCGAAGATTGTAAAAGACCTCTTCGTGAAGTTCGTGAGGGCAAGCAAGCCAGGGGCCATCATGCTACAGTCGGTTGTTGAGGCGTTCGACATGTTGGCTGCAGTCATGAGACGGTGCGCTTGCCCTCCTCCCGCACGTACGCTGCAACGAACCGACAATCACCGTGCTGTCTATGTTCCTAAACGTGCACGCCGCACGTCCAGCTGATACAGCCGTTTTCCTGCCACCGAATCCCATCCGGACATTGCGTCAGTATCTCGATCGGCCGGATGAAGTGACTACCACAGCTCGGTTTTGCTGATGCAGTGGTCGATGTACTTTTTCCAGCGCACTGGTCTCGCAGATGTGGAGTGGTATTAACATCGAGCACGGGGGCTAGCGGTCCAGGTCATTCTGTTCTGCCATGCATCCCATTCGGCGGTTGCATTGCCATGCCACGATCGTCGTTTCAGATGGTAGGCACGACAGCGGCTGTGTGTGGTGCAGCTTCATGTGTCACAGGTGAGCCTGGTGGCGTCCGGCGGGTCGTGGTCGATTGGGTACAATCGACCATCGTGGCGTCCGGGGTGTCTTGGTCGATTGTAGCCGTGCAGGGCCCACATAATGTGTTCGTGCTTGATGCGAGTCACCATAGATGCATTGCCCCAGAACATGGTGTGCATGTTCCGCAGGACCACAAAGACTTCTTTGCCGGCTCCACCATGTCAGCCGCTGAACAGCAGGGTGCAAGGAACGCCATCGAGCTCTGCCGGAATCTATCCAAAGCCTGGACGAGCATGTGGAAGGTAGCTGCAAAGGAGCATGGTATTACGTACGCGCCGTCTATCTCACCTGTCGTGCGGGGCAACTGTTCGGAGCCATGCTTGTATTGATTATGGGTCCGACGCAGGTATGCTGATGTGCGCAAACGTGCATCAAGTGTTAACAGCGCCATAGATAAGGAGTACGGTATCAGCACTGGGCAAGAGATGCCTCCTACCCGCCTCGAAGCTAAGCTGTTGAGGGCCTTCACTACAAAGTTGGTATGCTGCCCGTGCAGTGTGCTACGATTGGCTGGTACTTGGGGTATGCGTGTAGAGTGTCAAAGCGTGTACAATGGACGTTGCTGAATCTGATTACCTATGCAAGCCGCAGTAAGCCGTAGCGATGTCCTGCTTGCTGCTTTGCGCGGCTCTGTGCCTAGACACGTCAATGTATGTGACCTGCAGGTCCCGAATCCAGATGATCCAACTGCAGCCCCCCGCACGTGCGAAGAGTGGGCCATGGATGGGATTTATGCGGTTCCTGCTGACCTGTTGGAAGATTCAGAACAGAGACCTGTGAAGCGCAAGGCATTGAAGAAGGCGCCGCAGGTGGCAGGACAGACTGCAGCCGAGGCCGCAGAAGATGTGGCTGAGTCACCCGCGAAAGCATCCGAAACGTCACAGGATGTGGATGAGGCTGATCAGGCACGCTTCCATCCATTTGCTAGTATCGCACGCTGAAGTTGCCAATACACTGAACCTGACAGGTAAGTGGCTGGTACAGTGTCGTGCGCCTACATGTTGTATGCATTCAGGTCGAACACCAAATCACTTGTAGCGTTGCCAACCCAGTGTCATGTGTAGGGAAAGGCCGTCCGCCGCAAGCTGAATGTTACCGACGATGTTGAGCAGAGCCAAGCTGTGGCAAACAGCCTGTCAGCTCCCGCATGTTCGACAGCCGTACAGGCCTCAATTACCAGGCCCTCACACCAAGCTGCAGTTTATCCAGCCCCAACAGTACGTCCTGACTTACTTTTGTGGCTGCTTTTGATACTCCTCCACCTGTACCCAAGCCTGCCATCCACCACCACCTGCCAGGTCAGACCGGAATACAGCGGACAATATCCAACATCAACAGCACGTTGCTGTACAGGCCACATGGGCGCGTGCCTCAAAACTGCAGGACACAGTGACTAAGCTGAAGAACTTGCTCGGACCTGCAGCTGACGGGCCCCCTGAAACATCAGGGCCATACGCCGGGATATGGCAAAAGCTACTCGCTACTCAGGTAAGATCCCTCTCGCAACATGTACCTTGCATCTGTGTTGGGATCTGGTCTGTTGTGATGTGAATCACAATTACTGTGGTGTACAAGTCATCGGGAACAGGTGCAAGCTAGTACAGTCGCCTCACACACATTATCTTGCAGGAAGAGTTAGCCAACCTTGAACGCGAGATTGCGGCAGCGCTGGAAGAGGCTATGAAGTAGAAGTCCTGGAGCCATTGCGGCGCACACAAGGCCTGCAGGCTTGCTTTCAGCCACCAACGGCAGCAGTGTTGACGTCGCAGCATTGGCGTGGCCGTGAACAGCATGTTAGGAGAGCAGATGAGGGTTATGTGCAGCAAGGGGGCAGGGGGCAGGGGGCAGGGGTAGGGTAGGGGGGGGATGGCTAAGGCAAGGGGCATGTGAGAGGCCGTGCAGCGGTCTGCAGCGGTCCTCGTGGCTCCATGGGGGCTATGTGGTCGATTGGGCACGATCGACCAAAGTGGCGCCCGGGGTGCTGCGGTCGATTGGGCACGATCGACCAAAGTGGCGCCCGGGGTGCTGCGGTCGATTGGGCACGATCGACCAAAGTGGCGCCCGGGGTGCTGCGGTCGATTGGGCCTCCAGGCCTTTCTTGCATTTAGGATGTCCCTAAGCTGACCTCGTCCCCTAGGACTCCGTAAGGATTCATGCATGCCTGACTTAGAGTCCTCAATCGTAGATGTAACAAATCTGAGTGATGCCCTGGTGACGTCACACTCCATCATCGGGATGTCCCATGACTGTTCCGTGACATCCCTGTTATGCAACCTGTGTCCCCCAAGGATCCTCAGCCCATCTGGCACAGGTCCCGCAGCTGTCCTTGCTCTGTCCCTCGTCAACTCCACGTCCTCTCGGACAGTCCTCATACCGTCCTCTAGCAGTCGCTCCACTGTCCTTTCAGAGTCCCTATGGTGCCCTTCCGGCGTCCTGTAAGGATGTCCCGAAAGTGCTGGCACCATAGTTATAGTGGGAGTTGTTAGTCGACGTGAAGCCAGGTCAGACGATGTAACACAGAGCTCCACTGACCACATCAGCTATGATACAATGCACGACTTACTCGATGTATGATCGTACCGCAGCGTGATCATGGCCGCATTGGTTGGATGTACCATCTTGAGCTGCGTTAATGTTGGGCACCTCCAAGCTGACTTCAGTACAGCTCTGCTATGCCTACACGTACAACAGAGTGGATCAACTGTAGTACTGGCGTATTGACTTCACTTTGTCACAATTCGTGTAGACAGGACGAAGCTGGCTTTGCGAACAGTGCGACCCGCGCCAAGTCGCGTGCGTGTCTACAAGCGGCCCTCTGGAAGCCGCTGTCGGCGGTGGAGTCCGCAAGCCCCACTATATCTTGATCGGCCCTCAGGACACGCTTGTTGATTAATTTTTCCCACAGCACTGATTACATAATGGAATGCGGGGATGCCACGAAGCGCCGTCGCACGCAAAAGGAGATCAACGCCAATGAACAGCTTGTCCCAAACAGTATGAGCCTAGGGCATCCAGGGATCCTCAGAAACCAAGTACTTGTGTAAATTTTGTTTTTGCGACGTTTACAGAGTGAAACCGTGAATCCCTAACTTGGCGCATGCGGAGATCGTGCTCTGGTTGAGCTGGCAGCTCGGGAGCTAGCACTTCGCAGATCTGCGCCGCAAAAAAATGCTATACTCATGGCAGCCACTGTGCCGGTGTAGCTCCTGCGTGCTTGCAGTTGAGCATGCTGCATGCAATGTCACGGCACTTGCTGTGCCGGTAAAGCTCATGCGCGCTTGCAATTGAGCATGCTGCATGCACTGTCATGGCAGTCCACTGTGCCGGTGTAGCTCATGCGCGCTTACAGTTGAGCATGCTGCATGCACTGTCATAGCACTTTGCTGTGCCGGTGCGGCTCATGCGCACTTGCAATTGAGCATGCTGCATGCACTGTCATGGCAGTCCACTGTGCTGGTGTAGCTCATGCGCGCTTACAGTTGAACATGCTTCATGCACTGTCATGGCAGTCCACTGTGCCGGTGTAGCTCATGCGCGCTTGCAGTTGAACATGCTACATGCACTGTCATGGCAGTCCACTGTGCCGGTGTAGCTCCTGCGTGCTTGCAGTTGAGCATGCTTCATGCACTGTCATGGCAGCCCACTGTGCCGGTGTAGCTCATGCGCGCTTACAGTTGAGCATGCTGCATGCACGGTCATAGCACTTTGCTGTGCCGGTGCGGCTCATGCGCACTTGCAATTGAGCATGCTGCATGCACTGTCATGGCAGCCCACTGTGCAGTTGAACATGCTTCATGCAGCTGTCCATGGCAGTCCAACTGTGCCGGGTGTAGCTCATGCGCGCTTACAGTTGGAAATGCTACCATGCACGTCATGGCAGGTCCACTGTGCCGGTGTAGCCCTCATGCGGCGCTTACAGTTGAGCATGCTTGCATGCACTGTCATAGCACGTTTTGGCTGTGCCGGTGCGGCTCATGCGCCACTTGCAATTGAGGCATGCCTGCATGGCAATTCACGGCACTTTGCTGTGCCGTATAGCTCATGCGCGTTTGCAATTGAGCATGCTGCATGCACTGACATGGCAGCCACTGTGCCGGTGTAGCTCATGCGCGCTTACAGTTGAACATGCTCATCGCACTGTCATAGCACCTTGCTGTGCAGGTGCGGCTCGTGCGCACTTGCAGTTGAGCATGCTTCATCACCTGTCATGGCACTTTGCTGTGCCGTATGTGGCTCATCCGCACTTGCAGTTGAGCATGCCTCCTAGATAGCTAAGCGCTCCTGGCGCTCTGCCCTGCTTGTGTGGACCATGCAAGTATATACATGAGCATGCTGCATGCACTCTCTTGCCACTCTGCTGCACTGCTGATTCGGTGCTATGATCATAGCGGTATCACAACCTGCCGCGAATGTTACATATACCTACACTACAACGCCTGCGGTACATGCAAATGAAATCGCCTAGTGCAATACACTGCACAATGTGCAACAACGCAATGTCTGCTCAGCTCTGCTCTGCGTTGGTCTGTATAATGTCATATGCTTGCTTGTCATATCAAAAGTGCGGCATAAAGTATGCCACAAAATGCATGTGGCCTTGGTGATTGCGGTGGCGGGTCTGTCTGTTTGCTTGTTTCCTGGTCTGTTGCCTCAGCGCTGCTGAGTCCTAGATCTATCACTGTGTAACACATAACGCATATTTTACACGGTGACAGATTGACCCGCCCTGCCTTCCCGTGGACTGCCGCGCGGAGAGCGATGTGGCGCCGCCAGTGCCCTTCGTGCCCCGCCCTCAGGCCCCTACCGGGCAGCCGGAGGGAGGGCTGGTACGCCTTGCGCTGTGGGGGGCGTGCGCCCCCAGGCTCTCATGGGCGGGGGGCCGTGGTGGAGTGCTCGCGTGGGGCCGGCTGAAGTGGGGGTGCTGCTGTTCGGGGGTTGGTGGTGGCCGGGTTTGCTGGGGTGGGCGGTGGTGCGCAGTGTGGCTAATGATTGCTTTGTACACGTGCGACTGTGGCGTGGGTGCCGCGGTGGTTGGGTGCGGGAGTGCGCTTGTGTGTGGATGCGTGGGTGTGTTCGGGTTCGGCTGTGTCGGTTTGTTGTGGCTTTTCACCTGAGACGGTTGCTGCTTGTTGCTGTTATCTGCTTTTGGGGGTTTTGGCCGTCTGCTTTTATGCTGTTGCCCTCGCTGCCGGGCTCTTGCGTTCATCTCCGTGTAGCACGGTGACAGGTCAAGGACCCAGCAGGACCGAGGCAACAGACCGGACAATACGCAGACACAATGCATTCCCCGCCTGCCCCCTTGCGCCCCTGTAGACGTCCCCGGCAAGGCGGCCGTCGGCCACAGTGGCGCGCGGGAGCTCAGCGCGGCAGCTGCTGCCGCCGCCGCCGTGGTAGTCAAGGCGGCTGCCCCGGCCGGCCAGTGCACGGTGTGGTGTGAGCACCTGCCGCAGGTGGGCCCGGTGGCCACTGGTCCGCCGCGACGCCTGCCCGAGGGTCGCCGGGGCCGCGCGGCCGCGGCTTGCGCCCGGCCGCCAACCCCCCGCTCGCAGCGCGACCCGGAACGGGGTGAATGCTTGTGATGTCCGCCTACGATACCATTGTGGCCGATGTGTGCGTGACCTGTCCGGTGGCCCCCTCCCGGGTCGTCGCCGCGGCAAACACGCCAGGCGCTGCCGCCCAGCTGATGGACGACCGGAAGCGAGACAAGTACGGCCGCTCCGGCACTGGCGCGTGTCGTTTTGTGTCCCTGTCGCATGAGACGTTTGGCCGTGTGGGCACGGGTGCGTTAGCCTTCCTAAATAAGATCGCTGACTGCGCTGCAGCTTTGGGGGCCGTGTCCAGGCGAGCGTTCTTGCAAGATGCCATGTGCGAACTCTCCACCACTCTGTGCCGTGGTGTGACGCGCCAGGTCCTCGCTGCGGCTCCGCTGTGCATGCGGCTGGCGGCACGGGCGGTGGTGCGTGGCCACGCTGTCCCGTCGGACGTGCTGTAGGCGGCCGCTGGCCGCCTTGATGGACCGGGTGCCGCGGTCGCAGCTACGCAGGCCGGCCCCGCGTCTGGTCGTGCTGGCCCGCCCTGCCTTCCCGAGAGGCGCCGTGGGGGGAGTGAGGCGGCGCCGCCAGTGCCCTCCGCGCCCCACCCTCAGGCCCCTGCTGGGCGGCCAGAGGGGGAGGGCTGGTACGCCTTGCACTGTGGGGGGCGTGAGCCCCCGGGCTCTCATGTGCGGGGGGCCCGTGATGGAATGCTCCAGTGGGGCCGGATGGAGTGGCGGTGCTGCTGTTGGGGGGTCGGTGGTGGCTAGTTTTGCTGGGGTTGGCAGCAGTGCGGTGGTGGTGTTTGCTGTGTGCGGTTGTGGCGCGCGTGCCGTGGTGGAGGGGTGCGGGAGTGCGCATGCGTGTGGGTGCGTGGTGTGGTTGTGTCGGCTGTGTTGGTTCGTTGTGGCTTTTCACCTGGGACAGTGATTGCTTTATGCTGGTGTCTGCTTTCGGGGGGTTTTGGCCGTCTATTCCTTCTGTTCCCCTCGCTGCCGGGCTATTGCGTTCATCTCCGTGTAACACAATGCATGTGTAGCACCATGTGGCCCAATGAAACATGGGAGTTCACCTCAAACATGGTCGCCACCGGATTGTCGCGGTAGTGGCGTGCACGCGTACACGTCGTTCAAATCGCTACAACGCCCCCTGATGAATGTGCAGGTGCCAGCATGACGAACATAGACAGTGCTGCAAATCCAAAATATGTCTTGTTTACAGTGACCTGTCCCGCCGGCGCAGCCTCGCTCGCCAACGAATGCAGTGCGCTGCGCATCAACGACGCTGCTGACCCCATCGCTGATATCTTACGTGGATACTATCTTATCATCTCTTATATTCGATACTGACAATTTAGACCACGTTGCGCTACTGCTTGTTCGGCACTAGCACGCGCATTTGCCCGATGGTGGCTACCATGATGCCACCGGTCATGCGAGCGACTGGCTGGCTCCACAGCCAGCCTATCTTTTGAGCTTTGACTCTCCTGTATGACCTTAAGCAGGTCCAGTGAGTCAAGCCGGACGTTTGCGGACTGGGAGCTTCGGTTGTTGCCACTCCTTCGAGATCGTCCGCTGCGTTGTAACCCCGCCATCCAGCTATCGGGCAGGTAAATCCCAGCTAAGTACATCTGTAGTATTTGTATAGCAGTGCTATGCTATTGCTGCCTTCTAGCACGCTCGATGTGTGTCCGGCACGCGTGTGTGCGCGTTAGTAGGTACCATGATGCCGCCTGTCCTACGAGCGACGGGCCGGCTCCATAGTTGGCCTATCTTTAAGCTTTGATTCTCTTGTTCGACGTTATGCTAGTCCAATGAGTCCCGCAGGACGTGTGCGGGCAGAGAGCTCATGTTGTTGCCACTCCTTCGAGATCGTCCGCCACGTTGCAACCCCGCCCTCCAAGTAGCGGGCAAGTGACTCACTTTACCATCTAAAACATCGTCTGTGTTTGTGTAGCAGCGTTGTGCTCCTGATGCCTTGTAGCATGCTAGGTGAGTGTGGACCGAATGCCCACGTTGCCGACGACTGCACAATCAAGTGTCCTCTGCTGCCATAGGTATCCTTGATAGATGCCTCGACGTCGGATTTTAGGTATGTCTACCCAATGGGGGAGACACTCGCGCCTGGTGCAGCGGTGACCGGAGAGCTGGGTGTCCGAAAGTGCCTTTTCGGACACCCACCGCTTCGGTGAAGGTGGCATGGGCACCTGCCTTTTCGCTCCAAGTGCTTTCAGTGCTTAATGTCGCCCTCGCGTACACATGCAGTGCATAATAGACATACAGGAGTGGCGCGCATGTATGCCCCGCGGGCTTGTCCCGATCGTCAGGGGGCACGATAGCTTACTTTCGTGCCCCCGGCCCAGCGCTTGTCAAGCGTTACCTGTCGACGGTGCCTCTTACGCGTACAAGCACATGCTATCTAACATGCAGTCTTCCCTTGATTGGAGACTAGCCCGGGCGTCAGGCGGGCGGCATACTGATCAACATTGGTGAGGCGCTGCGTAGGCTTGTCGGTCCGAACATACCGTCCCCTTTGATCGCGCAGCATGAACAGGTCCTAACGTGACGTCCTGCATGACGGCCCCGTCGTCCGCACCAGCGGACGGACCGATGACGTCCCGGTTACGTAACCCACGGTACGCCATGCACGTGACGTCCTGATGACGGCCCCGCCGTCCGCACCAGCGGATGGTCTCATGACGTATCGGTTACGTCACCATCGGAACACCATGCGCATGACGTCATCGTCTTGCGAGCCGCCTTGTCGGCGGCTGAGAGGACGTAACCCAGACGTCCCCATTTCGCGTCACCGGCTCAATGCGTGACGGCGCAATGCCGTCATGCCAGGACCATCGTCATCCTGTGACGTCCTTAGGCCCCCTCGCGACCACGGGGACTTGTCAATGACGGTGCCTTGACGGCACCTCAGCGTCCTCGTGACATCATCAGTACATATTTTTGCGATGACCCCGTGATGACGTCCTCGCAGGACTGGCAGCATCGTTGTAGTGATTTGCCATATCGGCCTGCCCTTCCCACAGAACCATGTCAGAGTAGGTTTTCCATCCTCATCCTCACCCTGCTCACAGTTCCTGTGGAACCCATAGCTGTGGTCATGAAACCCAGGCATCACTACCCGGTTTGCATGCTTGCCCGTATGCAAGTATATCTCAGACTTTTTCAACTCCTTTGTTGAAAGGATGTTGATAGGACTGGCCGGCACCCAGTAGACGTTGGTCAACTCTATGTCTACTGGTGTGATAGTGCCCTGTGCACTCACATACTCTCCCAGATTAGCTCTGATCGTGCCCACACCATACATGTCTAGCCTGCCCTGGTCAAGATGTCACAAATATGTGTCACCAGCTAGGCACACGTCAGCAAATCTATCTGATAGATACTATTACGGTGGTGGCTGTACATTACTGCCCGTACATGACACGCTGGGACCGTCATCGATGACGCCCAGTGTGGCTGCGGGGCAGACAGTGCTGTACGTCTGTGCGAGGCGGGACGCAGACATTGGTCATTAGCTATTAATGACCATGAGCCTTCAAGGACCGGGCTGGATCGCTTCTATCCTAGGAGTGATCGTGAAAATTGTTATATTGGTATCGGTGAGAGTACGAGCCTCGCATCGCTACTATGGCGGGCGAACAGAATCTGAATGCCCGTCTAGACGAGCTACTTGACAAAGTAGGAGCCGAGGATGAGCTTCCCGAGGAAGGGGAGCATTGCGTAGCCGCTGATGTGAAGCGGATCGACGAGGAGATCAACAAGATCCTCACCCGGCTCGGCCAAGCGGAAGCCCAAGCCACACGCCGCCACGAGGAGACCGTGGATCAAAACTCTAAGCTCGCAAAGCTAATCGAGAGGCTTTACGAGCGTATGGGTGAGGTCCGCTCTCTTCCCGCGCACAGCGAGCGCACGCACACGCACCATGAGCACCATGGCCGCGACGCACGCGCACATGCTCATGATGACCATAGCTATGGTCATCATGCCGGTTCTTGCTCCCGCTCCGGCGTGGAGAGCTCTCACCCCGGTGGAGCCGGCGCGCGGGCCAATGCTAATGGTCCCGTGTCGTACAAGGACGCCGTGCTCTCCTCGAAGGAGTGCATGGCAAGCCTCGAGTCTTTCTTCGGACATGCAAATAAGAAAGCCGAGGTAGTCGATGCGATGTATGTCTCGCACTTGCATACGTGGTTTGACACCTGCTGCTGGAAAATGAGCGCGGCTGCTCTATCTGAAAGCAAGCAAATGTCAATCATCTGCCAAAAGTTGCAGGGTCCAATCCTTGCATCTTACATACTGGCAAGCAAGAGTGTCTCCCACGAGCCCACGACATTGCTTGAACTAAAGCAGGCTCTGGCAGCTCTATTTGCAGATAGCTCTGTGAAATTTACTGATCAGGCTATCACAATGCAATTCACTTCGCAGACCCTCGTGTCTGACATCAAGACGTTCGAAACGTTTGTGATGCACTCTTCGCTAGCGCCTAGTGTGAACCAGAACGAGTTCTTATACTCAACTCTGCGGGCCAAGCTTCATGCAGCCAGGCCGAACCTCCTGCTTCATGCTAGTTCCGAGCACGGACTCACGCTTGATCCGAAGTCGGACTTCGCTCAGTATGTGCAGCAAGCACTTACTATTGCTCACCGCGTGCAGGCCGCCGCAAGCGACCGGCCTCTGGCGACGGCCAAGCGTCCAAACCAGCAACCAGGGCCAAGCCAGCGCCATCCTAAGACGGCACGGCCCGCAGCTGGCCCACCGCGACGGGAGGCTGCCGCTTTGTCGTCCGAGCACGTCAAAGAGTTCAAGTCCATGGCCGAGTGGGACGACGAGCGCATCCTGCAGCGCTTTGGGCGCTGCGGCCGCTGCGCATGGGAAATGCGTGATGGCCAACATGCCAAGGGCCACGTCTGTGACCCTGAGAAGCGCAACGTGCGGGCCAAGGGTATCAGGAACACCCTGGCATTCGGCAGGGATCCCAATATTCCTAAGCCCGCCCTCAAATCGGGACGTTCTCGGGTTGCATTCAGCTCCAGCTGAGACGCGGCGGCCGCGCTAGGGCCTTACTCTCTGAGCATTGCAAGTTTACCTGAGCTCAAATCGTGTAAACATGCAGTTGGATGTTACCTACCTGAGGTTACACAGTCTTGCGAACCAGCCGCTGGATGCACGAATGTGATCATGTGTATGGACTATCCGCATGTCGCTTCTACCCTGAATCACTACAACCTGTGCAAAGCTACCCAACCGGCTGCTACAGATGCTTACATCATCTGTCCGCGCATGCAAAACGCACCGTGGTCTCCACAGCTGAAAGGCACTGTACCGATTGCGACGATGATGCTATCCGAGCTATGCCAACGGTCACTGCCGGTGGAATCCGACACCACATGCCAAGTATTCTACAGCCCGTGCAAAGCTGCGCCGGGCTGTGTGCAAACGATTTCTCTGCCTGCGGCAGTCCAACGCTTGTGCACGCTGACCTCAGCTACTACCCAGCATACTTTTGTCTTTGACGGCAAACTAGCTGGACTTCCCTGCTCAGTCCTGTGGGACTCTGGAGCGGTCGTATCTTTTGTGAGTCGCGACTTCGTTCGCAGACACAAAATTGCTACAACGCCCTCACGCCACGCCATCCAGCTAGCAGATGGCTCCGTTGTGGAGTCTCTGGGCAGTTCGCACCTGAAACTGCAAATTCAAGGCCACAGATCCAACGTGAAGCTGGTGGTCACTGATCTTCTGCCAGGATATGATGTCATCCTCGGCGAAGATTGGAGCAAAGCGAACGCGGTCCATGCTCAATATGGCGCCGTGTCTGACGCGGGCGGCACGCCTATGCCGCCAAAGCTGACGCTGGCCAAGTCTCACTGCCAGTTGTACCCAGCTACAGCCCACGCTGTTGAGGCTACCCCCACCACGGCTCGCGTACTGTCTGCTGCCGCGGCTGCTAAGCTGTTACGAGCGCCCACATTCGGCAGTGCCTCCCCGTTTGTGGTCCTAACCCGAAAGCTGGAGGACGCATCATTAGGGTCAGAGCCTCGCGTCGAGCGACTACAAACTCTGCTCGCCGACTACGCGGATGTCTTTCAATCTCCAAGCTTAACTGGGACTGGTGCCTCCTCGTTGGGGGACCTGACTCCGGAGTGCATTCCTGTCATTCCCGGGTCAGTGCCACACAATAGGCCGCCTTTCCGGTTGTCACCTAAGGAGAAAACTGAGATAGAATCTCAAGTCCAGGAGGCCCTGGACAATGGCTGGATCGAGCAATCCAGCTCCGCTTATGGCGCGCCTGTGTTGTTTGTTCCCAAACCAGACGGGTCGCTGCGCATGTGCATAGACTACCGTGGCTTGAACAAGATCACAGTCAAGAACAAATTCCCAATGCCCCGCATTGACGACTTGATCGATAACCTGAATGGTGCTACGCATTTCAGCACGCTCGATCTTGCTGCTGGCTACCACCAACTCAAACTACAGGCTTCTGACGTGCCTAAAACCGCTTTCAACACCCACTTCGGCAAATTTGAGTGGCGTGTGCTGCCTTTCGGTTTAACTAACGCCCCCGCGGTTTTTCAACACGCGATGAACCGAATCTTTGGCAAGCATCTGAACAAATGCGTCTGTGTCTATCTGGACGATATCCTGATATTCTCGCGTTCAGAGGAGGAGCACTTCCAGCAACTGGAAATGGTCCTCGGCCTGCTCCGGGAGAATAAGCTGTTCGCCAAACGCAAAAAGTGCGAGTTCTTCAAACCAGAACTCAAATACTTGGGTCATATGGTCTCGGCTTCAGGCATCAAGCCGGACCCAGCTAAAATTCAAACCATCTCGGATTGGCCTCGGCCGACTGGTGTCAATGAAGTGCGCCAGTTCCTCGGCCTTGCTAATTACTTCCGCAAATTCATCCGGGGCTATGCTGCCACTGCTGCGCCTCTGACTGACCTGCTCAAAGGCCTCTCGAAGCAGGAACGCGCTGGGGTCAGACACCGCCGCCGCATCGCTGCGGAGGACGCTGCTGCTATGGCAACGCGGTTTCACGAGCGGTGGTCTGCCGACTGTGACGCGGCGTTTTCGGCTATTAAAACTGCGCTGACATCCTCCCCAGTTTTGGCGCTCCCGGACCCGGACAAGCATTTCACTCTGGTTAGTGACGCCTGTGACATTCCTCCGGCGCTCGGCGCGGTCCTCATGCAGGACGGTCACCCGGTCTCTTACTTTTCTCGTAAGCTTTCCGGCCCGGAACTGAACTACTCCACGTCTGACAAAGAAATGCTGGCGGTAATATGTTTGCTTCGGGAATGGCGTTGCTATCTAGAGGGTGCTACTTTCACGATTGTGACGGACCATCAACCAAATACCTATTTGGACGTGGCAACCACTGCGCACACGCTCAAGCGTCGCGCACGTTGGCTGGATGTCGCGTGCGGCTACACGTATACATGGTGTTATCGTCCCGGCAGGACAAACGTTGCGGACCCGCTGTCCCGGGCCCCGCAGCACTTTGCCGTGATGCAACCTTCTGTCACAATGGCGATGCAACTCACTCGCCACGCAGTTTCTGCAAAACAACTGCCTAGCCCACGGTGTTGTACATTGTGCGCTATCAAAGCTGCTAGACTTCTCCGTCCCCCCTCCACCCGGGGCACCGGTGTGGCAGGCGGGAACCGTCGTGCGCAGGGGCTGCACACTTCTGACGGGGGGAGTGACACTGCCCAGGAAAGTCCGCCAAACGAGTCTGTAGCAAACGAGCTAGCTGATGCATCTTATCCGGCTGGGTCCGCGGACGATGAGATCGCAGCATCAAGCTATGCGCTACGCAACTTCCTCCAGCGCTTTAATCGTAGCTACGAGCAGGATCAGAATGTGTCGAAACCTGCCTTCGATTACCCAAAGCTGAGGAAAGACGCTAATGGTCTGTACTGGACTTCAGCCAATCAATTGGCAGTCCCAAGCTTCGACAATCTCCGAAGGGAAATGTTCGAATCGGTACACGTCCACCCTTTCTCCGGACATTACGGATTGAAACGTACTCTGGAGAAGGCTAAAAAGCTGTACGACTGGCCCGGCATTGCTGCAGACGTTAAGCGCTGGTGCCAGGAGTGTGACTCTTGCCAACGGGTCAAAGCTGAGCGAGCAAAACCAAAAGGGACACTACAACCCTTGGACACGCCAGAACGGCGTTGGGAATCTGTGTCGATGGACCTGATAACCGACCTGCCGGTCACGTCTAAGGGGCACGATGCTATCTTCGTTGTGGTCGACCGTCTCACTAAGATGGTGCACATCGAAGCCGTAAAAAAAGCTATCTCTGCTGAAGGCTTGGCCGCCGTGTACACTGATCCAGTGTTCCGCTACCACGGCGTCCCCCAAAGCATAGTTTCCGATCGGGACCCTCGCTTCACGAGTCTGTTCTGGAGGGAATTAGCGAAACGCTTGGGGACAGAGCTTCGAATGTCTACGGCATACCATCCACAAACGGATGGGCAAACCGAACGAGTCAATGGGATCTTGGAAGACACCCTGCGGCATTTCGTGGGACCGTACCAAAATGACTGGGATGATCTGCTGGCGCCCGCTGAGTTCGCTATGAACAACTCATGGCACCACAGCATTCGGAACACACCGTTCATGCTCAACTACGGACAAAACCCAGATGACCCCACTGTCGCCAAACTTAGGAGTCTGAATCCGGCGGTTGGGCCATTCGTCGGCAAATGGTCGGAACAGTTGTCCCGAGCCAAGCTCTGCCTCGAGGCGGCACAACAACGGATGAAGTGCTACGCAGATCAACGGCGTCGGGCAACCCCCGCGTTCCAAGTCGGCGATCAAGTGCTCTTGAACATCAAGAATTTCAAACTCCAAAGTGGGCTGTGCCGCAAGCTGGCTCCGCGATATCTTGGGCCTTTCCGCATCACGCAGGTGGTGGGCTCGGCTAAGCTAGCTTTCAAGCTAGACCTCCCTCGCGACTTGCGGATCCATCCGGTGTTCCATGCAAGTGCGTTAAAGGCCTACAACCACTTCGACGGCAACTACGTGCCGCCGCCATTGCCTTCGCTCATAGACGGTGAGCTCGAATTCGAGGTAGATTGCATTTCCAATACCCGCAAGGAGGGGAAGCAGCGCGAGTACCGGGTCCATTGGGCCGGCTACCACGACGCCACATGGGAAAATGTCAAGAATCTCACCAACTGTCCTGACAAACTCCGAGAGTTTTGGGACGCCAAGGGATTGCCATGTCCACATGCGATTCCCCGCTAGCCGGGTCGCTATAGGCCTCGAAGCCCCATCTACGGCTTAGGTCTACCCGGGACGGGCAGACTTTCCCCCGGGGGAGCTCTGTCACAAATATGTGTCACCAGCTAGGCACACGTCAGCAAATATATCTGATAGATACTATTACGGTGGTGGCTGTACAGTACTGCCCGTACATGACACGCTGGGACCGTCATCGATGACGCCCAGTGTGTCGTGATCCAGCCATGCACAGGACTACGGTGACCATGCATGGAGTGGATGCACGGTGCTGATCCGGAGTGGCTATGGGACGCCATGCACCGATGGCTTACCATATGCACGAGCAATGCATGCTAGATTGCGTGCCGCAGACAATGATTCTGATCGTATCCGTATGAGACGTTTGGTTGAACGCTTATATAGGCTCTACTGATCAAAGTGTAATCACTCTACTCTGCCAAAGACTCACGTGCTATAATCCAAGACTGAGAGCGCACTGTCACAGCGGAGGCCTGTACACCAGCCAGGTATGTGACAGCGCGACCCCCTGCGCACAGCTACACAGTGCTTAGATCCCACAGTGCCTTAGGGCTGCGGTCCACTGAATTACGACATGGTATCGGTGATGTTTGTGGGTATTCTAGCGATGGTTGTATGCTTGCGATAGAGTCCAGGGGTCTACGGCTACGGCTGAGCGTCCCGATGAGCGATTCACACCGCTCTAGCGTTTAGCTGTAGAGTCCGTAGAGAGACTAGAGTACACAGATGCATAACGCTACGGCTGGACTGCATTCTGTCAGGGTACTGGTCTCGCAGAAAGGCCTACGGGTCTGCGTGTCCTGCGACGCACGAAGGTCGTGTTGCAGGATGCCACCACGCCGAGAAGTCCCAATGGCATCTCGCCAGGGATCTATTGGCTCTGACGGCGAGGATGGAGAAGAAGTTCGTCCTCGCCACCACACACGTTCCACAGTGCGCCGCGAGCAGGCCGCGGAGGACCAGTTCGTGACCTACGGGGAAGAACAGCGCGTTGGGACCTACGGGTATCCCAATGCAGGTCCTCTGCAGGCGGCATTGCCGGGAAATGCTGATCCTACGGGGGAAGCAGGAGCTCAGGCTGCGGCGCAAGGAACACAGCCAGCACATCTCGCAGCGCCAGCTGCGTGGATGACCCAACAGATACCGCCTCCGATACCGCAGCCTTCGCAGGCTGCGATGTCATCAGGAGTACCAGCTACGGCTGGATCAATTGACGTAAGCACGCTAGCGCAAGCGCTGTCGCTTGCCATGCCCAGGCCAGTACCGGGGAAATCTCTAGTAGAGAAGAACAGATTTCCGGTGTGGCACTATAAGACTGATCACTTCCGAGTATTTAAGAAGGAGGTAGAGAGCTGGGCAAAGATGGTGGGTGAGAGTAGCCTGCTAGTCAATGATCCGCTTGCTCAGAGCAGCCAGGCTCATGAGCAAGTCATGCACTGGTTGTTCACCACACTGCCAAAGGAGGATAGAGACTTCGTGGCAGACTGTAGTTTCGTCCATGAGGTCTGGTCGTTGCTGCATGCTAAGTATATGCCATCAGTGGAGGTAGAAATACAGAAGCTGTATCACCAGCTCAGCAGTACCCAGCAGGCTGGCAAGCCGCTGGAGAAGCATGTGAATGAGGTGGTGGGCATAGTAAACCAGATGAGAGGACTGGGTGAGACTGTGTCTGATCAGTTGTACAGATCACGGTTGCTGGCAGTAGACAAAGAGTACAGCCTGTTGCAGCCCATGCTGCAGGCCATGCCAGTGCAGCAGATAGTGTCTACGCTGTTGACACATGCCCAGACGAACAGCAAGCAGGGTCCGTCGCGATTCCCACGGGACGATCGCGGTGGACAACAGCGCCATGGGGGACGTGGGTACCGAGGTGGACGCTACGGTGGTCGCCAAGGTTCACCCCCACAGGTAGCAGCTGTGGGAGCAGGGGCAGCAGGGGGAGCAGAAAAGAGGAAATGCTTCAACTGTGATAAGCCTGGACATGTGCAAAAGGATTGTCCATTGCTCTCCGCAGAGGTCAAACAATTCCTGCAGAAGCAAGCAGCTGCAGGGCGAGGCCGTGGCAGAGGCCGCGGTGGCCCTCAGGTAGCTGTAGTTGACCTAGATAAGCTGCGAGCTGACTGTGCTGATGGGCCGTCTCCCAACATGCCGTACACTTTCCTAATAGATAGTGGCTCAGACATAAACATATGCTTTGACTATGATATGTTTTGCGAGATCAAGCCACCAGATATGCCGCAGTGTCAGCCTCTTGACCAGGGCAGGCTAGACATGTATGGTGTGGGCACGATCAGAGCTAATCTGGGAGAGTATGTGAGTGCACAGGGCACTATCACACCAGTAGACATAGAGTTGACCAACGTCTACTGGGTGCCGGCTAGTCCTATCAACATCCTTTCAACAAAGGAGTTGAAAAAGTCTGAGATATACTTGCATACGGGCAAGCATGCAAACCGGGTAGTGATGCCTGGGTTTCATGACCAGAGCTATGGGTTCCACAGGAACTGTGAGCAGGGTGAGGATGAGGATGGAAAACCTACTCTGACATGGTTCTGTGGGAAAGGCAGGCCGATATGGCAAATGCGACCGGTAGATAGAGGAGCAGCCTGGACAAGTGCGAATAACTTGTTTCATAGGAATGGGAAATGGGTACGTGAGCAGCAGCAAGTTGCTGCGGTGACCGGTGTACCGAATGAACAAGGTTATTCCTTTCAGGTTGATCCATCATTCCTAGTGCATATCGCCTTTCACCATGCTGGCAATCGGGTACTCCAGTTGATGAGAGACAACCCACAACTGTATGACCTGAAGATGCTGAAACCTACGGGGGTAGCGCTTCAGTGTCATGGTTGCCACGTGGCTGAACAGAGAAGCGGCGATAGAGCACAGCACGGGGGCAAGGTGACGGAGAATGCCACCTATGCTGGGGAAGTGTTGCATGCTGATTTAGCAGGGCAGATCAAGCCAGTAGGAATCGGGGGTATGAACTACATCCTGGTAGTGGTGGATGAGTACTCCCGGTACTCCCATGTGATTCCGTTGAAGTCCAAGAGTGGGGCTGCGGAAATGATATGCCTGCTGATTGAGCGAATCCGCACTCAGATCGTGTATGATAGAGAGGTTGGGGTGCGGAGGCTGCACACTGACCAGGGTGGTGAGTTCAGCTCTAACCAGCTGGCTCAGTACCTCGCGTGGCGTGGCATTGAGCACACGTACACTGCCACGGGCCAGCATGAGTCCAATGGAATGGTGGAGAGAAAGATCGGTGTGCTAAACAGGAGTGTGAGGGCAAGCCTGCTGCAAGCAGCTGTGCCTGCATTTCTGTGGCCAGAGGCGTATATGTGTGTGAACCATGCGCATAACCTGACGCCTAGCACAGCTCTAGAGGGTGTTAGGCGGAAGGAGGCCAAGCAGAAACTGGAGGAGAGACATGTGCAGACCAGTCGTGACCCGTGGTCAACGAATGAGGCTGTGAGAGCTGCACAGTTGCAGACGAGGAGGGCTCAGGCTCAGCAGATGAGTCTGCAGGCTCTGGCTGATGAGGGTATGGCCAGGGGCGATGGGAAGTTTGTCGCCCAGTGTGTGAAGAATGTTGATGTCAGACAGATTGTGCCATATCTGTTGTGGTTCAGGAATGTGAGTGAGGACACATTCCATCTGGTGGTGGCCCAGGTGAAGCCTTTCGGGTGTCCGATGTATGTATATGCTCGGAGAGAGGACTTCAGACACCTGGATGAGAGAGGAGTGCTCGGTTTCTACATGGGACCGGGTGCTGGTCCTCACATGGATAGAGCTTACGTGAAGCGAGGGAATGGGGGAGCAGTGCGTATGTATAGGCATACGGCTTCTCCACCAGCTCTGCTGAGAGAGTTCGCGAAACGTTTCCACATGTCGGAGCAAGCTACGGTGGATCCGGTCATGTTGGAGAACTATGAGCTGGGAGAATTCGAGATCATGCCCGATGAGCATACTCGTGTAGTACCTGACGTTGGTTTCTTGCCCAACATGCAGAAATGGTTGAGATCAACTAGTGTTAGGGCAGTGCGACCACCAGCCAGTCGTGATCACATGATGCCAGAGAGGGGCAGAAATGTGGATTGGGCTGAGGGGGAGCATCCAGCGCTGGGCACACACACTGGGAACCAGGCAGGCAGTTGCATCGGCGCTATGTGCCGGATGATGAGTTGCCTGAGGGTGAGCCGCCGTTTTCACCACGTGTTTTAGGCTCTGAGCTGATAGCCAGGCATGAGCGGTGGCACACGCCTGAGATCAGTGAGGCAGTGGTGACAGCGCGTTGCGCTTACACGGCCGAGGACTGTGTGAACAGGGTACCACACTGGGAGTATGATGCGGTTCAGCAACCATCCGGTCCGCACAATGCTGAGATGCGACCGAGAGATGTGATCCCTACGCGGGATAGAGCTGTGCTGGATTTGAGTGGCTGCCGCATTGAGCCACAGGGTAGTGAGAATGATGAGTCTGAGGGGGAGGAACAGCCAGAGGCTGCCAGTGACTCGGTTGAGTCATTCTCAGGGGCATCT
This sequence comes from Ulva mutabilis, assembly GCA_900538255.1. Taxonomy (NCBI): domain Eukaryota; kingdom Viridiplantae; phylum Chlorophyta; class Ulvophyceae; order Ulvales; family Ulvaceae; genus Ulva; species Ulva mutabilis. The sequence continues at coordinate 24,717 of UNSF01000272.1, forward strand.
GAGCCCTCGGAATCTCGGTCTCGATCGCGCTCGCGTCACCGCAGCGAGTCCAACGGTCGATGGGCAAGGCGCCGAGTGAGCCACCCCCACCTGCGAAATCTGAAGACCACGGGATGTACAACCGATGGCAAGGGTCAGCGGTGTCAGGACGTGCAGTACGCTGGGAGCATGATGAGCCACGGCATATGCCACAGCGTGTTGATAGTCAGGGGCAAGGCAAGCTACGGCATGTGCCTAGTGGAGTAGAGGCAGGCGGAGCTGGCTCAGGGGGAGAGTTAGCACCAAGTGCCGCAGGAGGCAGCGGAGAACATCTGGATCCACCACAAGAGGTGAGGGTTCGATGGGTTCCAAAACCTTTCAAATTGATTCGCAAAACCTTAAGACCTGCTGTCCATGCTGTGGGAGTGAATGAAAGTGAGAATGCTGCTGTTGAGCGCATTTCCCCGGATGATGCACGTGAGCATGATGATGCTGGGAGCTCCACAGTAGTCCATATGGAGAGTGACGTCGGTGATCTGGCGGATGGAGTGTTTGCTACGGCTGACAGTGTGACTCCTGATGCAGAGAACACGACGGGGCAGGAGGTGATTCCGAGCAGTGGCAAGACTGCTAGCCGCAGTGAGTCCCGGTGTGCAGCTGCTGCGAGGAGAAGGTCAAAGCTGTGCTGGACGATCCAACGGTGAAGCAAGCCATGAGAGGCTGCCATCGTGAGCAGTGGATCATAGCAATGCTTGATGAGTTGACCTCCTTAAGGGAACATGATGTGTTCGAGTTAGTCAGGTGCCCAGCAGGAGTGAAGCCTGTGACAGGCAAGTGGGTGCTTAAGATTAAGCGAGGAGCACAGGGTGAGATTGAGCGATTCAAAGCTAGATATGTAGCCAGGGGATTTACGCAAGTTGAGGCGTAGATTTCTTTGAGACATGGGCACCTGTGGGCAGTTATGCTACCTTCAGGGCTCTGTTGTCTGTCTGTGCTGTAGAGGATCTGGAGACGAGACACATAGACATTAATGTGCTTTCCTGAATGGTGTTCTGGAGGAGGAAGTGTATGTGGCACAACCTCCTGTACTGGATGATGGGTCTGGTATGGTGTGGCGTCTGAAAAAGGCGTTGTATGGTCTGAAGCAAGCTGCCAGGGAGTGGCATAAAGCGCTTGCAGAGCTCTTGTCGAGAATGGGCTTTGTTGAGATCAGCCAGTGACCCCGCACTGTTTATTTGCAAAATAGGACGATGTCTTATTTTCCTATGGGTCGATGATCTGTTGATCTTCGGTCGTAAGGAGCAGATGGATGATGCCATCAGCAGGATCCTTGAGGCATTTGAGGGTCGTGACCTGGGGGAGCTGGGATATGTGCTGGGTATGGAGGTCATACGTGATCGGCCTGCTCGCACTATCACCATAACGCACAGAAAGAACATCAGGGACATGCTGGAAAGGTTCAGTATGAGTGAGTGCAGAAAGGCACCAACGCGTTGGTACCAAAGCAGAAAGTGTTTAGTCTGAAGGATGATCCTAGCCAGGAGAAGGCTACTGTCGCAGAGCATAAGAGGTTTATGCAAGCCGTAGGAAGCATCCAGTATGTGGCTGCTGTGTCGCGTCCTGATTATTCCTTTCCGGCCAATGTCCTGGCCCAGGCATATGGCTGGGAGTGCGAAGTGTCATTGGGCTGCTGTCCAGCATGTACTGAGATACCTGCGAGGGACCATAGATCTTGGCTTGACTTTTAGTGGCTCCAATGAGGGAAGTGAGGTGTTGGAAGCATTTACGGATGCTGACTTCGCCCAATGGTGCTTGCTTGAAGAGCGTGTCAGGAGTGAATAGTCCGGATGCATGGGAACTGTGTGTTCTGGCGTTCGAAGAGGCAAGACTATTGTGGCTGGTGATACGACTGAGGCAGAGCTTATTGCGATGAGCTCAGCAGCCAATGAGGTGATGTGGGCAAAGCAGTTGTGCACTGATCTTGGTTTGTCGGCTGTGAAGCCAACTCTGTGGGGTGACAAACAAGAGTGCCAACTTGCTAGCTGTGAACCCCATCTCTAGTGACCGCTCCAAGCACATCAGGGTCAGGGACCTGAGAGGTCCGCGAGTTCGTAGAACTCGATGAGTTAACTATCAGCTGGGTTAGCACGGTAAGACATGCTAGCTGATATGTTTACGAAAGTGTTGGCGGACCAGCACTAGCAAAATTTAGAGATAGACTACAGCTTGCGGTAGTACAAGCCTAGTCTAGGGGGAGTGTCGTGATCCAGCCATGCACAGGACTACGGTGACCATGCATGGAGTGGATGCACGGTGCTGATCCGGAGTGGCTATGGGACGCCATGCACCGATGGCTTACCATATGCACGAGCAATGCATGCTAGATTGCGTGCCGCAGACAATGATTCTGATCGTATCCGTATGAGACGTTTGGTTGAACGCTTATATAGGCTCTACTGATCAAAGTGTAATCACTCTACTCTGCCAAAGACTCACGTGCTATAATCCAAGACTGAGAGCGCACTGTCACAGCGGAGGCCTGTACACCAGCCAGGTATGTGACAGCGCGACCCCCTGCGCACAGCTACACAGTGCTTAGATCCCACAGTGCCTTAGGGCTGCGGTCCACTGAATTACGACACAGTGTGGCTGCGGGGCAGACAGTGCTGTACGTCTGT
>UNSF01000268.1:0-28610 GCA_900538255.1 Ulva mutabilis
GTTCACCAGCTATGAACATCGAATAGTTCTGAGGAAGAGTTCGTATTCTGCACTGCGCCGGCTTATCTCCTCTGTTGGACAGATGAACAAGGTTGCAAGCGCGTGTCATGGCCTCGGCTAACTGCGACCGCGACACCAGAGCAATTGGTTGCTCCGAACTTCTGGGTGCTAATGGAAATACTGTGGCCTTCGATATGCCCGGTAGAATCGACCAGTGGGGAAAAAAAAGTTTCGCAACTTGGAGTGAAAAAGATTACTCACGCTCCGCACATTCGGTGTGTTACACAGTGATAGATCTAGGACTCAGCAGCGCCGAGGCAACAGACCAGCAACAAGCAAACAGACAGACCGGCCACCGCAAGCACCAAGGTCACGCGCCGCACGAGCAAATGCCAGAACGAACTATCCGCCAGCGCGAAAGCAGACACGCACACACACGCAGTACCACGCAGGGCCACGCGCCACACCAAACACACAGCCAGCACTCGCCGGGCCCACAAGCGGTCGTCGGCGCGACACTAGCAGTCTGCACGGGCGCGACAGCGCGCGCTACGGCGATGTCCGAGGCCGCGAGGCACCGGTCCCAGGAGCCATAGCCTCAGCCAGCCCGGCAGCCCGAGCGGTGTCCGGGGAGGGGCGCAGCAGGAGGAAACGGCGGACGTGCGCTGGGAGGAGGAAGAGGGAAGGAGGAAGAGGGAGGGATCGGGTGGGGGGGGGGGGGGGGGTTGTGGGGGCTGCAGGGTGAAATGGGTGGAGGGGGGGGGGCTCTCGGGGGCGAGATGGGCGGAGGGGGGGGGGGGGGGGGGGGGGGGCGACGCAAGCCTATGCGCGATGGCCTGTCAGCGCCGGCAAGGCCGTCTGTGGGGACAGGAAGGCCCGGCAGCAGCGCCCGTCCCGACCAGTCTAGCACGGAGGGGCGGGCCGCCGGGCTTGGCGCGCCAGCGCGGCGGCACAATGTTGTGGACAGGTCGCGCATGGCAATTGAGGAGGAAAGTACGCTTTGACAACCGCCCGTGTCCCGCGGCAACCTCCAGCGATCACGTACTGGAGGAAGCCGGTACGCGTCCCGTCCAACCCTGCCCGTACGTCTCGTGTACAAGCGGGATGAACTGGGCGGCACCTGTGATGGCGCCATATTTGTCACGCTTTTGGCCGTGCGCCCTTCTCGGCGGTCGCGCGCCAGCCCTCAACGTGACAGCACCGCGCACGATGCGACCTGGCAAGCGGGTGAATCACCTCACGTCCAGCATGCGCCATAGCGCGTAGGTGAGGAATGCCAAAGAAAAAGTTCCGCCGCGGCTGCCGGAGGCCTGCTGCGATCGGGGCAGCGTGGGGTGCGGCAGGGGGCGCTGCCTTCTCGGTCAGGGGTCGGGGGGCGTCGTCGCGGCGTCGGGGCGTGGGCCGCGGCGGGGGGGCGGTAGCGGCAGTAAAGGGTAGGGAGGCCGGAGCCGGGGCTTGGGTGCCATGAGGGGTGTGGGGCACGTCCGAAGCCTGGGGGGGCCAGCGAGAAGATGGGGTGGGGGCTGGACCCGGCGGGGCTATCGGCTGGGGGGTCCGGTGGCGGCGGCGGCGGCGGTGACGGCGGCAGTGGCGGCGGCGGCGGCGGGTCTTTGCTGACACGGCGCGGCCGGTGCACTCGCAGACGGCGCAGCCGGCGGGCGCGTAAAAGTCCGCCGGCGGCGCGGCTGGTGGCGACTGCCGGCTGCCGCGGAGGGGGAGCACGCGTATGCCCCCAGGGAGCTTGCCAACGTGCGGCTCAAGCGATGACAGCGAGCGACGCGCGCATGAGCACCCGCCTCCAAGCCACGGTGATGAGGTCGTGCTTTAGGACTGAACTTGCCCATAGCTGTCCGCATATGACACTGTGCGTACCGGACGCAGCCACGCGGCCGCAGGGGCAGGCCTCAATCCGACTCCCAGGACGGGTAGCAGCGGCTCACCCAGCCGCAGCAGCACAGCCACCTGGAATTCATGGTCGGTCAGGCCCGTCACCCGGGCCGGGGCAGGCAGTGAGGAACGCCGAGGCCAGCGAGCCAGAGCAGCTGAGGAGGCGAGCAAGATCAGCGCACGCCGTCTCCGCCGATTGGGGATTCGGACCGTGCTTCAGGGTCTCGAGGATAGTCGTGCGTGGCGGTCCAGCGCGCGTCGGCCTCCGCCCGGCTGAGCGCGCTCTGGAGCTGCGTCATGTGCAGCTTCGAGCCAGCGTCGGACGCCCAGGCGTCGGCTGGGGTCGGGCTGTCTGAGATTTCCCTGCACGGCCGGCCATGCCTCCCGCAAGCGTGCGAGGCGGGCCTGGTGCTGGACCGCGGCGTCGCCGCGGAACGGCTTGCCGCCGTCGATGCCCGTCCGCGAGCACCGCGTGCGCAACTGCTGCCGACGCGAGGCGCGCGGCGTCAGCAACGTCGGCTGTGTAGTGTCGCAGACCCATGCCGCCATGTCTATGAGGGAGCAAGGCCTGCTCACGCTGTAGGTCGGTGAGCTGTTGCGTTCGATGATGCGGCACATGCGTGTATGCTGGCGTTCTCGACGCCCATGAGCGGCTGTTCGAGGTGGGCCCAGTCGGTAGTGCGCAGCAGGTGTGCTTCGCGATGTTGCAGGCACTGGAAGAGGACAGCCCACCGTGTCTGGGCCGCCAGCGGGAGGCCTGCCAGCTTTTGCATAAGCTCGACGGTGCGTTTGCATCTACGGCGCAACATACGCCTCCACATAGGCAGGGGTGCCCAGTGGCGCGCCACATGCGACCATGCCGTCAGTGGCGACCGTGGCGCCCAGGCAGGCGGCTGCGTGCGAGGCCTTGGCGGGATCGGTGCAGTGGACGAGCGTCTTCTGCTTGTTGCACTGGTGACGGGATTGCACAACTCGACCCATGGCGACCACTTGCTCGACCGTGCCCTGCACCGTGAGGTCATCGTGGCACGCGATGGCTAACGTGTCAGGGGCCGCTTCTTGCGCCGCTAATAGCGTGGGCCGGAACGCGATGGCGAAGTAGAGGGGGCCGATGGGGTCGCCTTGCTTCACGCCAGATGCACTCCACAAAACCGTGTTCGACCCGTCTTGCTGACGTGCCAGCAGCGGCGATGGCGATCCATACGCCATGCGTGCGAATGCGGCCAGGGCGGGGAGTTGCGCGTCAATCTCCGCGATGATGGTCTCGCGGTCAATCAGGTTGAACGCGTTCTCGAGATCGAGCTGCACTGTGACCGTCTCCGCATCTGAGAAGTCCGGGGCCAGCGCGTGGCTCGGAATCTCAGGGCCGCCGCGAACACCGACCCCAATCTGGTGCGGGGCAAGCAGGCCCGGCGCTTCTGGGACGCACGCCAGCGCGCAGATACCGGCGAGGCGCATGAATACTTCGCCGATAGCTATCGGGCGAACGCCGCCGTTCGGTTTGGCGATGGCGATCAGGCGGCTGGCGAGCAGCAGGTCGGAGTGGGGGATGGTGCCCGACAGCAGGAGGTTGACGAAGCGGCGCATGGCCTCGCCCGTGCGCTCGTTATACAGCCCGGCGCTGCGGACGTGCTCGTATGTCCACTCGCTGGGGCCGGCCGCTGAGCCCTGTGTCAGGTTCCGCAGGATGGCCTCAAACCGCGCCGCTGAGACTTCCGCTGAGCGGCTGCCGGCTGGGGTAGGCTGCGCTGCGCGCTTTGGGGGGGGCGCGGGTGGGTGCAGCGCTCGCAAGCGTGGCAGTGAGTTCTGGTTGATGGGAACGATGGGGCTGCTGTCCAAGCAGCGCGCAGCGCGGCCAACATTGCCGTTGCATGCATGTCGGTGCATACGCCCTGCCATTGCGATGTCCGCCACAACTTCTGTGCGAGTGCGGCCGGGGTCGCTATGTTCAGCGGTGTCAAGCAACATCTGCTCCCTGGTCCGCTTCCGGATCTCACGCACGCGGGCATTGACTCGCCTGGCGCGCCCCCTGCTTGCGTCAGTGTTGGCGAGGGCCTGGCTGGGCAGCAGGAGTAGGAGCCTGAGCTCTGTCTCTACACTGGGCCGGTGACCGCGCTCGGCCGCATCGGCGGTACGTTCCAGCGCTGTGGCCACAACGTCGGCCCAGCTGGATCTGCATTCGTTCGGCACACCCTGAGGGATCCGCACGTCCGGGTAGGGGGCCTCCAGTGATGGCGGCGCGTCTGAGGCTGGCTTTGGATCCACCTGGGTGTCGCTGACGAGGTCTGCTTCCGTCAGATCGCGCATGTGGGAGTCAACCCGTGGGCCAGCGCTAATGGTGGTGCGGGAGACGTCCGGGAGGACGGCGCGCTGGCTGGGGGGGAGGCGGGGCGCTTGGGAGGGTCGGGGGGGAGTGGCATGGCGGCGAGCCGGCGCGCGGCAAATGGGGGTAGGCGCGTCGGTCGGGGACGTCCCATGGTTGGTCCCTGCGTGTGCAGCCACGACTGGCGTAGTTCCTGCGGTAGCTGTCCCGTTGTCACACGCATGGGCCACACGGCGAGGTGAATGCACGACTGCACGTGAGGTGGCAACGCCTGCGGACGGCCGGGCGCTGCGCGGCTCTGTGCGTTGATCGTGCACCTCGCTATCATGCAGTGTGGCTTCGGGGGACAGTGGTGACGGGACGTCACATGGGGGTTGTTGGCCACCAGCCAGCCCGCCGTCAAGTCTGTGGTGCTCATCTACCGATGTCAGACAGCACGATTTGGTCAAACCGGTGCGGGCGGGTGGCTGGCTTTGCGGCCGAGGCGCAGTCGAGCCGGCGCCCGCCGCAGCCGCAGGGGTGGGCGTTCGGCACACCAAACCGGAGCGTCCCTGCGGCGGTTGCGAACTGGCTGTGTGTCGTCCCGCCAGGTCATCATTGACGTGTGAGGGCTGGGCCTGCGTCAGTGGCTCCCTCATGTGCGGCGGTGTCCGCTGTCGTGAGCGCGAGCGGCCACGGCCAGTGTTGGTGGGCGTGCACGTGCGGCCGTTGTACCAGGTGCGGGCGGGAGTGGGGGCGTGGAAGTCCGCTGGTACGCCGCGACAATTTGCTGCATGCCTGTGGCCCTCCGGATCGTTGTATCTCGAGAAGGGCAGCTTGCATGCCTCGCAGTGGTAGCAGCTGTATGCCCGTTGTTGGTCCTCAGTGAACTTGTACTTCGGGTGGCAGCCCCGGCAGTGGGCAAGCAGATCGCCGGCGGCGCGGAAGCGGCGAGGGCACGCGGGGCAAGGCACATGCAGGTCCTCGTTCATTGTAGTGCTATGCTGTGGGAGCGAGGCAGGGGCCTTCGGGCGTGAGTACGCTGCGCTGGCGCGAAGTGGTTGGTGCACGCGCACCCGCAGAAAGTGCGAGGCCTAGGGCCAGGCCCAGGCCCCGTGGCCGAGAGCAAAAATAAGTATGCCTAATGTACAGTGTCTACGCTGCAGCGCTGCAAGGTGAGGAGGTGTGCGGAGCAAAGCCGCTGCGACTGCCGGTACCGCTGGTACAAAGCAGGCGCAGGCGTCACAGCGCGCGCCAACTGCCGCAACTCTCGCGAAGCAGCTTATTCCAGAAATTAGAATCTACCAGTGCTGTCTGTGTCCGCCTAGCGGATGCCGAGCGCAGCGTGCCGAGCATGCGTACGCTAGCGTAGCAGAGGTAGAAAGCTCTCGACCATATATATGGTATATGGATTCGGTGTGCGGTATTCATGTGTTGTAATCCATTGGACCGCGGCCTAAGGCCTGTGGGATCCTGAGCATGCCGTAGCTATGCGCAGGGGTAGGGTACTGTCACATACCTTGCTGTCTAGGTATCTGCCGGTGACAGCACTGTATCTTCGTTGGAGGCGACGACACGTGAGACTTCGGACAGTAGAGAAAGAGTGATTACACTACGATCGACAGAGCCTATATAAGCGTTCTCTAAACGACTCATACGGATACGATCAGAATCAATGTCTGCTGGCACGCAATCTGCATGCATTGCTCGTGCATATGGTCAGCCATCGGTGCATGGCTGCCCCATAGCCACTCCGGATCAGCACCGTGTATCCTGGCACACATGGTCACCGTAGTCCTGTGTATGCCACCATGCATGGTCACCGTAGTCCTGTGCATGGCTGGATCACGACACTCCCCCTAGACTAAGCTTGTACTACCGCAAGCTGCAGTCTATCTCGAAATTTTCCCAGTGCTGGTCCTGCCAACACCTCACATCCCCCATTGGAGCCACTAAAGGTCAAGCCAAAGTCTATGGTCCCTCGCAGGTATCTCAGTACGTGAAGGACACCATTCCAATGACATTTGGCACTCCCAGCCATATGCCTGGCCAAGACATTAGCCGGAAACGCGATGTCTGGACGCGACACAACTGCCACATACTGGATGCTTCCTACGGCTTGCATAAACCTCTTATGCTCTGTGCCTGTAGCCTTCTCCTGGCTAGGATCTTCCTTCAGGCTAAACATTTTCTGCTTTGGCACCAAAGGAGTTGGCGCCCGTCTGCACTCACTCATGCTGAATCTCTCCAGCATGTCCCTGATGCTCTTTCTGTGTGTGATGGTGATAGTGCGAGCAGCGCGATCACGTATGACCTCCATGCCCAGCACATATCCCAGCTCCCCCAGGTCACGACCCTCAAATGCCTCAAGGCTCTTTCTGATGGCATCATCCATCTGCTCTACCAGACCGAAAATCAACAGATCATCGACCCACAGAAAAAATAAGACAACGTCCTACTTTGCAGATAAACAGTGCAGGGTCACTGGCTGATCTCACAAAGCCCATACTCAACAAGAGCTCTGCAAGCGCTTTGTGCCACTCCCTGGCAGCCTGCTTCAGACCATACAACGCCTTCTTCAGACGCCACACCATACCAGACCCATCATCTAGTACAGGAGGTTGTGCCACATACACTTCCTCCTCCAGAACACCATTCAGGAAAGCACATTTTATGTCTATATGCCTCGTCTCTAGATCCTCTACTGCACAGACCGATAACAGAGCCCTGAAGGTAGCATAACTGCCCACAGGTGCCCATGTCTCAAAGAAATCTACGCCCTCCACTTGCGTAAACCCCCTGGCTACATATCTGGCTTTGAAACGCTCAATTTCACCCTGTGCTCCTCGCTTGATCTTAAGCACCCACTTGCCTGTCACAGGCTTCGCTCCTAATGGGCACTCGACCAGCTCAAACACGTCATGTTCTCTCAAGGAGGTCAGCTCATCGAGCATGGCCGTGATCCACTGCTCACGGTGAGTGCCACGCATGGCCTGCTGCACCGTTGGATCATCTACTACGACCTCGACCTTCTTCCTCACGGTAGCTGCACGCCTGGACTCACAAAGGCTAGCAGTAGGGCCACCGTTCGGAGTCACCTCCTGCCCCGTCGGCTTTTCTGCATCAGGAGTCACACTGTCAGCCGTCGCAGACACTCCTTCAGCTAAGTCACCGACGTCACTCTCATCATTGAACACTGTGGAGCTCCCAGCATCATGCTCACGTGCACCCTCCGGGGAGATGCGCTCAACAGCAACATCACTCATAATGGCTCCCACAGCATGGACAGCAGGTCTCAAGACTTTGCGAATCAAATGAAAAGGCTTTGGAACCCATCGAATCCCCACCTCATGTGGCGGATCCAGACGTTCTCCGCTGCCCCTCGCGGCACTTGGTGCTGACTCTCCCCCTGAGCCATCACCGCCTGTCGCTATTCCCCTAGGCACATGCCGTAGCTCGCCTTGCCCCTGGCCCTCAGACCCAGATATATGCCGTGGCTTATCATATCTGTCCCGGTCATCACGCCCTGACAACGTGGACCCGCGGTAACTTCGGCTGCCGCCGTGACCGTCAGCTCGCACAGATGGGGGTGGCTCACTCAGCTCCTTGCCCATCAACCGCTGGACTGGCTCCGCTGAGCGTGAGCGGGATCTAGACTCAGGCTCAGAGTCATCCTCACTACCAGATGCATCTTCATCCGCCTCCTCATCAGTTGGAAGCGGATAGATGTCACAGTCTCCCATGTGCAGCACAGCTCTATCCCGCGTAGGGATTGTCTCTGCAGGCCTGAACTCGCAGTTCAGTGGCCCAGACGGCTGGTCTGCTGCATCATATTCCCAGTGCGGCACAGCTGCAGCACTGTCAGCCGCTGCAAGATCACAGCGCGCTGCAACCACTGCATCACTGATCTCCGGTGTGCGCCAGCGCTCATGCCGCGCCAGCAGCTCTGCACCCAACACTCTAGGAGAGAACTCAGGCTCACCCTCAGGTAGCTCCTCTCGTGGTTTGAAACGCCTATGCAACGTTCTGCTTGGTTCTCAGTGCTGATGGCCCAGACCCGGATGCTCCCCCTCAGCCCAATCCACATTTCTACCCCTCTCTGGCATCATGTGTTCACGACTGGCTGGTGGACGCACTGCCCGCACACTGGTGCTCTTCACCCACTTCTTCATGTTGGGCAAGAACTCAGCCTCTGGCACTACACTGGTGAACTGATCTGGCAGGATCTCAAATTCACCCTGCTCATAGTTCTCTAGCACAACTGGGTCCGCCGTAGGTTCCCCAGCCATGTGAAATCGCTGCGCAAAATCCTTCACCAGAGCAGGTGGAGCAGCCGTGTGCCTGTACATCCGCACTGCTCCCCCATTCCCACGCTTCACATACACCCTGTCCATATGAGGACCTCCACCCGGTCCCATATAGGCACCGAGGATTCCTCGCTCCTCCAGGTGCCTGAAGTGCTCCCTCCGCGGATACACATACATTGGGCACCCGAAAGGCTTCACCTGTGCCACCACGAGACGGAAGTCATCTTCACTGACTTTCCGAAACCACAACAAGTATGGCACTATCTCCCTGACATCCACATTTCTCTATGCACCTTTCCACAAATGCCGCATCTCTCCTGGCATTCAGCTGCTCACAGAGCTCCTTCAGGCTCAGCGCAAGCGCTCCCGCCTTCCGGACCCTCAGCTGCTTAGCCCGCTGCTGCTCATTCGTGGACCATGGCTCATGGCTGGTGGCAACTAACCTCTCTTCCAGCCTTCTGCTTCGCCTCCCTCCGCCGAACACCTTCCAGTGCTGTACTCGACGTCAGGTTGTGTGCATGGTTCACGCACATGTATGCCTCCGGCCACAGGAATGCAGGGACTGCTGCCTGCAGCAGGCTTGCCCGCACTGACGTGTTCAGCACACCGATCTTTCGCTCTACCAACCCATTAGACTCATGCTGGGCGGTGTCAGTGAACGTGTGTACTATTCCCCGCCACTCAAGGTACTGAGCCAGGTGGTTAGAGCTGAAATCACGTCCTGGTCCGTATGCAGCCTCCGCACCCCTATCTCCTTGTCATAGACAGTCTGAGTGCGGATGCGTTCTAGCAGAAGGCATATCATTTCAGCAGCACCGCTTTTCGACTTCAGCGGGATCACATGCGAGTACCTGCTGTACTCATCCACCACTACCAGGATGAAGTTCATTCCTCCTATGCCCACTGGCTTTATCTGTCCAGCCAGATCCGCATGCAACACTTCTCCAGCATACGTGGCATTCTCTGTCACTTTGCCCCCATGCTGTGCTCTGTCACCACTTCTCTGTTCCGCCACATGGCAACCATGACACTCAAGTGCTACTCCCGTAGGTTCAGGCAGCTTGAGGTCGAACAGGTCTGGATTATCTCGCATCAGTTTGAGAAACCGGTTGCCAGAACGGTGAAACGCGATATGCACCAGGAAAAATGGATCAACCTGGAAGGAAGATCTCTGACCAATAGGTACACCATCCACTGCAGCGACTCTCGCCTGCTCACCAACCCATTTCCTATTTCTGTGGAAAAGATTGTTAGCACTGGTCCAGTCTGTCCCTGAATCTACAGGGCGCAGTTCCCATATTGGTCTGCCTGTCCCGCAATACCAGCTCGGTGTGGGGTTGTCCTCACTATCCACACCCTGCTCACAGTTGCCCACAAACATCTGGACTTGATCATGAAAGCCAGGCATTTCTACTGTATTTGCCTTGCCTGTGTGCAAGAATATGTTCGACCGCTTCAGCACAGTCGTTGATAGGATGTTTATCGGGCTGGCTGGCAACCAGTAAACATGATCTAGCTCAATGTCCACAGGCACCAGCTCACCCTTCACTGTCACGTACTTCCCCACATTCGCCCTGATAGTGCCCATGCCATATATCTTTAGCCTGCCCTGATCTAGAGGCTGGCATTCTGTGATATCCGGTGGTTTGATCTCACTGAATATGCTATAGTCAAAGCAGATGTTCAGATCAGACCCGCTATCCACCAGAAACGTGTATGGCATATTGGGCGCTGGCCCATCACCACATTCAGCTCGCAGTTCAGCTAGATCAACTACAGCACCTGCGGGCCACCGCGGCCTCTGCCACGGCCTCGCCTGCAGCTGCTTGCTTCTGCAGAAACTGCTTGACTTCTGCTGAGAGCAAGGGACACTCTTTCTGCAAATGACCAGGCTTATTGCAGTTGAAGCACTTACGGTTGTCTGCTCCCCCCGCTCCCACTGCAGCAACCTGTGGGGGTGTACCATGGCGACCACCGTGGCGTCCACCACGATACCTCGTCCCTCATAACGCTGCTGACCACCGCGATCTTCCCGTGGGAACCGCGATGGAGCAGGTTGGCTGCTAGTCTGAGCGTGTGTCAGCAATGTGGACACTATCTGCTGCACTGGCAGCTGCTGCAGCATCGGCTGCAACAACGCATATTCTCTGTCTACTGCCAGTAGCCTAGAGCGGTACAACTGGTCAGGCACATTCTCCCCCAGACCCCTCATCTGGTTCACTATGCCCACTACTTCATTGACATGCCTTTCTAGTGGTTTGCCTGCTTGTCTAGCACCACTAAGCTGTTGGTACAGCTTCTGAATCTCTACCTCGACTGAAGGCATGTACTTGGCATGAAGCAATGACCACAACTCATGGACAAAGCTACAGTTGGACACGAAATCCCTATCCTCCTTTGGCAGAGTAATAAACAGCCAATGCTTGACCGACTCATGGGCCTGGCTATTCTGTGCTAGTGGATCGTTCACCAGCAAGCTACTCTCTCCCAGTGTGCATCAGAGATTGTTTTTTTGCTATGGGCCCCACATGCATGCTCTACACAGCTGCCGCACCAGCTAAAAGGGCGCGCGCAGAGAAGTGCTCCCCCATTCGCAGCATTTGACTACATAACCGATATTAAGGGTTCGGTGTACTCTCACACACCTCTTGAATTGCTCTAGAGATTGCTTTTTTTCCTTTGGGCCCCACATGCATGCTCTACAGCTGCCGCACCAGCTAGAGGGGGGCGCGCAGAGAAGTGCTCCCCCATTCGCATGATTTGACTGGACAACCGATATTGCGGGCTCCGTGTACTCCCACACACCTCTTGAATTGCACCAGAGATTGTTTTTTTGCTATGGGCCCCACATGCATGCTCTACAGCTGCCGCACCAGCTAAAAGGGGCGCGCGCAGAGAAGTGCTCCCCCATTCGCAGCATTTGACTACATAACCGATATTAAGGGTTCGGTGTACTCTCACACACCTCTTGAATTGCTCTAGAGATTGCTTTTTTTCCTTTGGGCCCCACATGCATGCTCTACAGCTGCCGCACCAGCTAGAGGGGCGCGCGGAGAGAAGTGCTCCCCCATTCGCAGGATTTGACTGGACAACCGATATTGCGGGCTCCGTGTACTCCCACACACCTCTTGAATTGCACCAGAGATTGTTTTTTTGCTATGGGCCCCACATGCATGCTCTACAGCTGCCGCACCAGCTAAAAGGGGCGCGCGCAGAGAAGTGCTCCCCCATTCGCAGCATTTGACTACATAACCGATATTAAGGGTTCGGTGTACTCTCACACACCTCTTGAATTGCTCTAGAGATTGCTTTTTTTCCTTTGGGCCCCACATGCATGCTCTACAGCTGCCGCACCAGCTAGAGGGCGCGCGCAGAGAAGTGCTCCCCATTCGCAGCATTTGACTGGACAACCGATATTGCGGGCTCGGTGTACTCCCACACACCTCCTGAATTGCACCAGAGATTGTTTTTTTTGCTATGGGCCCACATGCATGCTCTACAGCTGCCGCACCAGCTAAAGGGGCGCGCGCAGAGAAGTGCTCCCCCATTCGCAGCATTTGACTAGACAACCGATATTAAGGGTTCGGTGTACTCTCACACACCTCTTGAATTGCTCTAGAGATTGCTTTTTTTTTTTGGGCCCCACATGCATGCTCTACAGCTGCCGCACCAGCTAGAGGGGCGCGCGCAGAGAAGTGCTCCCCCATTCGCATGATTTGACTGGACAACCGATATTGCGGGCTCGGTGTACTCTCAAACACCTCCTGAATTGCACCAGAGATTGTTTTTTTGCTATGGGCCCCACATGCATGCTCTACAGCTGCCGCACCAGCTAAAAGGGGCGCGCGCAGAGAAGTGCTCCCCCATTCGCAGCATTTGACTACATAACCGATATTAAGGGTTCGGTGTACTCTCACACACCTCTTGAATTGCTCTAGAGATTGCTTTTTTTCCTTTGGGCCCCACATGCATGCTCTACAGCTGCCGCACCAGCTAGAGGGGGCGCGCGCAGAGAAGTGCTCCCCCATTCGCATGATTTGACTGGACAACCGATATTGCGGGCTCGGTGTACTCTCACACACCTCTTGAATTGCACCAGAGATTGTTTTTTTGCTATGGGCCCCACATGCATGCTCTACAGCTGCCGCACCAGCTAGAGGGGCGCGCGCAGAGAAGTGCTCCCCCATTCGCAGGATTTGACTGGACAACCGATATTGCGGGCTCGGTGTACTCTCACACACCTCTTGAATTGCACCAGAGATTGTTTTTTTGCTATGGGCCCCACATGCATGCTCTACAGCTGCCGCACCAGCTAAAAGGGGCGCGCGCAGAGAAGTGCTCCCCCATTCGCAGCATTTGACTACATAACCGATATTAAGGGTTCGGTGTACTCTCACACACCTCTTGAATTGCTCTAGAGATTGCTTTTTTTCCTTTGGGCCCCACATGCATGCTCTACAGCTGCCGCACCAGCTAGAGGGGGCGCGCAGAGAAGTGCTCCCCCATTCGCATGATTTGACTGGACAACCGATATTGCGGGCTCCGTGTACTCCCACACACCTCTTGAATTGCACCAGAGATTGTTTTTTTGCTATGGGCCCCACATGCATGCTCTACAGCTGCCGCACCAGCTAAAAGGGGCGCGCGCAGAGAAGTGCTCCCCCATTCGCAGCATTTGACTAGATAACCGATATTAAGGGTTCGGTGTACTCTCACACACCTCTTGAATTGCTCTAGAGATTGCTTTTTTTCCTTTGGGCCCCACATGCATGCTCTACAGCTGCCGCACCAGCTAGAGGGGCGCGCGGAGAGAAATGCTCCCCCATTCGCAGGATTTGACTGGACAACCGATATTGCGGGCTCCGTGTACTCCCACACACCTCCTGAATTGCACCAGAGATTGTTTTTTTTGCTATGGGCCCCACATGCATGCTCTACAGCTGCCGCACCAGCTAAAAGGGGCGCGCGCAGAGAAGTGCTCCCCCATTCGCAGCATTTGACTACATAACCGATATTAAGGGTTCGGTGTACTCTCACACACCTCTTGAATTGCTCTAGAGATTGCTTTTTTTCCTTTGGGCCCCACATGCATGCTCTACAGCTGCCGCACCGGCTAGAGGGGGGCGCGCAGAGAAGTGCTCCCCCATTCGCATGATTTGACTGGACAACCGATATTGCGGGCTCCGTGTACTCCCACACACCTCTTGAATTGCACCAGAGATTGTTTTTTTGCTATGGGCCCCACATGCATGCTCTACAGCTGCCGCACCAGCTAAAAGGGGCGCGCGCAGAGAAGTGCTCCCCCATTCGCAGCATTTGACTAGATAACCGATATTAAGGGTTCGGTGTACTCTCACACACCTCTTGAATTGCTCTAGAGATTGCTTTTTTTCCTTTGGGCCCCACATGCATGCTCTACAGCTGCCGCACCGGCTAGAGGGGGCGCGCAGAGAAGTGCTCCCCCATTCGCATGATTTGACTGGACAACCGATATTGCGGGCTCGGTGTACTCTTAAACACCTTTGAATAGCACCAGAGATTGTTTTTTTGCTATGGGCCCCACATGCATGCTCTACAGCTGCCGCACCAGCTAAAAGGGGCGCGCGCAGAGAAGTGCTCCCCCATTCGCAGCATTTGACTACATAACCGATATTAAGGGTTCGGTGTACTCTCACACACCTCTTGAATTGCTCTAGAGATTGCTTTTTTTCCTTTGGGCCCCACATGCATGCTCTACAGCTGCCGCACCAGCTAGAGGGGCGCGCGGAGAGAAGTGCTCCCCCATTTGCAGGATTTGACTGGACAACCGATATTGCGGGCTCCGTGTACTCCCACACACCTCTTGAATTGCACCAGAGATTGTTTTTTTGCTATGGGCCCCACATGCATGCTCTACAGCTGCCGCACCAGCTAAAAGGGGCGCGCGCAGAGAAGTGCTCCCCCATTCGCAGCATTTGACTAGATAACCGATATTAAGGGTTCGGTGTACTCTCACACACCTCTTGAATTGCTCTAGAGATTGCTTTTTTTCCTTTGGGCCCCACATGCATGCTCTACAGCTGCCGCACCAGCTAGAGGGGCGCGCGCAGAGAAGTGCTCCCCCATTTGCAGGATTTGACTGGACAACCGATATTGCGGGCTCCGTGTACTCCCACACACCTCCTGAATTGCACCAGAGATTGTTTTTTTGCTATGGGCCCCACATGCATGCTCTACAGCTGCCGCACCAGCTAAAAGGGGCGCGCGCAGAGAAGTGCTCCCCCATTCGCAGCATTTGACTACATAACCGATATTAAGGGTTCGGTGTACTCTCACACACCTCTTGAATTGCTCTAGAGATTGCTTTTTTTCCTTTGGGCCCCACATGCATGCTCTACAGCTGCCGCACCGGCTAGAGGGGCGCGCGCAGAGAAGTGCTCCCCCATTCGCAGCATTTGATTGGACAGCCGATATTGCGGGCTCGGTGTACTCCCACACACCTCCTGAGATGCACCAGAGATTGTTTTTTTTGCTATGGGCCCCACATGCATGCTCTACAGCTGCCGCACCAGCTAAAGGGGCGCGCGCAGAGAAGTGCTCCCCCATTCGCAGCATTTGACTACATAACCGATATTAAGGGTTCGGTGTACTCTCACACACCTCTTGAATTGCTCTAGAGATTGCTTTTTTTCCTTTGGGCCCCACATGCATGCTCTACAGCTGCCGCACCGGCTAGAGGGGGGCGCGCAGAGAAGTGCTCCCCCATTCGCATGATTTGACTGGACAACCGATATTGCGGGCTCGGTGTACTCTTAAACACCTCCTGAATTGCACCAGAGATTGTTTTTTTTGCTATGGGCCCCACATGCATGCTCTACAGCTGCCGCACCAGCTAAAAGGGGCGCGCGCAGAGAAGTGCTCCCCCATTCGCAGCATTTGACTACATAACCGATATTAAGGGTTCGGTGTACTCTCACACACCTCTTGAATTGCTCTAGAGATTGCTTTTTTTCCTTTGGGCCCCACATGCATGCTCTACAGCTGCCGCACCGGCTAGAGGGGGGCGCGCAGAGAAGTGCTCCCCCATTCGCATGATTTGACTGGACAACCGATATTGCGGGCTCGGTGTACTCTTAAACACCTCCTGAATAGCACCAGAGATTGTTTTTTTTGCTATGGGCCCCACATGCATGCTCTACAGCTGCCGCACCAGCTAAAAGGGGCGCGCGCAGAGAAGTGCTCCCCCATTCGCAGCATTTGACTACATAACCGATATTAAGGGTTCGGTGTACTCTCACACACCTCTTGAATTGCTCTAGAGATTGCTTTTTTTCCTTTGGGCCCCACATGCATGCTCTACAGCTGCCGCACCAGCTAGAGGGGCGCGCGCAGAGAAGTGCTCCCCCATTCGCAGGATTTGACTGGACAACCGATATTGCGGGCTCGGTGTACTCCCACACACCTCCTGAATTGCACCAGAGATTGTTTTTTTGCTATGGGCCCCACATGCATGCTCTACAGCTGCCGCACCAGCTAAAAGGGGCGCGCGCAGAGAAGTGCTCCCCCATTCGCAGCATTTGACTACATAACCGATATTAAGGGTTCGGTGTACTCTCACACACCTCTTGAATTGCTCTAGAGATTGCTTTTTTTCCTTTGGGCCCCACATGCATGCTCTACAGCTGCCGCACCGGCTAGAGGGGGGCGCGCAGAGAAGTGCTCCCCCATTCGCATGATTTGACTGGACAACCGATATTGCGGGCTCGGTGTACTCCCACACACCTCCTGAATTGCACCAGAGATTGTTTTTTTGCTATGGGCCCCACATGCATGCTCTACAGCTGCCGCACCAGCTAAAAGGGGCGCGCGCAGAGAAGTGCTCCCCCATTCGCAGCATTTGACTACATAACCGATATTAAGGGTTCGGTGTACTCTCACACACCTCTTGAATTGCTCTAGAGATTGCTTTTTTTCCTTTGGGCCCCACATGCATGCTCTACAGCTGCCGCACCGGCTAGAGGGGGGCGCGCAGAGAAGTGCTCCCCCATTCGCATGGATTGACTGGACAACCGATATTGCGGGCTCGGTGTACTCTTCAAACACCTCCTGAATAGCACCAGAGATTGTTTTTTTGCTTATGGGCCCCACATGCATGCTCTACAGCTGCCGCACCAGCTAAAAGGGGGTGCGCGCAGAGAAGTGCTCCCCCATTCGCAGCATTTGACTACATAACCGATATTAAGGGTTCGGTGTACTCTCAGCACACCTCTTGAATTGCTCTAGAGATTGCTTTTTTTCCTTGGGCCCCACATGCATGCTCTAACAGCTGCCGCACCGGCTAGAGGGGGGCGCGCAGAGAAGTGCTCCCCCATTCGCATGATTTGACTGGACAACCGATATTGCGGGCTCCGTGTACTCCCCACACACCTCTTGAATTGCAACCAGAGATTGTTTTTTTGCTATGGGCCCACCATGCATGCTCTACAGCTGCCCGCACCAGCTAAAAGGGGCGCGCGCAGAGAAGTGCTCCCCCATTCGCAGCATTTGACTAGATAACCGATATTAAGGGTTCGGTGTACTCTCACACACCTCTTGAATTGCTCTAGAGATTGCTTTTTTTCCTTTGGGCCCCACATGCATGCTCTACAGCTGCCGCACCAGCTAGAGGGGCGCGCGCAGAGAAGTGCTCCCCCATTCGCAGGATTTGACTGGACAACCGATATTGCGGGCTCCGTGTACTCCCACACACCTCCTGAATTGCACCAGAGATTGTTTTTTTGCTATGGGCCCCACATGCATGCTCTACAGCTGCCGCACCAGCTAAAAGGGGCGCGCGCAGAGAAGTGCTCCCCCATTCGCAGCATTTGACTACATAACCGATATTAAGGGTTCGGTGTACTCTCACACACCTCTTGAATTGCTCTAGAGATTGCTTTTTTTCCTTTGGGCCCCACATGCATGCTCTACAGCTGCCGCACCAGCTAGAGGGGCGCGCGCAGAGAAGTGCTCCCCCATTCGCAGATTTGACTGGACAACCGATATTGCGGGCTCGGTGTACTCCCACACACCTCCTGAATTGCACCAGAGATTGTTTTTTTGCTATGGGCCCCACATGCATGCTCTACAGCTGCCGCACCAGCTAAAAGGGGCGCGCGCAGAGAAGTGCTCCCCCATTCGCAGCATTTGACTACATAACCGATATTAAGGGTTCGGTGTACTCTCACACACCTCTTGAATTGCTCTAGAGATTGCTTTTTTTCCTTTGGGCCCCACATGCATGCTCTACAGCTGCCGCACCAGCTAGAGGGGGCGCGCAGAGAAGTGCTCCCCCATTCGCATGATTTGACTGGACAACCGATATTGCGGGCTCGGTGTACTCTCACACCTCCTGAATTGCACCAGAGATTGTTTTTTTTGCTATGGGCCCCACATGCATGCTCTACAGCTGCCGCACCAGCTAAAAGGGGCGCGCGCAGAGAAGTGCTCCCCCATTCGCAGCATTTGACTACATAACCGATATTAAGGGTTCGGTGTACTCTCACACACCTCTTGAATTGCTCTAGAGATTGCTTTTTTTCCTTTGGGCCCCACATGCATGCTCTACAGCTGCCGCACCAGCTAGAGGGGCGCGCGCAGAGAAGTGCTCCCCCATTCGCAGCATTTGACTGGACAACCGATATTGCGGGCTCGGTGTACTCCCACACACCTCCTGAATTGCACCAGAGATTGTTTTTTTGCTATGGGCCCCACATGCATGCTCTACAGCTGCCGCACCAGCTAAAAGGGGCGCGCGCAGAGAAGTGCTCCCCCATTCGCAGCATTTGACTACATAACCGATATTAAGGGTTCGGTGTACTCTCACACACCTCTTGAATTGCTCTAGAGATTGCTTTTTTTCCTTTGGGCCCCACATGCATGCTCTACAGCTGCCGCACCAGCTAGAGGGGGGCGCGCAGAGAAGTGCTCCCCCATTCGCAGATTTGACTGGACAACCGATATTGCGGGCTCGGTGTACTCTCACACACCTCTTGAATTGCACCAGAGATTGTTTTTTTGCTATGGGCCCCACATGCATGCTCTACAGCTGCCGCACCAGCTAAAAGGGGCGCGCGCAGAGAAGTGCTCCCCCATTCGCAGCATTTGACTACATAACCGATATTAAGGGTTCGGTGTACTCTCACACACCTCTTGAATTGCTCTAGAGATTGCTTTTTTTCCTTTGGGCCCCACATGCATGCTCTACAGCTGCCGCACCAGCTAGAGGGGCGCGCGCAGAGAAGTGCTCCCCCATTCGCAGCATTTGACTGGACAGCCGATATTGCGGGCTCGGTGTACTCCCACACACCTCCTGAATTGCACCAGAGATTGTTTTTTTGCTATGGGCCCCACATGCATGCTCTACAGCTGCCGCACCAGCTAAAAGGGGCGCGCGCAGAGAAGTGCTCCCCCATTCGCAGCATTTGACTAGATAACCGATATTAAGGGTTCGGTGTACTCTCACACACCTCTTGAATTGCTCTAGAGATTGCTTTTTTTCCTTTGGGCCCCACATGCATGCTCTACAGCTGCCGCACCAGCTAGAGGGGCGCGCGCAGAGAAGTGCTCCCCCATTCGCAGGATTTGACTGGACAACCGATATTGCGGGCTCCGTGTACTCCCACACACCTCCTGAATTGCACCAGAGATTGTTTTTTTGCTATGGGCCCCACATGCATGCTCTACAGCTGCCGCACCAGCTAAAAGGGGCGCGCGCAGAGAAGTGCTCCCCCATTCGCAGCATTTGACTACATAACCGATATTAAGGGTTCGGTGTACTCTCACACACCTCTTGAATTGCTCTAGAGATTGCTTTTTTTCCTTTGGGCCCCACATGCATGCTCTACAGCTGCCGCACCAGCTAGAGGGGCGCGCGCAGAGAAGTGCTCCCCCATTCGCATGATTTGACTGGACAACCGATATTGCGGGCTCGGTGTACTCCCACACACCTCCTGAATTGCACCAGAGATTGTTTTTTTTGCTATGGGCCCCACATGCATGCTCTACAGCTGCCGCACCAGCTAAAAGGGGCGCGCGCAGAGAAGTGCTCCCCCATTCGCAGCATTTGACTACATAACCGATATTAAGGGTTCGGTGTACTCTCACACACCTCTTGAATTGCTCTAGAGATTGCTTTTTTTCCTTTGGGCCCCACATGCATGCTCTACAGCTGCCGCACCAGCTAGAGGGGCGCGCGCAGAGAAGTGCTCCCCCATTCGCATGATTTGACTGGACAACCGATATTGCGGGCTCGGTGTACTCCCACACACCTCCTGAATTGCACCAGAGATTGTTTTTTTGCTATGGGCCCCACATGCATGCTCTACAGCTGCCGCACCAGCTAAAAGGGGCGCGCGCAGAGAAGTGCTCCCCCATTCGCAGCATTTGACTACATAACCGATATTAAGGGTTCGGTGTACTCTCACACACCTCTTGAATTGCTCTAGAGATTGCTTTTTTTCCTTTGGGCCCCACATGCATGCTCTACAGCTGCCGCACCAGCTAGAGGGGGGCGCAGAGAAGTGCTCCCCCATTCGCATGATTTGACTGGACAACCGATATTGCGGGCTCGGTGTACTCCACACACCTCCTGAATTGCACCAGAGATTGTTTTTTTGCTATGGGCCCCACATGCATGCTCTACAGCTGCCGCACCAGCTAAAAGGGGCGCGCGCAGAGAAGTGCTCCCCCATTCGCAGCATTTGACTACATAACCGATATTAAGGGTTCGGTGTACTCTCACACACCTCTTGAATTGCTCTAGAGATTGCTTTTTTTCCTTTGGGCCCCACATGCATGCTCTACAGCTGCCGCACCAGCTAGAGGGGGCGCGCAGAGAAGTGCTCCCCCATTCGCATGATTTGACTGGACAACCGATATTGCGGGCTCGGTGTACTCCCACACACCTCCTGAATTGCACCAGAGATTGTTTTTTTGCTATGGGCCCCACATGCATGCTCTACAGCTGCCGCACCAGCTAAAAGGGGCGCGCGCAGAGAAGTGCTCCCCCATTCGCAGCATTTGACTACATAACCGATATTAAGGGTTCGGTGTACTCTCACACACCTCTTGAATTGCTCTAGAGATTGCTTTTTTTCCTTTGGGCCCCACATGCATGCTCTACAGCTGCCGCACCAGCTAGAGGGGCGCGCGCAGAGAAGTGCTCCCCCATTCGCAGGATTTGACTGGACAACCGATATTGCGGGCTCCGTGTACTCCCACACACCTCTTGAATTGCACCAGAGATTGTTTTTTTGCTATGGGCCCCACATGCATGCTCTACAGCTGCCGCACCAGCTAAAAGGGGCGCGCGCAGAGAAGTGCTCCCCCATTCGCAGCATTTGACTACATAACCGATATTAAGGGTTCGGTGTACTCTCACACACCTCTTGAATTGCTCTAGAGATTGCTTTTTTTCCTTTGGGCCCCACATGCATGCTCTACAGCTGCCGCACCGGCTAGAGGGGGCGCGCAGGAGAGAAGTGCTCCCCCATTCGCAGGATTTGACTGACAACGATATTGCGGGCTCCGTGTACTCCCACAACACCTCTTGAATTGCACCAGAGATTGTTTTTTTTGCTATGGGCCCACATGCATGCTCTACAGCTGCCCGCACCGCTAAAGGGGGCGCGCAGAGAAGTGCTCCCCCCATTCGCAGCATTTGACTACATAACCGATATTAAGGGTTCGGTGTACTCTCACACACCTCTTGAATTGCTCTAGAGATTGCTTTTTTTCCTTTGGGCCCCACATGCATGCTCTAACAGCTGTCCGCACCAGCTAGAGGGGCGCGCGGAGAGAATGCTCCCCCATTTGCAGGATTTGACTGGAACAACCGATATTGCGGGCTCCGTGTACTCCCACACACCTCCCGAATTGCACCAGAGATTGTTTTTTTGCTATGGGCCCCACATGCATGCTCTACAGCTGCCGCACCAGCTAAAAGGGGCGCGCGCAGAGAAGTGCTCCCCCATTCGCAGCATTTGACTACATAACCGATATTAAGGGTTCGGTGTACTCTCACACACCTCTTGAATTGCTCTAGAGATTGCTTTTTTTCCTTTGGGCCCCACATGCATGCTCTACAGCTGCCGCACCGGCTAGAGGGGCGCGCGGAGAGAAATGCTCCCCCATTTGCAGGATTTGACTGGACAACCGATATTGCGGGCTCCGTGTACTCCCACACACCCTCTTGAATTGCACCAGAGATTGTTTTTTTGCTATGGGCCCCACATGCATGCTCTACAGCTGCCGCACCAGCTAAAAGGGGCGCGCGCAGAGAAGTGCTCCCCCATTCGCAGCATTGACTAGATAACCGATATTTAAGGGTTCGGTGTACTCTCACACACCTCTTGAATTGCTCTAGAGATTGCTTTTTTTCCTTTGGGCCCCACATGCATGCTCTACAGCTGCCGCACCGGCTAGAGGGGCGCGCGGAGAGAAGTGCTCCCCCATTTCGCAGGATTTGACCTGGACAACCGATATTGCGGGCTCCGTGTACTCCTACACACCTCCCGAATAGCACCAGAGATTGTTTTTTTGCTATGGGCCCCACATGCATGCTCTACAGCTGCCGCACCAGCTAAAAAGGGGCGCTGCGCAGAGAAGTGCTCCCCCATTCGCAGCATTTGACTACATAACCGATATTAAGGGTTCGGTGTACTCTCACACACCTCTTGAATTGCTCTAGAGATTGCTTTTTTTCCTTTGGGCCCCACATGCATGCTCTACAGCTGCCGCACCAGCTAGAGGGGCGCGCGGAGAGAATGCTCCCCCATTTGCAGGATTTGACTGGACAACCGATATTGCGGGCTCCGTGTACTCCCACACACCTCTTGAATTGCACTAGAGATTGTTTTTTTTGCTATGGGCCCCACATGCATGCTCTACAGCTGCCGCACCAGCTAAAAGGGGCGCGCGCAGAGAAGTGCTCCCCCATTCGCAGCATTTGACTAGATAACCGATATTAAGGGTTCGGTGTACTCTCACACACCTCTTGAATTGCTCTAGAGATTGCTTTTTTTCCTTTGGGCCCCACATGCATGCTCTACAGCTGCCGCACCGGCTAGAGGGGGGCGCGCAGAGAAGTGCTCCCCCATTCGCATGATTGACTGGACAACCGATATTGCGGGCTCGGTGTACTCCTCACACACCTCCTGAATTGCACCAGAGATTGTTTTTTTGCTATGGGCCCCACATGCATGCTCTACAGCTGCCGCAACCAGCTAAAAAGGGGCGCGCGCAGAGAAGTGCTCCCCCATTCGCAGCATTTGACTACATAACCAATATTAAGGGTTCGGTGTACTCTCACACACCTCTTGAATTGCTCTAGAGATTGCTTTTTTTCCTTTGGCCCCACATGCATGCTCTACAGCTGCCGCACCGGCTAGAGGGGGCGCGCAGAGAAGTGCTCCCCCATTTCGCATGATTTGACTGGACAACCGATATTGCGGGCTCGGTGTACTCTTAAACACCTCTTGAATAGCACCAGAGATTGTTTTTTTTGCTATGGGCCCCCACATGCATGCTCTACAGCTGCCGCACCAGCTAAAAGGGGCGCGCGCAGAGGAAGTGCTCCCCCATTCGCAGCATTTGACTACATAACCGATATTAAGGGTTCGGTGTACTCTCACACACCTCTTGAATTGCTCTAGAGATTGCTTTTTTTCCTTTGGGCCCCACATGCATGCTCTACAGCTGCCGCACCAGCTAGAGGGGCGCGCGGAGAGAAATGCTCCCCCATTTGCAGGATTTGACTAAACAACCGATATTGCGGGCTCCGTGTACTCCCACACACCTCTTGAATTGCACTAGAGATTGTTTTTTTGCTATGGGCCCCACATGCATGCTCTACAGCTGCCGCACCAGCTAAAAGGGGCGCGCGCAGAGAAGTGCTCCCCCATTCGCAGCATTTGACTAGATAACCGATATTAAGGGTTCGGTGTACTCTCACACACCTCTTGAATTGCTCTAGAGATTGCTTTTTTTCCTTTGGGCCCCACATGCATGCTCTACAGCTGTCGCACCAGCTAGAGGGGCGCGCGGAGAGAAATGCTCCCCCATTTGCAGGATTTGACTGGACAACCGATATTGCGGGCTCCGTGTACTCCCACACACCTCCCGAATTGCACCAGAGATTGTTTTTTTGCTATGGGCCCCACATGCATGCTCTACAGCTGCCGCACCAGCTAAAAGGGGCGCGCGCAGAGAAGTGCTCCCCCATTCGCAGCATTTGACTACATAACCGATATTAAGGGTTCGGTGTACTCTCACACACCTATTGAATTGCTCTAGAGATTGCTTTTTTTCCTTTGGGCCCCACATGCATGCTCTACAGCTGCCGCACCGGCTAGAGGGGGGCGCGCAGAGAAGTGCTCCCCCATTCGCATGATTTGACTAGACAACCGATATTGCGGGCTCCGTGTACTCCCACACACCTCTTGAATTGCACCAGAGATTGTTTTTTTGCTATGGGCCCCACATGCATGCTCTACAGCTGCCGCACCAGCTAAAAGGGGCGCGCGCAGAGAAGTGCTCCCCCATTCGCAGCATTTGACTAGATAACCGATATTAAGGGTTCGGTGTACTCTCACACACCTCTTGAATTGCTCTAGAGATTGCTTTTTTTCCTTTGGGCCCCACATGCATGCTCTACAGCTGCCGCACCAGCTAAAAGGGGCGCGCGCAGAGAAGTGCTCCCCCATTCGCAGCATTTGACTACATAACCGATATTAAGGGTTCGGTGTACTCTCACACACCTCTTGAATTGCTCTAGAGATTGCTTTTTTTCCTTTGGGCCCCACATGCATGCTCTACAGCTGCCGCACCAGCTAGAGGGGCGCGCGGAGAGAAATGCTCCCCCATTTGCAGGATTTGACTAAACAACCGATATTGCGGGCTCCGTGTACTCCCACACACCTCTTGAATTGCACTAGAGATTGTTTTTTTGCTATGGGCCCCACATGCATGCTCTACAGCTGCCGCACCAGCTAAAAGGGGCGCGCGCAGAGAAGTGCTCCCCCATTCGCAGCATTTGACTAGATAACCGATATTAAGGGTTCGGTGTACTCTCACACACCTATTGAATTGCTCTAGAGATTGCTTTTTTTCCTTTGGGCCCCACATGCATGCTCTACAGCTGCCGCACCGGCTAGAGGGGGGCGCGCAGAGAAGTGCTCCCCCATTCGCATGATTTGACTAGACAACCGATATTGCGGGCTCCGTGTACTCCCACACACCTCTTGAATTGCACCAGAGATTGTTTTTTTGCTATGGGCCCCACATGCATGCTCTACAGCTGCCGCACCAGCTAAAAGGGGCGCGCGCAGAGAAGTGCTCCCCCATTCGCAGCATTTGACTAGATAACCGATATTAAGGGTTCGGTGTACTCTCACACACCTCTTGAATTGCTCTAGAGATTGTTTTTTTTCCTTGGGCCCCACATGCATGCTCTACAGCTGCCGCACCAGCTAAAAGGGGCGCGCGCAGAGAAGTGCTCCCCCATTCGCAGCATTTGACTACATAACCGATATTAAGGGTTCGGTGTACTCTCACACACCTCTTGAATTGCTCTAGAGATTGCTTTTTTTCCTTTGGGCCCCACATGCATGCTCTACAGCTGCCGCACCAGCTAGAGGGCGCGCGGAGAGAAATGCTCCCCCATTTGCAGGATTTGACTAAACAACGATATTGCGGGCTCCGTGTACTCCCACACACCTCTTGAATTGCACTAGAGATTGTTTTTTGCTATGGGCCCCCACATGCATGCTCTACAGCTGCCGCACCAGCTAAAAGGGGCGCGCGCAGAGAAGTGCTCCCCCATTCGCAGCATTTGACTAGATAACCGATATTAAGGGTTCGGTGTACTCTCACACACCTCTTGAATGCTCTAGAGATTGCTTTTTTTCCTTTGGGCCCCACATGCATGCTCTACAGCTGTCGCACCAGCTAGAGGGAGCGCGCGGAGAGAAATGCTCCCCCATTTGCAGGATTTGACTGGACAACCGATATGCGGGCTCCGTGTACTCCCACACACCTCCCGAATTGCCACCAGAGATTGTTTTTTTGCTATGGGCCCCACATGCATGCTCTACAGCTGCCGCACCAGCTAAAAAGGGGCGCGCGCAGAGAAGTGCTCCCCCATTCGCAGCATTTGACTACATAACCGATATTAAGGGTTCGGTGTTACTCTCACACACCTATTGAATTGCTCTAGAGATTGCTTTTTTTCCTTTGGGCCCCACATGCATGCTCTACAGCTGCCGCACCGGCTAGAGGGGGGCGCGCAGAGAAGTGCTCCCCCATTCGCATGATTTGACTAGACAACCGATATTGCGGGCTCCGTGTACTCCCACACACCTCTTGAATTGCACCAGAGATTGTTTTTTTGCTATGGGCCCCACATGCATGCTCTTACAGCTGCCGCACCAGCTAAAAGGGGCGCGCGCAGAGAAGTGCTCCCCCCATTCGCAGCATTTGACTAGATAACCGATATTAAGGGTTCGGTGTACTCTCACACACCTCTTGAATTGCTCTAGAGATTGCTTTTTTTCCTTTGGGCCCCACATGCATGCTCTACAGCTGCCGCACCAGCTAAAAGGGGCGCGCGCAGAGAAGTGCTCCCCCATTCGCAGCATTTGACTACATAACCGATATTAAGGGTTCGGTGTACTCTCACACACCTCTTGAATTGCTCTAGAGATTGCTTTTTTTCCTTTGGGCCCCACATGCATGCTCTACAGCTGCCGCACCAGCTAGAGGGGCGCGCGGAGAGAAATGCTCCCCCATTTGCAGGATTTGACTAAACAACCGATATTGCGGGCTCCGTGTACTCCCACACACCTCTTGAATTGCACTAGAGATTGTTTTTTTGCTATGGGCCCCACATGCATGCTCTACAGCTGCCGCACCAGCTAAAAGGGGCCGCGCAGAGAAGTGCTCCCCCATTCGCAGCATTTGACTAGATAACCGATATTTAAGGGTTCGGTGTACTCTCACACACCTCTTTGAATTGCTCTAGAGATTGCTTTTTTTTCCTTTGGGCCCCACATGCATGCTCTACAGCTGCTCGCACCAGCTAAGAGGGGGGGCGCGCAGAGAAATCGCTGCCCCCATTTCGCATTGATCTTGGACTTGGACAACCGAATATTGCTGGGCTCCGGTGTACTCCTACAACACCTTTCCGAATAGCACCAGAGATTGTTTTTTATGCTATGGGCCCCAACATGCATGCTCTACAGCTGCCGCACCACGCCTAAAAAGGGGCGCGCGCAGAGAAGGCTCCCCCATTTCGCAGGGCAGTTTGACTACATAACCAATATTAAGGGTTCGGTGTACTCTCACACACCTATTGAATTGCCTCCTAAGAGCATTGCTTTTTTTCCTTTGGGCCGCCCACATGCAATGCTCTACAGCTTGCCGCACGGCTAGAGGGGGGCGCGCAGAGAAGTTGCTCCCCCATTCGCATGGATTTGACTAGACAACCGATATTGCGGCTCCGTGTACTCCCAACACCTCTTGAATTGCACCAGAGATTGTTTTTTTGCTATGGGCCCCACATGCATGCTCTACAGCTGCCGCACCAGCTAAAAGGGCGCGCGCAGAGAAGTGCTCCCCCCATTCGCAGCATTTGACTAATAACCGATATTAGGGTTCGGTGTACTCTCACACACTCTTGAATTGCTCTAGAGATTGCTTTTTTTCCTTTGGGCCCCACATGCATGCTCTACAGCTGCCGCACCAGCTAGAGGGGGGCGCGCAGAGAAGTGCTCCCCCATTCGCATGATTTGACTGGACAACCGATATTGCGGGCTCGGTGTACTCCCACACACCTCTTGAATTGCACCAGAGATTGTTTTTTTGCTATGGGCCCCACATGCATGCTCTACAGCTGCCGCACCAGCTAAAAGGGGCGCGCGCAGAGAAGTGCTCCCCCATTCGCAGCATTTGACTACATAACCGATATTAAGGGTTCGGTGTACTCTCACACACCTCTTGAATTGCTCTAGAGATTGCTTTTTTTCCTTTGGGCCCCACATGCATGCTCTACAGCTGCCGCACCAGCTAGAGGGGCGCGCGCAGAGAAGTGCTCCCCCATTCGCAGGATTTGACTGGACAACCGATATTGCGGGCTCCGTGTACTCCCACACACCTCTTGAATTGCACCAGAGATTGTTTTTTTGCTATGGGCCCCACATGCATGCTCTACAGCTGCCGCACCAGCTAAAAGGGGCGCGCGCAGAGAAGTGCTCCCCCATTCGCAGCATTTGACTACATAACCGATATTAAGGGTTCGGTGTACTCTCACACACCTCTTGAATTGCTCTAGAGATTGCTTTTTTTCCTTTGGGCCCCACATGCATGCTCTACAGCTGCCGCACCGGCTAGAGGGGCGCGCGCAGAGAAGTGCTCCCCCATTCGCAGCATTTGACTGGACAACCGATATTGCGGGCTCGGTGTACTCCCACACACCTCCTGAATTGCACCAGAGATTGTTTTTTTGCTATGGGCCCCACATGCATGCTCTACAGCTGCCGCACCAGCTAAAGGGGCGCGCGCAGAGAAGTGCTCCCCCATTCGCAGCATTTGACTACAACCGATATTAAGGGTTCGGTGTACTCTCACACACCTCTTGAATTGCTCTAGAGATTGCTTTTTTTTTCCTTTGGGCCCCACATGCATGCTCTACAGCTGCCGCACCAGCTAAGAGGGGCGCGCAGAGAAGTGCTCCCCCATTCGCATGATTTGACTGGACAACCGATATTGCGGGCTCGGTGTACTCTTAAACACCTCTTGAATTGCACCAGAGATTGTTTTTTTGCTATGGGCCCCACATGCATGCTCTACAGCTGCCGCACCAGCTAAAAGGGGCGCGCGCAGAGAAGTGCTCCCCATTCGCAGCATTTGACTACATAACCGATATTAAGGGTTCGGTGTACTCTCACACACCTCTTGAATTGCTCTAGAGATTGCTTTTTTTCCTTTGGGCCCCACATGCATGCTCTACAGCTGCCGCACCGGCTAGAGGGGGGCGCGCAGAGAGTGCTCCCCCATTCGCATGATTTGACTGGACAACCGATATTGCGGGCTCGGTGTACTCT
>UNSF01000270.1:0-28088 GCA_900538255.1 Ulva mutabilis
CCACCGGGTCTCGTTTTGCCGCCTGTGGCAAGAGCAAGGCGGGGATCCTCTCAGGGTAACGGAGCGGGGAGCCCCTAGAGGAAGATGAAGCTGCGCAAGACTTGCCTCCGGGCCTGAGGGGGCACCCTGCAAAGGCTGCGGTACGATACCCACCGGACCTCAGTGCATGCATGCATTTCGATACCCAGTGGGTAAGCGGCCTAGCATTAGCCACTGCTGGCGGCAGCGGCCTTATTCATGAGGCTGGCTACATCATCTCAAAAATAGTCATTCCGAACCAGGAATCACCACCGTACAGGCGAGTCATACCAAGCGGCAGTAGATGGATCTGTCTGGCGGAGACCGAATGGCCAGACTTACTGCGAATGGGCCCGACCTCGGAAGGCGGCCAGGTCGTCCGGGACGCAAGCGTGCAGCAGATGACCACAGCATCCCCACGCAGCGGCACGGAGCCCAAGTCGCCAGAAGGTGAGAGCGGCACTCCGAAGACAGGCCAAAGAACTGAGTGGAAGGACCACATCTGAAGCACCGGGTCCCCGCAGCAAGGCGCGGGCGAAGGGAAATTGAGTTCCGGCGCAGGCAAGGCGCGGCTCAGTGATGCCGCAAGCGGTAGGGGTGCTTGCCGGACATTCCTTCGAAGCGGTAGGTGACCTCATGTGATTCCGCACTCCAGAGTCGAACGGGGTGGAAACGGGGACAGCAGACCCCTTGTAAAATGCGTCTGCAAGAACGTGGCAAGACCACCACTGTACACATGCGATTGTGGGTGCCAGCCGTTGCCGATGCTACCACCACACCTTTGTATGTTTGTTTACATGTGCGGATCGGACATGCCCAACTGTCCCCCAACATGTCAGTCATATGGTCAATCTGGTGTTTGAATCGGCGTACCGCATCATATCATCTGCTTGCAACCGATGCATGGCAAGCGATACGAGGTCTTCGTAGCTGCACGCTTGCGGCATTAGACCCCGCCTTCCCCCCCCCCCCCCCCCCCCCACCCGCCACAGATGAATACATAGATACACCTTGACCTGTCGCCCATGCATACGTGTACCGTATTTCCCGAAGGCAACCACTCGTGTGTCCCACCCGAACGAGAAAGAACTGGCACGCGATATGAGGGCTGCAATGGTCGCCTGACGGGTAAAACCCGCTTCAACGTGCACCGACTCTTGCGGCCAGTGTACGGCACGGTCGACACGCAATACCGTATCATCAACCATGTCCGAATACGACGAGCTTGCCGAGTCCGACGGCAAATCAGTTGTAGCAGATGTCATGTTTGAAAGATAGGCCCGAGTTCTCCAAAGAGCTGGTGGAGCGGATTCCACCAGCAGGGCACGTTTTCAACGTATTATTAGAGAGAGCACTTTGCAGATACACACAGCGGCGTGACGCTAAGGGAACACGGTCCGATCACACAACTAGGACGATGATATTGTTTTCGGCATGGATGGTACATTTCCAGGCCCTGGAACCGGCGTGGCAACGCACACCCCGGCGCAAGTTGCCCCCAAGATGGCACGGACATCAAGGAGGCAGGGCTGATGAAGCTCCACATCATTCACGCGGGGGGAACAAGTCTATAACGGTATGATATCGAGCCCTGCTGATGTGACTTTCGCCGCGCCTCTATCTGCGAGCGAATATATCGCTTGCAATCCCAAGCTCCGATGTAGCGCACCAGTGCGCACCACACACTATATTAGTTTAAATTAAGATCAACCACATCGAAGCTCTCTCCTGCTGAGTGCGGTGCTCTTGGCGAGGTCACTGGCATGGAATAGTCGTGTGCGGCATCCCAGTACTGATGGTCCACACTGAGTGCCGTTAGGTTCGAATGTGCAGGTGCAAATTACCGGCCGGGAGCAGCCCCCTGCTACTAGGATTGATGACATCTCATCCCCAAGAAGTGCTGGTGGGGCCGGTCCCAGCAATCCCCGGAGTCAGACTGCAGACGCGGGCCGTGGTGGCGGTCCCATACATGGAGATAGATTAGTGCGCGAGTGCAGCACAGTTGAGGAAGCTGGCGCGGTGGATACCCCACGAGGTACGACCTTTGGATAGTGCCAGATCTGTTATGAACTCGAACGTCCGTGTGGTCAACACCGACTCCACACACGGTGAACTAAGCCTGTGTGCACAGAGTATCCGCCCAAAAACCAAGTGGAGCTCCTACGGCTGGTGGTGCACGCCATGTGCAACGAGTATCCCAGAACCACCGCACCGGGTCGGCCAGGAGCCCCTCCCACGTACGAGTACATGAACTCGCCATGTCCTGGCGCCCAGTCCACGGACTGGGCCCCGGCAGGTGCAACACTTGTGCACTACTTCCTCCTCCCAGCCACGATGCAACCAGAAGATGCTCAGAACTCAGACATGCGCAGCCTGATGCGCTTCATGCTGTCCGGCACAGACGGTTCTTCACAGTCGATGCAGCTCATCAGAAAGGGCACCAAAGCCAGCAATCCCGCCAGTACGGCATACCAGCTGTACCCAGCACCCCGGTTCCTGCAGTTCATGGCATCTGCCCGAACGCTACATATGATGCTGAGCTGCGCTCCTCACATCACTGGGATGACGGTGCGACGACCGTTTGTGCGATAACCTGCTAGTGTATACATACTGAACACAGACAAACTGCAGACGGGGGCTGCTTTTCACCTACTGGTATTCATCCGCTGGCATGAGTGTACAGGAGGTGCAAGTCATGGGACAGTACTGTGCGGCAACACAACAGATCGGCGGCGTAGCGTGTGCATATGCTGCGAAGCGTTGGCCCATGGGGCAGGTACTATCCGGCCTTCAGGGGCTGTTCTGCCGTCTGACACTGGGTCATGCCTGTCTGGAAGGTTGCCATTGCAACACACAGCACTGCCCATCGGTGCGCCACAGGGAGTGGGCGCACCTGCCGTGCGGGTGAGACACAACTAAGGCCAGACAATCCCTGCAGGTGCCGGTAATCTTGGCCGATCTAGAGCGCCTTGTCGGTGCTCTCGTCCAAGAATGGGAGTCCGTCGACCTCCGGAGGTTAAAAGTAGAGGCGAATATGCGCGGATTCGCACGGCTCCAGCTGGCGTTCACTGATGCCATCAACGATACCATGGCTGGGAGACCGGAGATAGAACAAGGGACACCCGAGTGGGAGGGCATCTGGGAGTGCTGGGCCGGTGCCACTATGGCATCGCTTATCACTGTTCAAGGTGAGCCTTTGTGACACGCAGAGTCTTGACCAATGCCACACTTGTTCTTTTATACTGCCCACAACGTCAACCCAAGTTTGCAACCCAATTGGTGCTCTGCAGGAAACCTTTTCTTCCCGCAATGCGGCATTGCCGCGCCGAAGACCAAGGCCATCAAGATTGCATGTTCATGCATTCCGGAACATTGGTGGCAGTGGGCGTTCACCGCAATGGAGTGGTTCCAGGAGAATAAGGGCACGGCTGGAGGACCTGCTGCGGCATGGTACGCAGAGCAGTTGAAGACTGCACCACTTGCATCGTCCAGGGAGGTTCGCGACCTTGCGAGAAAGTGCATTCAACGGCTGCTAGACGAGCGGAACCCTACAATGATGCAGATGGTGGACGGGGCGGATTTAGGCTCAGCGCAACTGCGTGCGCCTCCGCCACCACCACAGAGTAGACATCCTATGTCTACCGGAGAGGATGGCTCCGAAGGCGAGGGCAGGGGAGAAGGGGAGAAATCCCCCAAGGCGCCAGTACGAAAACGGCCACAGAGGACGACAAAGGACTGCGACAGGACTCCCAGGAGAAATCCTACCCGTAAGGGCAGGGGAACGGGTGGCACTCAGAAGAGTATCAATACAGAAGGTAATGCAGCGGGTGCGCGACCGACCCCATCCACCTGGGAACGACGTAGGATTCACGCTGCGCAGAGCCATCCTACTGCCGTACGTCAAATAGGACATGCAAATGGGCCACACCATCATCACTCTGCTGATTATCACTTTGCATGCCCGCAAAGGTCATAGGACCACCTGTACACCTGGTCAGTCGCAGTGCTTGTTCATGCAGGACGCACCGAAATTGGTACAGCGTGGGTGGACCTCACTGCGCCAGACGAACGGATAACAGTGTCTGTTAAGCGATCCCGGCCGATCCCGCGGGACACGCAATTGACGGAGGAGGAAGACTTTGCAAGGGCACAGAGTGAAGTGGACTCAGTCGTTGCACTATTCACGGCGCACGCTGCCGCACTGCCCGAACACCGGGATTTCTGGTTTGACCAGATGTGTGAGGCAGCGCAAAGGGTTGGAGGGGAAACCCTGACACGATATGAGTTGAGGGCAGCATGGGAGGATCTGCCCCTGCCCACTCAGGATTGGGCCCCCCAAATCACATCCAAGACGGATGAAGGCAGCGGGTCGTCCCGCAGGCAAGGCGGCCGTGACCGCATTCCGCCCGGCCCAGGTGAGGCAGCTGCCTCACCTGAAGAAGAGGAGTTCACGCCCAAATCTACGAAGAGGCATAGGAAGAACGGACCACCGGCCGCGCCCTCGCCGAGGCAAAGGCGGGAGGAGGCCGCTGAGGAGACTGAGGTGGGTGAGGAGGGCAATGGGGGGGCTGCTGATGCGGCACAAGACAGTGGTGACCCGCAGGCCCAGGGGGGCATGGCCGATGAAGAGGGTGATGCGGGCCAGGAGGGGCCTTGGGGGGCTGCTGATGTGGCACAAGACGGTGGTGAGCCACCGGCCGACGGCGAGGTGGCTGCAGATGAGATTGAAGCGGGTGAGGAGGGGCCTGGGGGAACTGCTGCTGCGGCACAAGACAGTGGTGACCCGCAGGCCCAGGGGGGCATGGCATACGAAGACGGTGATGCGGGCGAGGAGGGGCCGGGGGGGGCTGCTGATGCGGCACAAGACGGTGCTGAGCCAACGGCCGACGGCGAGGTGGCCGATGAGGGTACTGATGCGGGTGAGGAGGGGCCTAGGGGGGGCCGCAGCGGCACTAGATCTTGGTTCGCCACCGCCCGACGGCGAGGGGCCCGCTGAAGAGGTTGGTCAACGGGGGGGCGGGAGGAGAAGTGGCAGTGCCGACAGACAGCTGAATACGCGGATAAAGGTAGTGTCGCGGATGGGGGCACGTGATGAGGTCCTGGGAGTGTGGGAGGACCGATGATTAAGCGCGGTTCCGATGATATCATGGCGGTTAATGCAACCCTCCTGCTGCATATGCCCTCACTATACCGTATGCGGTACATGCTATTAGTGCAACGATTGCACGAATCAAAGCAGGTACAGCGTGTAGGCGAAATGATAATTATTCCATGTGCATGTATATCTCCTCGAGACCACAATCATGACAGCTGAACACACGCAGGATTTGCCAGTTACAGGTATGCATCTTGCCGGACGGCAGTACCACCTAACTGTCATGCACAACACGCTAGGTTCCGCCCGGCCCTAGGAAACACGTGCGGCAGGCTGTCTCTGGGTCGTCCGAGCATGCACCCTGAGTCCGGAATGGCACTACATCGCGAAAGCGACGTCCCCTCTCATTCACCGCTGGGGTGGCTGGCGATGACAGGAAGACCTTCCACATCCACCGCTGGTCAGGCTCTATGGTGGGGTGGCAGGGATCAAGCCTGGTTCGGCTGATGTTCCTGTCCCAGTCTAGGTTGGGCATCAGGCGGCCATCCGGCAGGAGCAGGTCCCTGCATGCCACAGTGCCTGCAATTTGACAGGATCGGGAAAGTGGGCCCCAGCGGCCCGTCAGGCAACGCCGTTTCACATGCCGGCAAGGTGGCAAGCAGGACCTTGGGAAGTTGACCCGTATGCGGTCTGGTGGGGAAGGAGTGTCGTTGTGGGTATACGTGGCCCATTGCAGGAGATTTGGCCAATGTCTGTCGCTCATCTCCTGGTAGGCCTGTGAGATGATAGCGGTGGCCCTTGACCTCACGTCCGCCATACTTGCGAACATGTGGTGCCGATGCTTGAACACCAGCCTCATGTGGAACGCCTCGCGACTCGTCGGGTTAAAATTTGCTGTACGGAGAGCCACTATCTCGAACTGGTACGAGGAAGTCCCGTGCCAACGACTCATCTCCCTGAGACACAGGTCAATGAACGCAGGCACGTTTCGGTAGGCCCAAGACGCATACGCATCACCTTTCCGAGGACCCCCACCATGGGACGACCCATACAGCAGGAAGTACAGGTGGAGTGGTGATCCTGTTGGCATGGCTTCAAACACAGGCGGGCATGGCTCGCTGTGGAGTGAAGTCCCCCGCTCTATGTCATCCCGGACTGCCCGGGTAAGCGCGAGCACCTGGGTCCAGCGATAGGTCCTTTCCGTTGCGTAGACGGGAACCGGGCCATGGGCCGGCCTCGCAAAGGGGATTGGCCACCGCGCCACTACGGTGGGATTCACGCGGTGCCAGTCTCGCCCACGCTCCAACTCGCGCGGAAAATCTGCCTCAGTCCAACTCGAACCGTATTCTATCTCCCTGTAGGGATTGATGGACCTGTTGCGCATAGGGCGATCCATTGGCTGGCAGCAAGGTCTCTGGATAAGGGGAAGCAAAAGGAGAAGCAGGCATCGAGCGCAATGCGGCACATGATGATGCTATTTAATCTATGGAAATCCTCCAGGAATGGGCACATGTACACCAGGGTTGGCTGTCTAGGGCAGCAGTCACCGATCGATGGTGGTGACGAGTGCCCACCGGATCGTCGCGACAGCGGCTTGCACGCGTACACGTCGTTCGAATCACTACAACGTACACGGATGAATATGCAGCTGCCTGCATGACAAGTACAGACAGTGATGCAAGTCCATGAAAAATTCCTGTCTACGTTGACATTTCCCCCTGTCGCGCACGACGTCGACAGCATGGCGCTGCCCACTCAATCACCACGACTAGTACCATGTCTGATATCTTACGTGGATCCAACCTTACCATATCTTATTTTAGGTATTGGCAATTGATCTCACGATACGTCACTGCGTGTTAGGCCTTGGCACACGTGTTAGCTCGATGGCAGCTACCAGGATCCCGCCGAGCCTGCGAGCGACAGGCCGGCTCCGCACCAGCCTATCTTTCAGCTTATACTTTCGTGTACGACGTTAGGCTGGTCCAGTGCGTCAAGGCGGCCGTCTGCTAGCCGGGTGCTCCGGTTGTTGCCACTCCTTCGAGATCGTCGGTTGCTGCATTGCAACCCCGCCATCCAACTAGCGGGCAGGTGACTCACCTCCCTTCTAAGAACATATGTTGTGTTTAGGTAGCAGTGCTACGCTAGTGCTGCCTCCTAGCAAGCTCGATGTGTGTCCGGCGCGCGTGTTTGCGTGTTGGTAGCTACCAGGATCCCGCCTGTCCAACGAGCGACTGGAGGGCTCCACGATCGGCCTATCTTTATGCTTTGAGTCTCTTGTACGACGTTAGGCAGGTCCAGTGAATCAAGCCAAAGGTCTGCGGGCCGGGCGCTCCAGTTGTTGCCACATGATCGAGATCGTCGACTGCGATGCAACCCCGCCCTCGAAATAGCGGCCGAGTTACTCACTTTCCCATATAAAACATTGTCTTTGTTTGTGTAGCAGCACTGTGCTCCTAATGCCTTGTAGCATGCTAGGTGCGTGTGGACAGAATGCACACGTTGCCGCTGCTGCACGATCAAGTGTGCTCTGCTGCAATAGGTATCCCTGATAGATAACTCGACATCGGATGTTAGGTATGTCTACCCAATAAGGGGGACACTCGCGCCTGATGCAGCGGTTACCGGAGAGGGAGGTGTCCGAATAGGCCTATTCGGACAACCGGTGGTGGGTGTCCGAATAGGCCTATTCGGACAACCGGTGGTGGGTGTCCGAATAGGCCTATTCAGACACCGGTGGTGGGTGTCCGAATAGGCCTATTCGGACAACCGGTGGTGGGTGTCCGAATAGGCCTATTCGGACAACCGGTGGTGGGTGTCCGAATAGGCCTATTCGGACAACCAATGGCACCCGAGCAGGACGTCACCGATTACGTCCGGGTTACGTCACCATCTACGCGCACCACCCAGGACGTC
Source organism: Ulva mutabilis (assembly GCA_900538255.1). Lineage (NCBI taxonomy): Eukaryota > Viridiplantae > Chlorophyta > Ulvophyceae > Ulvales > Ulvaceae > Ulva > Ulva mutabilis. The sequence goes on from UNSF01000270.1 coordinate 8,030, forward strand.
ATCGGCATGTAAGTCGTCTCAGTGGCGGTGGCAGTGACGGCATCAAGATGTCCCATCTGTGGGTCATCCGGATGTACCCCAGCCGTGGTGATGATGGCATGGGGACGTCATACCCAGCCGGCCACCAGCCAGTTACGTCATCTTGGCGCCCTTGTCTCCCGAGGACGGGGTTATGATCGCTAGATGACGTCCCTCTCGAGTCACGATGGCGTCCTTGGTGCTTTTTGCCGACTGTGTCCTCGGAGTACGTCATTTTTTGACTGGCAGCATCGTCCTAGTGTACACAATACACCTCGCAGAAGGTGAAAGACAACACTTGGTTCCTGATAGAGTATGTCCAGGGCGCCGATCGCCTGTTGTACGTGGGCCAGTTCAAGTATTTCGTAGACGTGACCTACGAGAAGTTCAGTTCCGTAAATATTCGGGATGATGTTGCCAGTGATTCAGCGGACTGCATTTGTGCGGCGGTTTGCAACTTGTACCATGCGGTACAGGTGGCGTCGCCAGGGGCCAGGGCACCCGACCTTGAATTGGGTCGCCCGCCAGAATTGTATAGGGTGGTGTCAGTGCGACCACAATCGGGCAACCGCTGCTTTGCCGGTTGCTGGGTGATCGACCTGCGGGTCGGTGACACTAACCCTTGCGGCAACCGGTGAACGGAATGGTGGGCACATGTTTATGACAATTCATAAAGCTTCTGGGAAATTAGGTAGTGTTCTGGGGTAGACCTGAAAAGGTACATATCAGATGCGAAGCACCAGGTCCTTTAACAGGCGCATACATCGGTGGCAATGGTTTGATCAGTGGCACTGCACCGTTCAAACGTGATCGCATGTGTGTCGTTTGGCCTGCGTGTGACTAGGACCGCGATGCCACCGAAACGCCACTTCGTACTAAGATGGAATTAAATCGAACATAATCCTGTTGACATTGATTCGTTTGTGGAGGACAGTGCACGGGCAGGACATAGTTCACGCACGCTCGTGATCGCAGAGGACGACCTCTGATATTTCCGCATCGCCAGTCGATATCATCGGCTCTTTAGTAAATACAATAGTGTAAAGGACTTGCTGAGTGCCTTGCTGAGTTGGTCGCCATGGCGAATCAGGATCTATTCCGTTTTGAGTTAGAACGTGTGCGTCGCGATCCGGGTCGTAACGACCACTATTTTAGATTCATACAGTATGCGATGAAGAAGATCGACGCGGGTCAGTGGGGACTGTATGGGCCGCAGGGCGAATCTAATTCAGACCTGCTTGCTCTTGTCCACCCGCTCGACAATTCGCGCGCTCAAGGGCAGGCGGCGCAGTTCGAAAAGCACGTGAAGTTGCTTGAGAAGGCAAAGGGGCGGTCTGACAATGGAGAGGTCAAGCTGGCGTACTGGGAGTGCAGGCTGCGAAGCCTCGCTGCTGCTCGCCAGAGGGCCGTAAATCCACCCGAGCGAAGAACAGCCGGTGGTGGTCTCTTGCAAGGCATCCATGAGATGCTGGAGCGCACCGGCGACTTTGCGCTTGGCATCTTGTCATCCCTGCCTCTGGTGACAGTTTCACCCGAGCCTACCCACCGACGTGGGTGTCGCCAGAACCTGACATGTGACTCGCCATCAGGCAGGGCCAACACACCCTCAGAGGTTCCACAGCCCGGCGGCACCGGCCGATGGCATCAGCCACCGGCAGATCTCCAAGCGGACCCCCACCTCTCTCCTGCCGCAATGGGGACCACCGCATTCTTCGCGGGAGCCAGCCACTCCCCTCATGCGGCTTCCTCCACCATGGCAGCTTCTTCAGCGGGACATCATCGCCCCCCCTCGCATCCTCAAGTGGCACTGCCGGCGCCCCCAATACCCCATCAACAGGCGCAGCAGGAACAGGCCCCCGCACGAGGGGTATCGAAACGTGCTGTGCCACGGCGACGACTGGGGTTGGCACAACTTGTGGCGGCCCGGCCCAAACTGCGTACCACACTGCAGCCACCACCGCTCACACCAGCAGCCCGGGCAGGTCTGCCATCGCGCCCGGCAACACCATCGCCTCGCGCCAAGAGATCGCTTCACCTCTCTGAGGCTGCGCCGGAGGGGGAGGCAGACCCTGCCCCCCCCCCCCCCCCCCCCCCCCGCGGCCACCTTGTCGGGTCCCCCGGCCCCCGATCAGGACACGTGAAGCGGACACGACGAGGCGGTTCGATCTCGCCAGGCGGGTCCCCCGATGGCGTTGCCGAAGCTCGTCACGCCGGCCCAAATATCTTAGGGGTACGACATCTCATCCGCTGCCTGGTATCTACTTCTCCATGAACTACTACGCCAGTGTATGCAATTGACACCTGATCCATGACTGCAGATGCGGGTAAAGCACAAACTAGACCGGGGCATCATCACGGACTGTGACTGGGATTATGTGGCGGATGACATCCGGGTGCTGCGCCCGGGTGCATGGGTCGGGACCAAGGCCATGGAGTATATGGCCGCCATAGCGCTGAGACGAGCGTGGCGCGAGAGGCGGTACATCTTGGTGGACCCGTGTAACTGGCAAAGCCGCTGGGAGCAACTCGAGTCTAAGGGATCCTGCCGAGGGATAACGAAGTGGGACATGAGGGTAAACATGTTTGCTGGCGGAGGGTGGAGCCTCCACGCCGTCGTCCACCCTGTGTACTTAGCTTCTCACTGGAGCTTGGTCCTCATTTTCCACCCATGTACGCCCACCACGCTCACCCTGACTGACTCCACGCCCTCAGACTGTACTGCTCAGTGTAGCCGCAGGCTTGCATGTATGCGGGACTTATTTGTAGTTGTCAAACCACGTATGCGCGTGATCCCAAGTCCGTCGGTGCAGACAGAGTGCGGCAATGGCTGGACGCTACCAAGGGTGAGCGCGACAGGATGAGGTCGGCCGGACAACACACCATCATCCTGCATGTGGACAGTCTGAGGTACGCGAAGCACGACACGGACGTCGTAGCAGGGAAGTGGATCCGGACGATGGCGTTTCTGCTGAACACCGCAGTAGACACGATCAAGGAGGCGGTGAAGATATGGGCGGTGTGCTTCCGGTCACAGTGTATACCCTGGACCAACGGCTGGGTCAACAGTGATGTACATTATTTCATGATCGGCAGCCAACCCTAGCTTTGGTGCGGCTGAATGTGGCACTACTTTGCATAAGACATCATCTATACGACCAATGACGCCACTATTGAACGGCGGTCGTTGTGTAGGTGCCACCGAGTATTTGCCCACAACAGCCGGACGCCGTTTCGTGCGGCATGTACACCGTGCTGAACCTAGAGCATGTCTTGGAACGATGTGCGCCGGGTCTGCTCTGGGATACGAACGCCGGCCGGCCGAACGTTGACGTTCCTGAGGGGGCAGCCAACCCTGCCCGAGCCCAACCCAGTTCGTTGATGAGCTTGCCGCGTGGGCCCCCACGGTATGACGAACTGTGGGCACCGATCAAGTTTTTCCATAACGAGCCGTGGTACGGCGTGGGCGATGCCAAGGCGTACAAGGCCGTACATCGCGCCAATTTCTGCATGCAGTGGGCGGAAGACGGAGGGCGAACTTTCCACGTGGATGAGGACAAGGCAGTCACTGAACTGAAGGACTCAGTTTACGATCTGCCCCATGACAAAGATGGGAAGCCGTGGAAAATCAGGTGCGAACGATGCGCCGCCCAATGACCACCTGTGCTACCGGTACCACGCATACTGCCCGCGCACGACTGGCAACTGTCTCCAAATCCTGCTCTGATTACGGTAAAGTCTGCAAATCAGAAGTGGTCATATGCAGGCCGTTAGTACTGCAATTGAGGTGGGTGAACGCGAAGCATATGGACCCGCCTCTGGCTATATGGGCGCAGCATATGTACAAGCGGTCTTCAGGACGGACTCGGCAGCGGCCAAGCTCGGGCGATACTCGGCCCGACAGGAGGGGACGGTCACCTCGGCGAGGGGGCAGCCGGGCTGATAGAGGGACCAACGCAAGTGGCCGGCAGGCAACCAGTCAGCAGCCGCACCGAGGACGTGGTAGCGGCAGCTCTCGGGGGCGGGCTGGGGCGAACGCAAGGGCCGGTTTGCGTGGCCGTTCGGGTGGGCGGGGACACGCCCCGCCTAAAGGGAGATAGCTGCAAGTTCAGGGGTAACCAGTAGTGAGCATGTTGCACAAGTTGTAATGGTCACTATGTGTACTGATCAATCGCAGTGGATACGATGACGCCATGTCGCCGTTGACATATCATCGCTGCTTCGCAGACCGGCGAGGACCGCTGGCCCTGCCAACGCGAGACGCACCCTCCAGTTCCGGAGCCTCCTGAGCCCACTTCTGCACTGCAGTGTGGACGTTCCTAGTGTCCAACGTACCGTACAGTAGTTATCTTGCAGTTTCAGCATCGCTGATCGGGCAGTTCGTGGATACAGCGTTGCGGGTGCTGTGCTGCACACCATTTTCAACTTGGTGGATTTGGATGCAAAACGAGGCTCGCAGGCGCACAGATGCGCAGTACATATAGCTGAGATCCCATCCCATGCGTCTGATTATATACTGTATGGTCAACGTTGCGCACGATACTTCCCTGCGCGACAGCGTTTACAGTTGTGCCATATCTTCTTAGACGGAATCTCCAACGGACGTGGAACACGCGCGGGGTTGGGGCGATCGGCACGTCGTTGCCGCGTTTGAGAGACTGTAAGAACAGAGGTGGAGAAGATCTTGTATACGCGTCGGCATCCGATGATTCCAACGGCGCGAACCGTTCGGACAAACATTATCGTAGGGGAAGCTATGGAGACAGGGCACCTGCGACCACGGCAAGAGTCCCTTGCGCTACGGCGACATTGCTACGCACCCGATGCTGGAGCCCGGCCCAGCACGTCACAGGGACGGACTCTACCAATTCTGCAAGCGACGGAGTTTTCCAGCGTTGATTTCCTGTGAATACGTACAGCGGGCCATGAGCAACAGCGGACAAACACGGCCTTTGGCCGATACCGCCGCGCGCGAGGACGCCAAGCAGAGCATAGTTGAGGAGATCGCAGTTGTTGTAGAAACGAACGGCGCGTTCTCTGCCGCAACGGTTGACAGGATGCAGCGGTTCGGAACGTTTAACTCGCTCTTGAAGCGGAGCACAGCTCAGATCTGCGCAGCGGGCAGGACCCTCGAGTACGCAGTGCGACACAACATATACTGGACCATTGTATTATTCAATGCGTGGATGCAGCATTTCAACGCGCTAAAGTCTGCGTGGCAGCGCGTACATAGCAATGGCGGAACAAACGACGGGTCGGCGGTGAAGGAGGCCGGGCTCATGAAGCTCATCTCGTTCTCTGGAGATCGGAAGGGTATTAAGGTGAGTCATGAGCGTTTCGGGCAGAGCGTGCCCGAGCTTCGTGAGGGGGACGCGGACGATGCGTAGACCGTCACTGAGTGGGCCACGTTGCGAGTGGTGAATACGTATCGAATGCAGGTACACATGATAGGCCGGCAGCAGCCACCCCAGACCATCATAACAGAGGTATCATCCCCAAGACGTGGCTCGAGCCCAAGTGCAGAGGCGGACTGCAGCACTGAGTCGTGGCGCGGACAGAGAACAATGCGGGAGTACACAGGCAGATTGAAATCACCTGACCTGCACATCCCCGCAGGTACGACACTACATACAGTACACGCACCCACCATTGGACTCGCTTACACCATCACTGCCATTGCATACGCCTGGGAGATGCAACCATCGAAGCTGAGGCAAGCTGAGGCGAAATTGGTGTGCAGAGTATGAAGCTAAGAACCAAGTCGAGCTCCTGCGACTGGTGGTGCACTCCATGTACAACGAGCATCCCACAGTCCTAGCACCAGAACGGCCCGGAGGCCCGACCAGGTTTGAGTACTCCAACCATCCTGTCAGAGAGGGCGCCACTTGCGTATGGGCACCCACGGGAACATCACTGCCACACTACCTGCTCCTACCCACAACGACGCGACGTGAAGCCGCACCAAATGAGCAGATGGCAGAGCTCATGGGGAACGTGCAGAGGGGGACCAATGGGTACTCCAAGACGCTGCAGCTGATTCGGAAACCCGTCTCCACCAAGAACAAGGCAAGCGCTGCCTCGCAGCTGTATCCGTCACCCCGCTTCACACAGCTGATGGCGTGCGCCCGGACGGTACAACTGATGGTGCGGAACGCACCAGAGCTGTGTGGGGAAGCGGTGCGGGCACCACCAACACTGGTCAGAATAGCAGATGCATGTGTGATACGACCTATGACGAGTGGCAGTAAGAGCTCTGACAACCTATACTGCATTCAGGATATGGGTCTCATGGGACAGTACTGTGCCGGTGCACAACAAGTCGGGGGCCTGGCGTGCGTATACGCTGCAAATAAGTGGCCGGGAGTGGATCAGGTGCACTCCCATGCATTCATTGCAGTCCTGTGAGTTTGGCAGGCCTCACCAACAGGGCCATTGATCTGGCGGTCCAGTCCGCTTCATGGTGTAACACCGTCGTCGCTGGCGCGTGTTTGGTACATGTACCGCATCTGAGCCGATGCAACACTGTGCAGGCGCCATCAGTACTGGCCTCCTACGAGGACCTCACGTTGGGCCTCATCCAACACTGGCAATGCATTGACAGATGTGGCTCAGCGGTGGATAACGACATCCGCAGGTATGCGAGGCTCTTGATGGCGTTCTCCAATTACGTCAGGGATGATACGATAGGGGTGGAGGAGGTGAACGCGGGAACGCCCGAGTGGGACGGCGTGTGGGAGTGCTGGGCTGCCGCGAATATTGCGACGCTGATAGTTGTTCAGGGTGCGCCTCCGTGTTTTGCCTGGAGTCACTATCACACCCACGTACTAACCGAACCTGAATCCCACGTCAAATTGCTATGAGGACAGGCAGTACGGCATCCTAAACAATACTACCGTGTGCAGCGAACCTCATCTTCCCCTTCACCAGCGGAACGGCGCCTAAACTAAAGGCAATTAAGTTTGCAAGTTCGTGCATCGACATCCGCTGGTGGCAGTGGGCATTCGTTGCAGTAGAGTGGTTCATGGAACACAAGGGCGCAGATGGAGGTTCGGCTGCCGCGTGGTTTACGCAGGAGGTGAAGTCAGCGTCCCTTGCGTCGGCAGCCGATGTCCACAAGCTGGCTACGGCTTGCATTCAACGCCTGCTCAATGATCGGGAACCGACCATGCTTGCAATGGTGGAGGGAGCAGACCTGCAGCGCAATGGGCTATGTGCACCGCTGCCAGCATCGCCACCTGCACCGGCAGACTCGTCGGTGGACGACGATGGCGATGTGGGTGGCAAGCCGGCTGGTGGTGCACGGAAGCCCCGAAAACCGCCGGCGGGGAAGACGAACAAGCCCAATAAATCAGACATGACACCACGAAGGAATTTGGGGCGTAGAAGCAGGGCGACCATTCCCTCACGGGAGGTCGGCGATGCGGGGGGAACTGCCGCCGCGGGGGTTTCCGCTACACAGGGTGCGCTTTCATAGACACAAACCCTGCCTGGAGGCACGCTATCCGTGCAGCCCACATAGACGAATTGACTGCTGTAAACAAGGTCCTCTCGTGTGTCATGATGCCACAGCACGCGACACGTGCCCAGAACATTGCATGTATCGCCGGCTGCGGCAGCCATGTGAAGACACCGACTTACTGTAACTGCTGCTGCAGGGCGCAAGACTATTGGTGCAGCCTTTGTGGATCTCACCCGGGACGACCGGATAGTTGTGTCCGTGGAGCGCCCTCGCCCCCCGGAGCCCGATACACAACTATCAGGCAAGGAAGAAGATGGGTGACAGGGTGAAGGCACAAGTGGATGCGGTTATGGCTTTTTTCACGGGAGCCAGGACCCTCACCCCCCACAACACTCAGCCATGGTTTGACTTAATGGTGCAGGCTATGCAGCTGGTTGGGGGGGAGTGCATGACCGAGGAGGAATTAGCTGAAGCTTGGGGTGAATGCTGCGACCGTCCCCAGGCGACCCCTCAGCCAGAGGATGCGGCGGGCGAGGAAGACAGAGACGACAGCGAGGCCGGCCGGAGCGGCCCTGCGCCCCAATCATCACAGGCTACAGTTTCGGATGACGACTTCGACCCAGGCAGGAGCCGCATGAAGGCGCAGCCCCCAGCCCGGCCCACTTTGGCGATGCAACACAAGCGCAAGCTAGAGGACTTGCCTCCAAGCGTGGACCCGCGGGCCAGGAGAGGGAAGGGAACGTACCACAGACGGGCTGCGCGGCGCAAGACACAACAAGAAGGGGACAGGGAGGCCGTTGCAGCCCTAGAGGATGACGAGGGAGATGCGGGAGAGCGGCGGGATGATGAACAAGGTCCTGATGAAGTCTGCGGTGAACAGGGGCCAGCGAGCGCGGGAGAGGCGGGGAAGCAGGATGAGGGTGGTACGACTTATGCGGCAAGAGAGGGCGGTGACGCGCAAGTAGATGAAGCAGAGCCCAGTGACGACGGGGGTGATGAGGGGGACGCGACCGCATGAGCAGCGGCATGTTGCATACTCGTTTATGCGGTGCCACTGTAATTCGTTGCCTTGACACTGCAAGGTTACCAATCCAAAACAACCCAATCCAAGTTACTGCAGCGTGTATCACAGCGACAACTTGTTTTATTGACATGCTTTAGGTACAATCGGCGTTTGTGATGGTTGTGTATGGTTGTACTCAATGCACACATCAGCCACGCGGTAACACCCTTTGGTGACATGTCTACATTTGCGGTACTGCACACATGTTTGTTACATGTCTATAACTGCGGTACGGCACTCGCCATCCCTCCCCTAGTGCACCACCATGCCAGGTCCTCTTGTGGCTGCACGCTCTGGTAGCTGACAACTCTGCACTACTGGTCTGGCGCAGCCTGATGATCTCGCTAAGCGATGAAAGCGGCATAACTTGCAGCCTTCCCGCTGCACTACGGAATCAGTCATCCCACTGTTGCATACAGATGTAACATATCCTGCCTCCGCGGCGTGTGTGCATCACACTCGAGCGACGGCGTCGAATGCTTCCAATGGGCGGCACCGGTGGACACCGTATGCGAACGTGGCTCCATTGGCTGGCTGCAAGGTCGGTTAAGCACTAGGTGGAGATCGCATCGAGCGCAATTAAGCACACGATGCTGGTATTTGACTCCGTAAATCTACCACAGATATGGGCCCACAGACATCAGAGCTGGGCGTCTAGCGCGGCTGCCACAAATTGATGGTGGTGACGAGTGGCCACCGGATAGTCGCGGCAGTGGCTTGGACGCGTACACGTCGTTCAAATCGCTATCGCACGCGAGTCTAGACAGATCATGAATAGACAGTGTCATGAATAGACAGTGTCAGACCAATATGCCTGTCTAATTAATGGTCTGGCTAATGCAGGCCTCTGCCCCAAGGCGCAGCAATTAACGCCTAACAACTGTTCATAGCCGCTGTTTATCAGCCGATGCTACTGAAGCCGTCACAACCTTCCCATTCAATCGTTGAATATACATCTTGCCGATGTAGACTGTGTTTCGACGCTCGCAGCACCGCCCGGCACGCGTGTCGCCCCACGTTAGGTGGCTGGATGCCGCCGGTCACTCGAGCGACTGACAGTCTCCAGAGCTCCTCCTTGCTCTTACTATTTATCTATACTAGATCATTCGGAGGTGACCAGTGCGTACAGCGGACTCCTTGCCAGCGGTGCCCAGCGTTGTTGCGTGGACGCGGAGACTGTCAGCTGCTTTGCATCCTCTATGCAAGCGGTCAGGTGATTCGCATCCCATATATCTGATAACTGTGTTCCTTTCTAGTAAGGTGCTACTCCTGATGTCATTTGTCGATCCGGTACCGTCACTCGTGTTAACCGTAGTTCAGCGGCACGCGACCAGTCCCTTGCGGGCCCGACGGACTTGACGACTCCTCATATCTGGAACCCTCTTGGTTCGAAATAGGATAGTCGGGGCTGCGCCAAAGCGCCAAGCCAGTTAGGCTTGGGATGTGTTATCCGACTCGCTACACTATAACTATGGTGCCAGCACTTTCGGGACATCCTTACAGGACGCCGGAAGGGCACCATAGGGACTCTGAAAGGACAGTGGAGCGACTGCTAGAGGACGGTATGAGGACTGTCCGAGAGGACGTGGAGTTGACGAGGGACAGAGCAAGGACAGCTGCGGGACCTGTGCCAGATGGGCTGAGGATCCTTGGGGGACACAGGTTGCATAACAGGGATGTCACGGAACAGTCATGGGACATCCCGATGATGGAGTGTGACGTCACCAGGGCATCACTCAGATTTGTTACATCTACGATTGAGGACTCTAAGTCAGGCATGCATGAATCCTTACGGAGTCCTAGGGGACGAGGTCAGCTTAGGGACATCCTAAATGCAAGAAAGGCCTGGAGGCCCAATCGACCGCAGCACCCCGGGCGCCACTTTGGTCGATCGTGCCCAATCGACCAAGGCACCCCGGGCGCCACTTTGGTCGATCGTGCCCAATCGACCAAGGCACCCCGGGCGCCACTTTGGTCGATTGGGCCCAATCGACTGCAGTACCCCGGGCGCCACTTTGGTCGATCGTGCCCAATCGACCAAGGCACCCCGGGCGCCACTTTGGTCGATCGTGCCCAATCGACCGCAGCACCCCGGGCGCCACTTTGGTCGATCGTGCCCAATCGACCGCAGCACCCCGGGCGCCACTTTGGTCGATCGTGCCCAATCGACCGCAGCACCCCGGGCGCCACTTTGGTCGATCGTGCCCAATCGACTGCAGTACCCCGGGCGCCACTTTGGTCGATCGTGCCCAATCGACCGCAGCACCCCGGGCGCCACTTTGGTCGATCGTGCCCAATCGACCGCAGCACCCCGGGCGCCACTTTGGTCGATCGTGCCCAATCGACCGCAGCACCCCGGGCGCCACTTTGGTCGATCGTGCCCAATCGACCGCAGCACCCCGGGCGCCACTTTGGTCGATCGTGCCCAATCGACCACATAGCCCCCATGGAGCCACGAGGACCGCTGCAGACCGCTGCACGGCCTCTCACATGCCCCTTGCCTTAGCCATCCCCCCCCTACCCTACCCCTGCCCCCTGCCCCCTGCCCCCTTGCTGCACATAACCCTCATCTGCTCTCCTAACATGCTGTTCACGGCCACGCCAATGCTGCGACGTCAACACTGCTGCCGTTGGTGGCTGAAAGCAAGCGTGCAGGCCTTGTGTGCGCCGCAATGGCTCCAGGACTTCTACTTCATAGCCTCTTCCAGCGCTGCCGCAATCTCGCGTTCAAGGTTGGCTAACTCTTCCTGCAAGATAATGTGTGTGAGGCGACTGTACTAGCTTGCACCTGTTCCCGATGACTTGTACACCACAGTAATTGTGATTCACATCACAACAGACCAGATCCCAACACAGATGCAAGGTACATGTTGCGAGAGGGATCTTACCTGAGTAGCGAGTAGCTTCTGCCATATCCCGGCGTATGGCCCTGATGTTTCAGGGGGCCCGTCAGCTGCAGGTCCGAGCAAGTTCTTCAGCTTAGTCACTGTGTCCTGCAGTTTTGAGGCACGCGCCCATGTGGCCTGTACAGCAACGTGCTGTTGATGTTGGATATTGTCCGCTGTATTCCGGTCTGACCTGGCAGGTGGTGGTGGATGGCAGGCTTGGGTACAGGTGGAGGAGTATCAAAAGCAGCCACAAAAGTAAGTCAGGACGTACTGTTGGGGCTGGATAAACTGCAGCTTGGTGTGAGGGCCTGGTAATTGAGGCTTGTACGGCTGTCGAACATGCGGGAGCTGACAGGCTGTTTGCCACAGCTTGGCTCTGCTCAACATCGTCGGTAACATTCAGCTTGCGGCGGACGGCCTTTCCCTACACATGACACTGGGTTGGCAACGCTACAAGTGATTTGGTGTTCGACCTGAATGCATACAACCTGTAGGCGCACGACACTGTACCAGCCACTTACCTGTCAGGTTCAGTGTATTGGCAACTTCAGCGTGCGATACTAGCAAATGGATGGAAGCGTGCCTGATCAGCCTCATCCACATCCTGTGACGTTTCGGATGCTTTCGCGGGTGACTCAGCCACATCTTCTGCGGCCTCGGCTGCAGTCTGTCCTGCCACCTGCGGCGCCTTCTTCAATGCCTTGCGCTTCACAGGTCTCTGTTCTGAATCTTCCAACAGGTCAGCAGGAACCGCATAAATCCCATCCATGGCCCACTCTTCGCACGTGCGGGGGGCTGCAGTTGGATCATCTGGATTCGGGACCTGCAGGTCACATACATTGACGTGTCTAGGCACAGAGCCGCGCAAAGCAGCAAGCAGGACATCGCTACGGCTTACTGCGGCTTGCATAGGTAATCAGATTCAGCAACGTCCATTGTACACGCTTTGACACTCTACACGCATACCCCAAGTACCAGCCAATCGTAGCACACTGCACGGGCAGCATACCAACTTTGTAGTGAAGGCCCTCAACAGCTTAGCTTCGAGGCGGGTAGGAGGCATCTCTTGCCCAGTGCTGATACCGTACTCCTTATCTATGGCGCTGTTAACACTTGATGCACGTTTGCGCACATCAGCATACCTGCGTCGGACCCATAATCAATACAAGCATGGCTCCGAACAGTTGCCCCGCACGACAGGTGAGATAGACGGCGCGTACGTAATACCATGCTCCTTTGCAGCTACCTTCCACATGCTCGTCCAGGCTTTGGATAGATTCCGGCAGAGCTCGATGGCGTTCCTTGCACCCTGCTGTTCAGCGGCTGACATGGTGGAGCCGGCAAAGAAGTCTTTGTGGTCCTGCGGAACATGCACACCATGTTCTGGGGCAATGCATCTATGGTGACTCGCATCAAGCACGAACACATTATGTGGGCCCTGCACGGCTACAATCGATTAAGACACCCCGGACGCCACGATGGTCGATTGTACCCAATCGACCACGACCCGCCGGACGCCACCAGGCTCACCTGTGACACATGAAGCTGCACCACACACAGCCGCTGTCGTGCCTACCATCTGAAACGACGATCGTGGCATGGCAATGCAACCGCCGAATGGGATGCATGGCAGAACAGAATGACCTGGACCGCTAGCCCCCGTGCTCGATGTTAATACCACTCCACATCTGCGAGACCAGTGCGCTGGAAAAAGTACATCGACCACTGCATCAGCAAAATCGAGCTGTGGTAGTCACTTCATCCGGCCGATCGAGATACTGACGCAATGTCCGGATGGGATTCGGTGGCAGGAAAACGGCTGTATCAGCTGGACGTGCGGCGTGCACGTTTAGGAACATAGACAGCACGGTGATTGTCGGTTCGTTGCAGCGTACGTGCGGGAGGAGGGCAAGCGCACCGTCTCAGCCAACATGTCGAACGCCTCAACAACCGACTGTAGCATGATGGCCCCTGGCTTGCTTGCCCTCACGAACTTCACGAAGAGGTCTTTTACAATCTTCGCATCATTACAGCGATCCAGCGACGCCTTCATACCTTCTGGGATGTCCTTCAAGATGCTCTGTATCTTGTCGGTCGACCGCAGGAATCGTGGCTTCCACGTAACCCATGGCGACACAGACGCCTTCCGCCCACTCACGGTTGATATCATACGCACAGTGTCCTTAGAAACAGCGGTTGCGGTGGCAGTGAGCACCGGGGATTGCTCATGGGCCAGCGTGCAGGTGAAGGGCGGTAACCATACCGCCTGCTTCCCCACAGCCGCTGCGGCAGTTGACATAGCGACATCCATAAGCGAATTGAAGTCAGCATACTGTAATTCGATGTAATATGTGGGATTAGGCCTGCTTGTCACCCGCAGCGTCGCGCTGCTGAAGGGCCGCTTCGCACCACACGCCGAAAAGATAGTGTCTGCCACAGCCCTCCCCCATGGTGTGTTAGAATAAGCAGACTTCCATTCAAACGGTGGAGCATCGCCGGCACTGCAACAAGCGCCGGCTAGTTGACAAGCCGTGCAGTTGTTACTTGGCGTTACCGCGGGCCGGCTGTTGGGGCCCAGTCGTATAATAAGGGCAGCAGAATTCACACAATACGCAATTTGATAGTAGACGATATCGTACTGCAGCATGATCGTGGTCTCGTCCGTTGGCTGGCCCATCTTGCACAACGTACTCCTGTGGCGACGACGGTAGACCCTGGCAAAATCGAGTCGAACAAAACTTAGTTATGCGAGATATATCAATAGGCATGATAGAAGACTGGGCGTAGAAGACTGTACATGCTCCACCCTCAAAGGAAGCGTTCACACGCGGGTGTGGGCAGAGGGTGTCGTTTCGACCACCCCCGTCAAGTCGGGGTGTGTCTACAGGAAGTGGTGTGCAGTGCGTGACGCTCTGCTGCCCGGTGGCTTTCCGGATGCGCTCCGACATAGCTTGCGCGGACCCGTCATCAACCTTTATATAGGCTTTAACTTCATCCCACCAGTCGTGACACGATGGCAGGCGAGCCCAATAAGAAGGTCCGTCGCAGGGCTCAAGAGATCGATGATGACTTCGCCCAGTATGGGATGCGCCGTGTGCCTACGGAAACCAAAGACTCTAGGTCTTTGTTCAAGTGTGATCACTGTCTAGGTTTTTTCAATAATGTCGCTCATGCGGAGCGCCATTTTAGAGTCACTGCTTGTCCTAAGCGGGCTGCGGCGTGGAGATCAGCTGCTGCACGGTCCGTTGATTCGCCTCTGCTCAATCACTGTGCGGTAGTTGATGATGGCTTGCGCTTCCCTCGCGAGGCAAGTGCTGATGCGATCCTGGACGGCATTGGAGCAAGAGAGCTCGCGGGCACTACACAAGACCCGCGAGATATCGGGGGACCCATGCCCCAAGATCCCCCGCCTCCACCATCACCCCTCGCTCCACCAGCACCCCTGCCACCACCACCAGCACCCCTCCCTCCACCAGTACCCCTCCCTCCACCGGAATCAGATCCACACGATTACCTCGTCCCGGTCGGAGACCCCGCAATCCCACAGGCACCGGTAAGCTGATACTGCCCTGTCACTGTGCACATGTGTATATCGCATGATGGTGTCAGCCGCGCATACCGCTCCTTCAACATATGCAATCCAGCAATAAGTTGCAGGTACACCTCATCGCTGCGGCTGCGCTTCCCGTCGAGGTAGACCCCCAGTACGATGGGCTTGATCAGCTCGGCGACGAAGATGGGGAGGAATGGCATGACGCCCTGGAGCCAGATGATGAACAACCAGACGAGGAGGAGGAGGAGGAGGAGGAGCCCGTGAAGGCGCCCAGGCGAGACACCGGTGCCTATCTCAACTTCCGCCTGGCACATTCCATCGTGGCCGGGCATTCGGTCAAGGTACGTGAGGTTGCTGTGTGGCTGGCAAGGCTGGCATCAGAGCATCGTATCACGAATTCGGCCATGGACTCATTCTGCCAGATGGTGCATTTCCTGCTGTTACCAGAGGGAAACCTGTTCCCCAAATCGTACCACATGCTCTGCTGTGCGCTCGCTGTTGAAGATAGCCATGACTGTGAGCGGCACATCTGTGACGCTTGCTGGGAACTCTTCCCGGACATCCCGGGTGACTCACACGCGGTCCATGCGGATGAGGTCTGCCAGCGGCCGGGTTGCAACAACCCCCGATTCAAGCGTGGCCCGGGAGGTCATGTCTCCCCCAAGCGTAGCGCATTTTACTTCGGGAATGAGGGCACCTTTGTGGACCTCGTCTGCAAGCCAGATATGCTGCCAGCCATCTTGAGTCACCGCAAGGAGGCTTTCGAGGATCCAGAGTCCTTTTGGAACTCGCCCGCCGGCCGCGAGCTGAACGCCCGGTGTGGGAACAAATTCGACGAGACGTCTATGAAAGCTGACGAGTTTGCAGTGCTCGTGAGCCTAGGTGCGTCGCCTTTGCATGCGTGTCCTCCTCCTGATCTTCAGACGAGTGCCTGTCGTGATACTTGCCTGCAACCGTGTCCTCAGGTGGTGACTCCCGGTGCAGGGGCAGACGGTGGTCAGCTCTTTGTTAATAAGCAGCATGGCGCCCTCATCTGGGGCATCCGGCTCCAGGAGCTGCACGACGGGATGGCCGCGAAGAATGACACCTGGGCTCCCCTGGGCGTTGTGGAGGGGCCGACCGAGCCCAACCGTCTGGACAGCGTCTTGGAGTCTCTGGAGGACTTCTTCCTCGCACACGACCCCGGTGCGGTATACACTCCTGTCTGGTGCACTGCCCATTAGTGTGCCAACTGCGAATCGGTAATCAGGCGCTGAACTGTGTGTACACTTGCCTGCACTTGCGTGCCGGTGCTTGCCTGTCGCCCTCACACGCACCTCCCACCATGTGAGGGAGCCTCTGCAGGCAGGGACGGAACCACCCCGATCATTGTGGAGATCTGGGAGGACCCTGCTGATCCAAACAGCAAGAAGAGGCTAGTGAAGCTGTGGCCGGTCTGTGGCTGGGCAGAGGGAGACATCCCTGTGCTCGAGAAGCTGGCAAACGCCGTTGGTCATGGGGCCAAGTCAGCTTGTGTGCGTTGCGCTTTCCTTGGTGCAACCGTGAAGGATGCCAACACGGTCCGGTGCGTCACCCCCGTCTGGCCATTGACAGGCACGATACCATAGGCCGGTGTGACTCACTGCAGGGATAGGCTCCACTTCGATTAGTAGGGAGAACACTCAGGCAATATCCATGGCTATGCAAATAACACTTGATAGCTGTAAACATAGTGATACACAGCTCTTCTATAATCGCATTACAAATCCCTTGATACGGCTTCGCCCTCTTGTCCCGCGCGCGATCTCGCAACGCGATGCCCGTGGTTGGCAGGCTCTGCCTGGCAGCCTCTGGGAGTGGTCTACTACTGGTGGTCCGTGTGCAGGTGGGAAAGCTACTGCCACATCACTCAATCCGTGCCTGCTTACGCGGGTGGCGGATCCCTGCCAGCCTCCTCAGCACAGACGCAGGGCGGGCAGCCCGCACTGCCACGCATGCCACCTGGCTACATGTCCTTTGACACAGGTGAGCAGGGCTGCAGAGATGAATGGACTCCCCCCACGACTGTCACCCCAGAGGGCACGTGGACAGGAGATGGTGTGTTGAAGTGGTCAGGCTCGGAGATCATGTCCAGGGCGGAAAAGGCTGCCGAGATCGAGTCCCAGGTTCGGCGAGCTACCAACAGCACTGTGATGCACAAGGCTATGCGCCCAAGGCGGGGTTGTGTCTGCCCCTTGCATAGGCCGTCGGTTGCTATGGACACCACCATCGTCGCAGTCGTTGGCATCCTGTATGCAGGTTGACAATCCGACTCGGCCGCCGTACACTGGTATCGCAGCCAGGAGTACGCGTGCAAATCGCGCTCACACCGAGCGCCTGAAGATCGGCTTGTGGAGGCTGCCATTGTTCCATAAGCTGTCCTACTTCAAGTGCGCTCCCAGCCCTGACCCATACGTGTGCACAGACCTGTTTCTGTGTCAGTGCTTGACCCGGGCCCCGGTGACGTGTGCAGTCCGTGTACATTCCTCCGGTTCGGCGTCGCCCACATCTTCCTCCTGGGTCTCCTGAAGGACTTCTGGAAGCAGTGGCTACCAGGCCCCACTGCCAAACGGCATGGTCCGGCTGCGAAGTATGTTCTACCTGTGGTGGTGCGTCGGAAGATAACCTCCAGAGCTGCCCTACAGAACCAGACGGAGCTGATAAAGAAACCCTATCGAGATATTGTCAAGTATGCTCTTCCTGCATCTTGTATGACCAGTCGTAGGTACATGTACAACTGTACTGTGGCGGGGGCTGCTGTCTGGCGACAGCCACATAGCCACCTGCTCGAGCCGTTCTGTCGTGTACTCTGATGTTGTCAACATTTTGAGGCCCACCCCAGCCCCCCCTGCAGGCCTGCCTACTCAACCATGGTCACAATCGGCGTGCAGGCATCGCGGCAATTACCTCATGGAGGACTGGATGAATTTCACAGACGCGTGGAGTCTCCAGCTGCTGCACGACCTGCCGTGGGATGAAACCAACCCTGATGAAGTTCATGTGCGCGACCAATTTGAGGCGATGTGGACGGACTTGCGGGCCGGAGTCATGTACTTCATGAAGTACACGCCAGGGCAGCACACCTGGCAGCGAATCCTCGACGCCCAAAAACACCTCCTGGCATATGGGAAGAGGGTACAGCAGGTACTGTCTCCATCGCCGGCTCCCTGCCCACGCGTACGTTTTACGAGGAGGAGAAGTTTGCGGGTGTGCAGTGTGTACTACAGGCAGTTCCTGCCGACGGGTTGTCTCACGCAGTCATGATGTCGGTGTAGGTGTTCAGCGGTCAGGTCCTTGCAACCCTGAAGTTGCATTTGGCGGCCGTCCACTTGCCAGATCAGGTGAGAGCCTGCGGCCCTGCCTTTTTCTGCCTTGAGTACTGGATCGAAAGGCTCGTGCAGTTCTTCAAGCGGCTGATCAAGTATCGAGGCACGTCCGGTTCTGAGCGCATCTTTGTCAACGACCTCCTGTTGCGGCGAGCGTGTGACCGCTTGGTCCAGGAACTTGGCCCCAAGGCTCTGCCCCGTCTGACTGAAGCTGTTGCTGCCGCCCGGGAGAAGCAGCGGAAGCGCATCCGCAAGCCCGCTGTACAACAGCAGCCCAACGCGGCGCCGCCGCCGCCTCCGCGCCTGCCTGATGGCGGCCGCGGGCCCAGTCCCCCACCCGTGATGCTGGGTGCTGGCACTGACCTCACAGGTGCGGAGCGGCTGGAGGTGTTGCCTGCGCCCACCAGCGAACGGGCGTGCCTGAAAGGGCTGCTCTACCTAATTTGTGCCGAGCACGCTGACTTTGCCAAGCGTGGCTGGCCGAGTCACACGACCCTGGGGGACCGTGCCCGGCGCCGGGCCGTGTGTGCTTCACTGGGGGTTGCGGTAGACGGTGAGCCTGTTGATATAGTGAAGCTCTACATGCGGAAGCATGTGCGAGCGGCACTGCCCATCGGCGAAAATGTCAGCTCCCAACAATGCACGACTCAGCGGGTCAAGGACAATACTTGGTTCTTAATAGAGTACGTCTTCCCAGACCACGCGAAACTGTATGTAGGCCAGTTTAAGTACTTTGTTGAGGTGAGATATCAGAAGTTTACCGAATTGGGTGATCAGGATGATGATGCAACGTACGCTGCAGGCGCAGTTGACACTGCGGTGTGCAACCTGTTCAATGCTGTAGTGGTAGACAGTCCAGGTGCCCTGCCGCCCGATCCGGAATTGGGTCGTCCGCCTGAGTTGTACATGGTTAGGTCTTTGTTGCCCGAGTCCGGGAACAGGTGGTTCGCAGGTTGCTGGGTGGTGGACCTTCGGTCTGTGACACTGAATCTATTGCCCTACGCCGGCAGTCCAGAATGGGCGGATGTTCTCGACGGTGTCAAAAGCGTCTGGACGAGTGGGGAGCGTATCAGACAAATGATCACAGTACAACTTGTAAGTGACGCCTCCTCAGTACCAGTGTTCTGAACGGCGACTAGTGAAATTGCGACGGCCTTGTGTGTACCAGCCAGCCCTCCGAAGGCTGCGGGGAACTGGCATATAGCAGCGCTCTCCTGTACTCAACGCAAGCTACTGCCGGGCCTGCATTTGTAGTACAATAGTACAAAATACCCCCACACTTCTTGCAAACACAAAAATGTCCTGACCTGGCAGTCCCTCACGCACCAGCAACCTTTGTGGACCTCGTCTGATCAATGGTCTAGATATTCATTCTATGTGCATGTGATACCTCCCGGAGACCACAGTCAAGACAGCTGAACACATGCAAGAGTTGGCAGTTACAGGTATGCTTTCTGCCGGCCGGCAGTACCGCCAATCTGTCATGCACAAGACGCTAGGGTCCGCCTGGCCCCTAGGAAACACGTGCAGCAGGCTGTCTCTGGTCATCCAGCATGTACCCTGAGTCCGAAACGGCACTACATCTACAGTACGACAAACCCCTGTCATTAACCGCTGGGGGTGGCAGGCGATGCTAGAAAGGTCTTCCACATCCACTGCTCTGGAACCCGAAGGTGTTGGGGTCAAGCCTGGTTTGGCTGAGAGAGCTGTCCCATTGTACATTGCTGGACCTGATTT
>UNSF01000266.1:0-30128 GCA_900538255.1 Ulva mutabilis
CCAGCGAGCCTTTGCTCGCTTATTGAATGGCCCAACCAACGACACTGCCAGCGTGTTGAGGTACTGCATGGCACGCGACCCTAGTCTGCCATATGTCTCGTGCACAAGCGGCACCACCTTGTACGATCCCTGTAAACTCTCTTTGTACTTGTTGAGTTTGAACTTTTCGCGACTTCGGCCGCGTGCCTTTTGCCCCCGATGCTTTCCCCACCACAGCCACCCTAGATGGGTGGATGAAGCTGACATCTAGCACATACACATCTACGTCTGGACCATTTGCTAGGATGTCCCCCTACTGTCGTCCCTGAGCGTCTGTCTAGGCTGCGCATCACAGGCTCGATTGATGTGGACACCCCTGGCGCTCTTACTCGACGGCGCAAGCCGTAATGGCAATGTTGTGTTGTAATCCATTGGACCGCGGCTAAGGCCTGTGGGATCCTGAGCATGCCGTAGCTATGCGCAGGGGTAGGGTACTGTCCATACCTTGCTGTCTAGGTATCTGCCGGTGACAGCACTGTATCTCGTTGGAGGCGACGACACGTGAGACTTCGACAGTAGAGAAAGAGTGATTACACTACGATCGACAGAGCCTATATAAGCGTTCTCTAAACGACTCATACGGATACGATCAGAATCAATGTCTGCTGGCACGCATCTGCATGCATTGCTCGTGCATATGCAGCCCATCGGTGCATTGGCTGCCCCATAGCCACTCCGGGATCAGCACCCGTGTATCCTGGCACACATGGTCACCGTAGTCCTGTGTATGCCACCATGCAGGTCACCGTAGTCCTGTGCATGGCTGGATCACGACACTCCCCCTAGACTAAGCTTGTACTACCGCAAGCTGCAGTCTATCTCGAAATTTTCCCCAGCTGCTGGTCCTGCCAACACCTCACATCCCCCATTGGAGCCACTAAAGGTCAAGCCAAAAGTCTATGGTCCTCGCAGGTAGGATCTCAGTACGTGAAGGACACCATTCCAATGACATTTGGCACTCCAGCCATATGCCTGGCCAAGACATTAGCGGAAAGCGATGTATGGACGCGACACAACTGCCACATACTGGATGCTTCCTACGGCTTGCATAAACCTCTTATGCTCTGTGCCTGTAGCCTTCTCCTGGCTAGGATCTTCCTTCAGGCTAAACATTTTCTGCTTTGGCACCAAAGGAGTTGGCGCCCGTCTGCACTCACTCATGCTGAATCTCTCCAGCATGTCCCTGATGCTCTTTCTGTGTGATGGTGATAGTGCGAGCAGCGCGATCACGTATGACCTCCATGCCCAGCACATATCCCAGCTCCCCCAGGTCACGACCCTCAAATGCCTCAAGGCTCTTTCTGATGGCATCATCCATCTGCTCTATGCCAGACCGAAAATCAACAGATCATCGACCCACAAGAAAATAAGACAACGTCCTACTTTGCATAAACAGTGCGGGGTCACTGGCTGATCTCCAAAGCCCCATACTCAAACAAGAGCTCTGCAAGCGCTTTGTGCCACTCCCTGGCAGCGCTGCTTCAGACCATACAACGCCTTCTTCAGACGCCACACCATACCAGACCCATCATCTAGTACAGGAGGTTGTGCCACATACACTTCCTCCTCCAGAACACCATTCAGGAAAGCACATTTTATGTCTATAAGCCTCGTCTCTAGATCCTCCTACTGCACAGACCGATAACAGAGCCCTAAGTAGCATAACTGCCCACGGTGCCCATGTCTCAAAGGAAATCTACGCCCTCACTTGCGTAAACCCCCTGGCTACATATCTGGCTTTGAAACGCTCAATTTCACCCTGTGCTCCTCGCTTTGATCTTAAGCACCACTTGCCTGTCACGGCTTCCGTCCTAATGGCACTCGACCAGCTCAAACACGTATGTTTCTCAAGGAGGTCAGCTCATCGAGCATGGCCGTGATCCACTGCTCACGGTGAGTGCCACGCATGGCCTGCTGCACCCGTTGGATCATCTACTACGACCTCGACCTTCTTCCTCACGTAGCTGCACGCCTGGACTCACAAAGGCTAGCAGTAGGCGACCGTTCGGAGTCACCTCTGTCGTGATCCAGCCATGCACAGGACTACGGTGACCATGCATGGAGTGGATGCACGGTGCTGATCCGGAGTGGCCATGGGACGCCATGCACCGATGCACACATGGCTTACCACATATGCACGAGCAATGCATCTGCTGATTGCGTGCTGCAGACAATGATTCTGATCGTATCCGTATGAGACGTTTGGTTGAACGCTTATATAGGCTCTACTGATCAAAGTGTAATCACTCTACTCTGCCAAAGACTCACGTGCTATAATCCAAGACTGAGAGCGCACTGTCACAGCGGAGGCCTGTACACCAGCCAGGTGTTGTGACAGCGCGACCCCCTGCGCATGGCTACGCCATGCTTAGATCCCACAGAGCCTACGGCTACGGTCTACTGAATTACGACATGGTATCGGTGATGTTTGTGGGTATTCTAGCGATGGTTGTATGCTTGCGATAGAGTCCAGGGGTCTACGGCTACGGCTGAGCGTCCCGATGAGCGATTCACACCGCTCTAGCGTTTAGCTGTAGAGTCCGTAGAGAGACTAGAGTACACAGATGCATAACGCTACGGCTGGACTGCATTCTGTCAGGGTACTGGTCTCGCAGAAAGGCCTACGGGTCTGCGTGTCCTGCGACGCACGAAGGTCGTGTTGCAGGATGCCACCACGCCGAGAAGTCCCAATGGCATCTCGCCAGGGATCTATTGGCTCTTGACGGCGAGGATGGAGAAGAAGTTCGTCCTCGCCACCACACACGTTCCACAGTGCGCCGCGAGCAGGCCGCGGAGGACCAGTTCGTGACCTACGGGGAAGAACAGCGCGTTGGGACCTACGGGTATCCCAATGCAGGTCCTCTGCAGGCGGCATTGCCGGGAAATGCTGATCCTACGGGGGAAGCAGGAGCTCAGGCTGCGGCGCAAGGAACACAGCCAGCACATCTCGCAGCGCCAGCTGCGTGGATGACCCAACAGATACCGCCTCCGATACCGCAGCCTTCGCAGGCTGCGATGTCATCAGGAGTACCAGCTACGGCTGGATCTATTGACGTAAGCACGCTAGCGCAAGCGCTGTCGCTTGCCATGCCCAGGCCAGTACCGGGGAAATCTCTAGTAGAGAAGAACAGATTTCCGGTGTGGCACTATAAGACTGATCACTTCCGAGTATTTAAGAAGGAGGTAGAGAGCTGGGCGAAGATGGTGGGTGAGAGTAGCCTGCTAGTCAATGATCCGCTTGCTCAGAGCAGCCAGGCTCATGAGCAAGTCATGCACTGGTTGTTCACCACACTGCCAAAGGAGGATAGAGACTTCGTGGCAGACTGTAGTTTCGCGTCCATGAGGTCTGGTCGTTGCTGCATGCTAAGTATATGCCATCAGTGGAGGTAGAAATACAGAAGCTGTATCACCAGCTCAGTAGTACCCAGCAGGCTGACAAGCCGCTGGAGAAGCATGTGAATGAGGTGGTGGGCATAGTGAACCAGATGAAGGACTGGGTTGAGACTGTGTCTGATCAGTTGTACAGATCACGGTTGCTGGCAGTAGACAGAGTACAGCCTGTTGCAGCCCCATGCTGCAGGCCATGCCAGTGCAGCAGATAGTGTCTACGCTGTTGACAACATGCCCAGACGAAACAGCAAGCAGGGTCCATCGCGATTCCCACGGGACGATCGCGGTGGACAACAGCGCCATGGGGACGTGGGTACCGAGGTGGACGCTACGGTGGTCGCCAAGGTTCACCCCCACAGGTAGCAGCTGTGGGAGCAGGGGCAGCAGGGGGAGCAGAAAAGAGGAAATGCTTCAACTGTGATAAGCCTGGACATGTGCAAAAGGATTGTCCATTGCTCTCCGCAGAGGTCAAACAATTCCTGCAGAAGCAAGCAGCTGCAGGGCGAGGCCGTGGCAGAGGCCGCGGTGGCCCTCAGGTAGCTGTAGTTGACCTAGATAAGCTGCGAGCTGACTGTGCTGATGGGCCGTCTCCAACATGCCGTACACTTTCCTAATAGATAGTGGCTCAGACATAAACATATGCTTTGACTATGATATGTTTTGCGAGATCAAGCCACCAGATATGCCGCAGTGTCAGCCTCTTGACCAGGGCAGGCTAGACATGTATGGTGTGGGCACGATCAGAGCTAATCTGGGAGAGTATGTGAGTGCACAGGGCACTATCACACCAGTAGACATAGAGTTGACCAACGTCTACTGGGTGCCGGCCAGTCCTATCAACATCCTTTCAACAAAGGAGTTGAAAAAGTCTGAGATATACTTGCATACGGGCAAGCATGCAAACCGGGTAGTGATGCCTGGGTTCATGACCAGAGCTATGGGTTCCACAGGAACTGTGAGCAGGGTGAGGATGAGGATGGAAACCTACTCTGACATGGTTCTGTGGGAAAGGCAGGCCGATATGGCAAATGCGACCGGTAGATAGAGGAGCAGCCTGGACAAGTGCGAATAACTTGTTTCATAGGAATGGGAAATGGGTACGTGAGCAGCAGCAAGTTGCTGCGGTGACCGGTGTTACCGAATGAAAAGGTTATTCCTTTCAGGTTGATCCATCATTCCTAGTGCATATCGCTTTTCACCATGCTGGCAATCGGGTAACTCCAGTTAATGAGAGACAACCCACAACTGTATGACCTGAAGATGCTGAAACCTACGGGGGTAGCGCTTCAGTGTCATGGTTGCCACGTGGCTGAACAGAGAAGTGGCGATAGAGGCACAGCACGGGGGCAAGGTGACGGAGAATGCCACCTATGCTGGAGAAGTGTTGCATGCTGATCTAGCAGGGCAGATCAAGCCAGTAGGAATCGGGGGTATGAACTACATCCTGGTAGTGGTGGATGAGTACTCCCGGTATTCCCATGTGATTCCGCTGAAGTCCAAGAGTGGGGCTGCGGAAATGATATGCCTGCTGATTGAACGAATCCGCACCAGATCGTGTATGATAGAGAGGTTGGGGTGCGGAGGCTGCACACTGACCAGGGTGGTGAGTTCAGCTCTAACCAGCTGGCTCAGTACCTCGCGTGGCGTGGCATTGAGCACACGTACACTGCCACGGGCCAGCATGAGTCCAATGGAATGGTGGAGAGAAAGATCGGTGTGCTGAACAGGAGTGTGAGGGCAAGCCTGCTGCAAGCAGCTGTGCCTGCATTTCTGTGGCCAGAGGCGTATATGTGTGTGAACCATGCGCATAACCTGACGCCTAGCACAGCTCTAGAGGGTGTTAGGCGGAAGGAGGCCAAGCAGAAACTGGAGGAGAGGCATGTGCAGACCAGTCGTGACCCGTGGTCAACGAATGAGGCTGTGAGAACTGCACAGTTGCAGACGAGGAGGGCTCAGGCTCAGCAGATGAGTCTGCAGGCTCTGGCTGATGAGGGTATGGCCAGGGGCGATGGGAAGTTTGTCGCCCAGTGTGTGAAGAATGTTGATGTCAGACAGATTGTGCCATATCTGTTATGGTTCAGGAATGTGAGTGAGGACACGTTCCATCTGGTGGTGGCCCAGGTGAAAGCCTTTCGGGTGTCCGATGTATGTATATGCCCGGAGAGAGGACTTCAGACACCTGGGATGAGAGGGGAGTGCTCGGTTTCTACATGGGACCGGGTGCTGGTCCTCACATGGATAGAGCTTACGTGAAGCGAGGGAATGGGGGAGCAGTGCGTATGTATAGGCATACGGCTTCTCCACCCAGCTCTGCTGAGAGAGTCGCGAAACGTTTCCACATGTCGGAGCAAGCTACGGTGGATCCGGTCATGTTGGGAGAAACTACGAGCTGGGAGAATTCGAGATCATGCCCGATGAGCATACTCGTGTAGTACCTGACGTTGGTTTCTTGCCCAACATGCAGAAATGGTTGAGATCAACTAGTGTTAGGGCAGTGCGACCACCAGCCAGTCGTGATCACATGATGCCAGAGAGGGGCAGAAATGTGGATTGGCTGAGGGGGAGCATCCAGCGCTGGGGCACACACACTGGGAACCAGGCAGGCAGTTGCATCGGCGCTATGTGCCGGATGATGAGTTGCCTGAGGGTGAGCCGCCGTTTTCACCGCGTGTTTTAGGCTCTGAGCTGATAGCCAGGCATGAGCGGTGGCACACGCCTGAGATCAGTGAGGCAGTGGTGACAGCGCGTTGCGCTTACACGGCCGAGGACTGTGTGAACAGGGTACCACACTGGGAGTATGATGCGGTTCAGCAACCATCCGGTCCGCACAATGCTGAGATGCGACCGAGAGATGTGATCCCTACGCGGGATAGAGCTGTGCTGGATTTGAGTGGCTGCCGCATTGAGCCACAGGGTAGTGAGAATGATGAGTCTGAGGGGGAGGAACAGCCAGGGGCTGCCAGCGACTCTGCTGAGTCATTCTCAGGGGCATCTGAGCCCTCAGGATCTCGGTCTCGATCGCGCTCGCGTTCACCGCAGCGAGTCCAACGGTCGATGGGCAAGGCGCCGAGTGAGCCACCCCACCTGCGAAATCTGAAGACCACGGGATGTACAACCGATGGCAAGGGTCAGCGGTGTCAGGACGTGCAGTACGCTGGGAGCATGATGAGCCACGGCATATGCCACAGCGTGTTGATAGTCAGGGGCAAGGCAAGCTACGGCATGTGCCTAGTGGAGTAGAGGCAGGCGGAGCTGGCTCAGGGGGAGAGTTAGCACCAAGTGCCGCAGGAGGCAGCGGAGAACATCTGGATCCACCACAAGAGGTGAGGGTTCGATGGGTTCCAAAACCTTTCAAATTGATTCGCAAAACCTTAAGACCTGCTGTCCATGCTGTGGGAGTGAATGAAAGTGAGAATGCTGCTGTTGAGCGCATTTCCCCGGATGATGCACGTGAGCATGATGATGCTGGGAGCTCCACAGTAGTCCATATGGAGAGTGACGTCGGTGATCTGGCGGATGGAGTGTTTGCTACGGCTGACAGTGTGACTCCTGATGCAGAGAACACGACGGGACAGGTGATTCCGAGCAGTGGCAAGACTGCTAGCCGCAGTGAGTCCCGGTGTGCAGCTGCTGCGAGGAAGAAGGTCAAAGCTGTGCTGGACGATCCAACGGTGAAGCAAGCCATGAGAGGCTGCCATCGTGAGCAGTGGATCATAGCAATGCTTGATGAGTTGACCTCCTTAAGGGAACATGATGTGTTCGAGTTAGTCAGGTGCCCAGCAGGAGTGAAGCCTGTGACAGGCAAGTGGGTGCTTAAGATTAAGAGAGGAGCACAGGGTGAGATTGAGCGATTCAAAGCTAGATATGTAGCCAGGGGATTTACGCAAGTAGAGGGCGTAGATTTCTTTGAGACATGGGCACCTGTGGGCAGTTATGCTACCTTCAGGGCTCTGTTGTCTGTCTGTGCTGTAGAGGATCTGGAGACGAGACACATAGACATTAAATGTGCTTTCCTGAATGGTGTTCTGGAGGAGGAAGTGTATGTGGCACAACCTCCGGTACTGGATGATGGGTCTGGTATGGTGTGGCGTCTGAAAAAGGCGTTGTATGGTCTGAAGCAAGGTGCCAGGGAGTGGCATAAAGCGCTTGCAGAGCTCTTGTTGAGTATGGTTTTTGTGAGATCAGCCAGTGACCCCGCACTGTTTATTTGCAAAATAGGACGATGTCTTATTTTCCTATGGGTCGATGATCTGTTGATCTTCGGTCGTAAGGAGCAGATGGATGATGCCATCAGCAGGATCCTTGAGGCATTTGAGGGTCGTGACCTGGGGGAGCTGGGATATGTGCTGGGTATGGAGGTCATACGTGATCGGCTTGCTCGCACTATCACCATAACGCACAGAAAGAACATCAGGGACATGCTGGAAAGGAAGAGGCAGACTATTGTGGCTGGTGATACGACTGAGGCAGAGCTTATTGCGATGAGCTCAGCAGCCAATGAGGTGATGTGGGCAAAGCAGTTGTGCACTGATCTTGGTTTGTCGGCTGTGAAGCCAACTCTGTGGGGTGACAACAAGAGTGCCAATTTGCTAGCAGTGAACCCCATCTCTAGTGACCGTTCCAAGCACATCAGGGTCAGGGACCTGAGGGTCCGCGAGTTCGTAGAACTCGATGAGTTAACTATCAGCTGGGTTAGCACGGTAGACATGCTAGCTGATATGTTTACAAAAGTGTTGGCGGGACCAGCACTAGCAAAATTTAGAGATAGACTACAGCTTGCGGTAGTACAAGGCCTAGTCTAGGGGAGTGTCGTGATCCAGCCATGCACAGGACTACGGTGACCATGCATGGAGTGGATGCACCGTGCTGATCCGGAGTGGGCTATGGGACGCCATGCACCGATGGCTTACCATATGCACGAGCAATGCATGCTAGATTGCGTGCTGCAGACAATGATTCTGATCGTATCCGTATGAGACGTTTGGTTGAACGCTTATATAGGCTCTACTGATCAAAGTGTAATCACTCTACTCTGCCAAAGACTCACGTGCTATAATCCAAGACTGAGAGCGCACTGTCACAGCGGAGGCCTGTACACCAGCCAGGTATGTGACAGCGCGACCCCCTGCGCATGGCTACGCCATGCTTAGATCCCACAGAGCCTACGGGCTACGGTCTACTGAATTACGACAACCTCCTGCCCCGTCGGCTTTTCTGCATCAGGAGTCACACTGTCAGCCGTCGCAGACACTCCTTCAGCTAAGTCACCGACGTCACTCTCATCATTGAACACTGTGGAGCTCCCAGCATCATGCTCACGTGCACCCTCCGGGGAGATGCGCTCAACAGCAACATCACTCATAATAACTCCCACAGCATGGACAGCAGGTCTCAAGACTTTGCGAATCAAATGAAAAGGCTTTGGAACGCATTGAATCCCCACCTCATGTGGCGGATCCAGACGTTCTCCGCTGCCCCTCGCGGCACTTGGTGCTGACTCTCCCCCTGAGCCATCACCGCCTGTCGCTATTCCCCTAGGCACATGCCGTAGCTCGCCTTGCCCCTGGCCCTCAGACCCAGATATATGCCGTGGCTTATCATATCTGTCCCGGTCATCACGCCCTGACAACGTGGACCCGCGGTAACTTCGGCTGCCGCCGTGACCGTCAGCTCGCACAGATGGGGGTGGCTCACTCAGCTCCTTGCCCATCAACCGCTGGACTGGCTCCGCTGAGCGTGAGCGGGATCTAGACTCAGGCGCAGAGTCATCCTTACTACCAGATGCATCTTCATCCGCCTCCTCATCAGTTGGAAGCGGATAGATGTCACAGTCTCCCATGTGCAGCACAGCTCTATCCCGCGTAGGGATTGTCTCTGCAGGCCTGAACTCGCAGTTCAGTGGCCCAGACGGCTGGTCTGCTGCATCATATTCCCAGTGCGGCACAGCTGCAGCACTGTCAGCCGCTGCAAGATCACAGCGCGCTGCAACCACTGCATCACTGATCTCCGGTGTGTGCCAGCGCTCATGGCGCGCCAGCAGCTCTGCACCCAACACTCTAGGAGAGAACTAAGGTCACCCTCAGGTAGCTCCTCTCGTGGTTTGAAACGCCTATGCAACGTTCTGCTTGGTTCCCAGTGCTGATGACCCAGACCCGGATGCTCCCCCTCAGCCCAATCCACATTTCTACCCCTCTCTGGCATCATGTGTTCACGACTGGCTGGTGGACGCACTGCCCGCACACTGGTGCTCTTCACCCACTTCTTCATGTTGGGCAAGAACTCAGCCTCTGGCACTACACTGGTGAACTGATCTGGCAGGATCTCAAATTCACCCTGCTCATAGTTCTCTAGCACAACTGGGTCCGCCGTAGGTTCCCCAGCCATGTGAAATCGCTGCGCGAAATCCTTCACCAGAGCAGGTGGAGCAGCCGTGTGCCTGTACATCCGCACTGCTCCCCCATTCCCACGCTTCACATACACCCTGTCCATATGAGGACCTCCACCCGGTCCCATATAGGCACCGAGGATTCCTCGCTCCTCCAGGTGCCTGAAGTGCTCCCTCCGCGGATACACATACATTGGGCACCCGAAAGGCTTCACCTGTGCCACCACGAGACGGAAGTCATCTTCACTGACTTTCCGAAACCACAACAAGTATGGCACTATCTCCCTGACATCCACATTTCTCTATGCACCTTTCCACAAATGCCGCATCTCTCCTGGCATTCAGCTGCTCACAGAGCTCCTTCAGGCTCAGCGCAAGCGCTCCCGCCTTCCGGACCCTCAGCTGCTTAGCCCGCTGCTGCTCATTCGTGGACCATGGCTCATGGCTGGTGGCAACTAACCTCTCTTCCAGCCTCTGCTTCGCCTCCCTCCGCCGAACACCTTCCAGTGCTGTACTCGACGTCAGGTTGTGTGCATGGTTCACGCACATGTATGCCTCCGGCCACAGGAATGCAAGGACTGCTGCCTGCAGCAGGCTTGCCCGCACTGACGTGTTCAGCACACCGATCTTTCGCTCTACCAACCCATTAGACTCATGCTGGGCGGTGTCAGTGAACGTGTGTACTATTCCCCGCCACTCAAGGTACTGCGCCAGGTGGTTAGAGCTGAACTCACGTCCCTGGTCCGTATGCAGCCTCCGCACCCCTATCTCCTTTTCATAGACAGTCTGAGTGCGGATGCATTCTAGCAGAAGGCATATCATTTCAGCAGCACCGCTTTTCGACTTCAGCGGGATCACATGCGAGTACCTGCTGTACTCATCCACCACTACCAGGATGAAGTTCATTCCTCCTATGCCCACTGGCTTGATCTGTCCAGCCAGATCCGCATGCAACACTTCTCCAGCATACGTGGCATTCTCTGTCACTTTGCCCCCATGCTGTGCTCTGTCACCACTTCTCTGTTCCGCCACATGGCAACCATGACACTCAAGTGCTACTCCCGTAGGTTCAGGCAGCTTGAGGTCGAACAAGTCTGGATTATCTCGCATCAGTTTGAGAAACCGGTTGCGAGCACGGTGAAACGCGATATGCACCAGGAAAAATGGATCAACCTGGAAGGAAGATCTCTGACCAATAGGTACACCATCCACTGCAGCGACTCTCGCCTGCTCACCAACCCATTTCCTATTTCTGTGGAAAAGATTGTTAGCACTGGTCCAGTCTGTCCCTGAATCTACAGGGCGCAGTTCCCATATTGGTCTGCCTGTCCCGCAATACCAGCTCGGTGTGGGGTTGTCCTCACTATCCACACCCTGCTCACAGTTGCCCACAAACATCTGGGCTTGATCATGAAAGCCAGGCAGTTCTACTGTATTTGCCTTGCCTGTGTGCAAGAATATGTTCGACCGCTTCAGCACAGTCGTTGATAGGATGTTTATCGGGCTCGCTGGCAACCAGTAAACATGATCTAGCTCAATGTCCACAGGCACCAGCTCACCCTTCACTGTCACGTACTTCCCCACATTCGCCCTGATAGTGCCCATGCCATATATCTTTAGCCTGCCCTGATCTAGAGGCTGGCATTCTGTGATATCCGGTGGTTTGATCTCACTGAATATGCTATAGTCAAAGCAGATGTTCAGATCAGACCCGCTATCCACCAGAAACGTGTATGGCATATTGGGCGCTGGCCCATCACCACATTCAGCTCGCAGTTCAGCTAGATCAACTACAGCCACCTGCGGGCCACCGCGGCCTCTGCCACGGCCTCGCCCTGCAGCTGCTTGCTTCTGCAGAAACTGCTTGACTTCTGCTGAGAGCAAGGGACACTCTTTCTGCAAATGACCAGGCTTATTGCAGTTGAAGCACTTACGGTTGTCTGCTCCCCCCGCTCCCACTGCAGCAACCTGTGGGGGTGTACCATGGCGACCACCGTGGCGTCCACCACGATACCCTCGTCCCCCATAACGCTGCTGACCACCGCGATCTTCCCGTGGGAACCGCGATGGAGCAGGTTGGCTGCTAGTCTGAGCGTGTGTCAGCAATGTGGACACTATCTGCTGCACTGGCAGCTGCTGCAGCATCGGCTGCAACAACGCATATTCTCTGTCTACTGCCAGTAGCCTAGAGCGGTACAACTGGTCAGGCACATTCTCCCCCAGACCCCTCATCTGGTTCACTATGCCCACTACTTCATTGACATGCCTTTCTAGTGGTTTGCCTGCTTGTCTAGCACCACTAAGCT
The DNA here is from genome assembly GCA_900538255.1 of Ulva mutabilis. Lineage (NCBI taxonomy): Eukaryota > Viridiplantae > Chlorophyta > Ulvophyceae > Ulvales > Ulvaceae > Ulva > Ulva mutabilis. The sequence continues at coordinate 12,121 of UNSF01000266.1, forward strand.
GTTGGTACAGCTTCTGAATCTCTACCTCGACTGAAGGCATGTACTTGGCATGAAGCAATGACCACAACTCATGGACAAAGCTACAGTTGGACACGAAATCCCTATCCTCCTTTGGCAGAGTAATAAACAGCCAATGCTTGACCGACTCATGGGCCTGGCTATTCTGTGCTAGTGGATCGTTCACCAGCAAGCTACTCTCTCCCAGTGTGCATCCCAGTGTGCAACCCAGTGTGCATCCTAGTGTGCAGCCTGAGCCACTTGCTGCGCGTGCTTCGCTCCGTGCACCGCTGCCTCACTCGCATTCCCCGTAGGATCAGCGTTGCTCGGCATGGCGGCCTGCAGAGGGTTTACACTGAGATACCCGTAGGTCCCAGCGTCTTGTCCTTTCCCGTGGGGCATGAACTGACCCTCCGCGGCCTGCTCGCGGCGCACTGTGGAGCGAGTGCGGTGGTGCGGAGGGTTTAACAGCTCCCTCCACACCGTCAGATCCGATAGATCCTTGGCGAGATGCCATTGAATCGTCTCGGAATGGTGGAGTCCTGCAACGATCACTGTACGTCGCAGGACACGCAGACCCGTAGGCCTCTTTGCGAGACCAGCACACCAGCATAATGCAGCTCCGCCGTAGCATTCTGCATCAGCCGTATCTAATCTCTCTACGGTCAGCTATACGCTAGAGCGGTGTGACTCGCTCATCGAAACGCACAGCCGCAACCGCAGGTTCCCCCTGGACTCTCTCGCATGCTAATAGACATCACAAGAACACCCACAATCATCATCGATACCATGTTGTAATCCATTGGACCGCGGCCTAAGGCCTATGGGATCCTGAGCATGCCGTAGCTATGCGCAGGGGTAGGGTACTGTCACATACCTTGCTGTCTAGGTATCTGCCGGTGACAGCACTGTATCTTCGTTGGAGGCGACGACACGTGAGACTTCGGACAGTAGAGAAAGAGTGATTACACTACGATCGACAGAGCCTATATAAGCGTTCTCTAAACGACTCATACGGATACGATCAGAATCAATGTCTGCTGGCACGCAATCTGCATGCATTGCTCGTGCATATGGTCAGCCATCGGTGCATGGCTGCCCCATAGCCACTCCGGATCAGCACCGTGTATCCTGGCACACATGGTCACCGTAGTCCTGTGTATGCCACCATGCATGGTCACCGTAGTCCTGTGCATGGCTGGATCACGACATGTTGTGGCGCAACGTCCAGCAGTCGGCATTGTGTCGACATGTCATGGCATGATCTACGTCGCCGGGCTTCGCCCGAGCATTGCAATCACATATAATTGTCGTAATTCAGTGGACCGCAGCCCTAAAGGCACTGTGGGATCTGAGCACTGTGTAGCTGTGCGCAGGGGGTCGCGCTGTCACATACCTGGCTGGTGTACAGGCCTCCACTGTGACAGTGCGCTCTCAGTCTTTGGAATATAGCACGTGAGACTTAGCAGAGAAGAGTGATTACACTTTGATCAGTAGAGCCTATATAAGCGTTCAACCAAACGTCTCATACGGATACGATCAGAATCATTGTCTGCGGCACGCAATCTAGCATGCATTGCTCGTGCATATGGTAAGCCATCGGTGCATGGCGTCCCATAGCCACTCCGGATCAGCACCGTGCATCCACTCCATGCATGGTGACCGTAGTCCTGTGCATGGCTGGATCACGACAATAATTTCCCCATCTAATGGTGGCAGGGGGGAAAGTCCGCCCCTGAACCGCATCCCATGCACAAAATCCCCATCATTCAAAGTCAGCATGCGGTTGGTTGGGAGGGAATCCAGAAACAGTGAGGCAACATGACAAGCGCAGCTGCGCATGCGCGCAAGGTCTTTGCACCACCAGGGGTGCTGCCCAGCCGTTGCAGCAGCGCGTCGTGCTGTGTCTGCGCTACTGCCCTGGTCACTTTTCTGCTCATACCGGGAAGGCCAGTGGCGATCAGGACGTTGTCGAGCTCCTCTGGGCCCCAGTCCGCCTGCGGTGGCATCGCCGCACGCAGCGCTGTCCATTTTTCTTGTAGGCCTTTGGCAACGTCGCCGTCGGCGACTGGGCGGAAGTCGGGGGGGCCATCGCGCATGGCGTCATGCGCCAGCGCGGCGCTGAACAGATAGGATGCATCTGCCTCGTGCTCCGTGACGTCCATGAGGCCGAATCCGCTGTGGCGTAGCGGTAGGCGGAGTTGCTCCTCGGCAACGGCGGGCATCTGCGGGTGCATAATCTCCCGCGCCGCCGCCATCACCCTGTCTTGCAGCTGCTGCACCGCGTCTTTGACCGAGTCCCACGCAACGACACGGACTAGGTGGGTGAGGACAAGCTGCACAGAGCCGCGGAGCAGCAGGAACTTGTCCTGGGCAGGCAGGGGGAGAGAGAGGAGGCGATCAATCTTCGCACATGCGGTTGTCGCGAGGCGGTTGCAGTAGTCCTTGACGTAGAGGGTGTGGCCGATGGGCGTGCCTGCGCAGGTGACGCCGTGTGGGCGCAGCGGCACGCCTGTGGCGTCGGTCACGGCCTGGGCCGCGCCGCGATCGATGATGGATGTGGCTGCACTCTTCTCGCGGCCGATGCGGAGACCAATCGGGTGGGCGTGTTCCTCTAGGGTGGTGAAGGCCTTGATGATGGGTTCGCCGGTGCCGCGGATGCTGCAGTCTTCGGCATAGGCAAGGAGGGCTGCGTCGGCGGGATCTGCGGTGGCTTGGGTGGTTTCGAGAGCTGGCTGCACAGTCAGTGAGAAGAGGAGGCTGGCAAGGGGGTCGCCCTTCACACCTCTGGTCGATGTGATCGGGGCTGTGCCTGGTGGGGCGCCTATGACGTGGTGCTGGGTTCGGGCTGTGTTGGCCCATATGGCATATGGGAGGAGCTGTGGGGCGCGCTGGTGGACTGCGTCGAGCATGGACTGGGTGTGGATGGAGTTGTATGCGTTCTTGAAGTCCACTGACAGGATGACGGTGTCGTGATTCCCAGCGGCGGCAGACGAGATCGCATGGCCCATGGTCTGAGCGCCGCCGGAGATACCGACACCAACCTGCAGTGTGGCAAGGTTGGGGCCCACTTCGCTGCATGCTCTGAGTGCACAGAGGCTGGCGATGCGGACCCAGACTTCTTGGACGGCGATGGGGCGGATGCCGCCGTCTGGCTTGCGGATGGGGACGAGTCTAGTGCTGAGGAGGGCTGTCACCTGCGGGAACTGGCTGCTGATGTCCTAGTTGATGAGGTGGACAATGGCGTCTCTGGCCTCGGTGCTGGCGGATGCGGCGGATCTGACGTGTTCGTACGTCCAGCCGCTCAGGCCGGGTGCAGAGGAGTTGAGAAGGTTGCCGAGGACACGTTGCAGGTCGTCCTCAGTGATGCGTGGTGCGGCTTTGTCGATGGGAGGTGGCTGGGCTGGTTCTCCTGGGGGGTGGAGGTCTTGGAGATTGGCGAGCTCTTCTGGTGTGGGCTGCTGGACGATGGATCCGGGGTCGAGGCATCCGGCTACTCGGAAGAGGCTGTGCATGGTCAGCTTTGTTTGGATGCAGGCTGCTGTGCGCTGGTCAGATGTCTGCTTGGCTGGGTTGGTGCGGGGTTCCTTGCGGCCTTCTTCGTACTGGATGAGATCCCTGCCTTCGCTGTGGGCGTGGATCCGTGCTGCTATGCGGCGGTCGAGTCCGTTGTGGCCGTCGCCGGTCAGGATCTGGGCTGGGTACCACAGCATGGCTGTGGTTGCAGCTGTGGCTGCGGCGTGGTCTAGGGCATCGGTCTTGGCCTTGACGAGCTTGGCTAGGCCTCCCCGAAGGCGTGTGCGGAGCCTTTTGGGATGGTCTGTCTTGGTCTGGATCGGTCATCGGTGTCAATGTTGGGGGTGTGTGGTGGGTGGGGTCGCTGGTCTGCTGGGGGGGGTTGGGGGTTGCTGAGGTGGAGGCGCATGGGATGTGTTTGCGTGGGGCTGTTGGGCTTGCTGGTGAGCTGGTGTTGGGATGGGCTTGGCGCTGGCATTCACTGCCTGCCGGTGTCTGCTTGATTCTTCGGTGGAGGTCTTGTAGGCGCACGTTGCGCTGCCTGCGCCTGCTACTTTGTGTGAGCGGATGGGGTAGCTGAGGACTTTCTGGCACTGCGGGCATTGTACAGAGTCGATTGCTGCTAGCTGGTCGGGCTGCCATTGGACTGTCGGGTGATCTTGGTTGATATGCTGGCGGAGTGAATTGGAGTCCGGGCGAGCAAATTTGCAGGTTGGATGCGGACTTCGTAGTCCGGTGGCTGGTGTTGGTCGGGTCACCTGGTGTTGGGGGTGGATGCTGTGAGATGGATGTGGCGAGTTGCTGACATGGTGGTGGATGCAGGGAGGGACGCCGTTGGGCTGGGTTTGTCAAATCTGTCTGCGAAGACAGTTAATTCAAGCTACTGACCACTCTGTTTTGTTTTGTGGGTCTTTGTGCATGTTTTCTTTTGGCAATTTCCTAAGATCCTACTTGCCGTGCTGCGGGGCACAGCTGGGCATGACAACATGCGTCGGAACGCGCACGAAACAGCAGTCACCTGTTGATACCATACTAATCATCATCTACGTGGGCCTGATTGGCGTGCGGACGGCCGGCCTGGTTGGTCAGGTCGGTCGCGAAATCATCTATTCCAGAGAAGTTGCATGGCCGCTTCCTCTTCTGGGCTCAGGGGGCGGAAACGGGGACACGAACATCTACAGTCTACACTCAGATGCGTAGTTTTCTTTTTGCATCTGCATGCGCGGGTTGTTTTGGCGCGTTCCTACACAACTCTGCGACGTAACAACAAACATGGTTGTACTGTTACATCGAGGGGCTCCGATCCAGTGCACCAAGCGAACGCACAACTAGAGTCTAGACTCACATGCTACCCAGCAGATGCGAGCCGGCCAGGCGATCACCTGGCACAAACTGCGCACACGTGAGCCGTGCTACCTCAGACATGGTCTTTCTGATCACAAACCCGTTTCCTTTCACTGTCGCCGCACTGAACTCCCGCAAGGAGTTCTCAATCCAGCGAGCCTTTGCTCTCTTGTTGAACGGCCCAACCAACGACACTGCCAGCGTGTTGAGGTACTGCATTGCATGCGGCCCTAGTCTGCCATATGTCTCGTGCACAACCGGCACCACCTTGTCCGATCCCTGCACACTCTCTTTGTACTTGTTGAGTTTGAACTGTTCGCGTACGGCGGCCGCGTGCCCCTGTGCCCCCGATGCTTTCCCCACCACAGCCACCCCAGATGGGTGGATGAAGCTGACATCTAGTAGCTGAGCTGTATCTATGTATGGTTACATCGAGGGGCTCCGATCCAGTGCACCAGTGCTGAGCTGTATCTATGTACCTATGTATGTATCTGTCACATATCCTCTCGAACCTTCGAGACCAGTGCCTTCTAATCCGAGTCCTTCTTGACACCTTTCTCTGTTTATGCGTGGGTTTTCCATTTGGGTGTTACGGCATGCTGTCGTGATCCAGCCATGCACAGGACTACGGTGACCATGCATGGTGGCATACACAGGACTACGGTGACCATGTATGCGGGGATTCACGGTGCTGATCCGGAGTGGCTATGGGGCAGCCATGCACCGATGGCTGACCATATGCACGAGCAATGCATGCAAGATTGCGTGCCAGCAGACATTGATTCTGATCGTATCCGTATGAGACGTTGATTGAACGCTTATATAGGCTCTACAGATCGTAGTGTAATCACTCTCTCTTCTACTGTCCAAAGTCTCACGTGCATTCATCCTCCACTGAAGGTACAGGCGCTGTCACGGACAGATACCTAAGACAGCAAGGTATGTGACAGCACCAACCCCTGCGCATGACTACGACATGCTCAGGATCCCACAGGCCTTAGGCCGCGGTCCACTGAATTACGTCACATGCTACCGTCTCATCTGCGCTGCTGCACAGAGACGTCCGACACGGGACGTCAATCACCGATACCATGTCAGGCACAATTGTAAGCCTGTGTCAGGTCAATCACCGATACCATGTCAGGCACAATTGTAAGCCTGTGTCAGCAATGACAGGGGTGAGTGGATGTAACACCTTACAGGTAACATGCACTTGAACAGAAGGCCAAAAGACAATGGCTAGGAGTCAGCCTAGCTATATATGGCATCGAGCGCTAGTAGCAAGGTGCCTGTGCACAAGACAGTTTGACTAAAGCTTGTCACAGCCTGTGCTCCTCTGGTGTCTATGTGTCGTGATCCAGCCATGCACAGGACTACGGTGACCATGCATGGTGGCATACACAGGACTACGGTGACCATGTGTGCCAGGATACACGGTGCTGATCCGGAGTGGCTATGGGGCAGCCATGCACCGATGGCTGACCATATGCACGAGCAATGCATGCAGATTGCGTGCCAGCAGACATTGATTCTGATCGTATCCGTATGAGTCGTTTAGAGAACGCTTATATAGGCTCTGTCGATCGTAGTGTAATCACTCTTTCTCTACTGTCCGAAGTCTCACGTGTCGTCGCCTCCAACGAAGATACAGTGCTGTCACCGGCAGATACCTAGACAGCAAGGTATGTGACAGTACCCTACCCCTGCGCATAGCTACGGCATGCTCAGGATCCCACAGGCCTTAGGCCGCGGTCCAATGGATTACAACATGGTATCGGTGATGATTGTGGGTGTTCTTGTGATGTCTATTAGCATGCGAGAGAGTCCAGGGGGAACCTGCGGTTGCGGCTGTGCGTTTCGATGAGCGAGTCACACCGCTCTAGCGTATAGCTGACCGTAGAGAGATTAGATACGGCTGATGCAGAATGCTACGGCGGAGCTGCATTATGCTGGTGTGCTGGTCTCGCAAAGAGGCCTACGGGTCTGCGTGTCCTGCGACGTACAGTGATCGTTGCAGGACTCCACCATTCCGAGACGATTCAATGGCATCTCGCCAAGGATCTATCGGATCTGACGGTGTGGAGGGAGCTGTTAAGCCTCCGCACCACCGCACTCGCTCCACAGTGCGCCGCGAGCAGGCCGCGGAGGGTCAGTTCATGCCCCACGGGGAAGGACAAGACGCTGGGACCTACGGGTATCTCAGTGTAAACCCTCTGCAGGCCGCCATGCCGAGCAACGCTGATCCTACGGGGAATGCGAGTGAGGCAGCGGTGCACGGAGCGAAGCACGCGCAGCAAGTGGCTCAGGCTGCACACTGGGATGCACACTGGGTTGCACACTGGGATGCACACTGGGAGAGAGTAGCTTGCTGGTGAACGATCCACTAGCACAAAATAGCCAGGCCCATGAGTCGGTCAAGCATTGGCTGTTTATTACTCTGCCAAAGGAGGATAGGGATTTCGTGTCCAACTGTAGCTTTGTCCATGAGTTGTGGTCATTGCTTCATGCCAAGTACATGCCTTCAGTCGAGGTAGAGATTCAGAAGCTGTACCAACAGCTTAGTGGTGCTAGACAAGCAGGCAAACCACTAGAAAGGCATGTCAATGAAGTAGTGGGCATAGTGAACCAGATGAGGGGTCTGGGGGAGAATGTGCCTGACCAGTTGTACCGCTCTAGGCTACTGGCAGTAGACAGAGAATATGCGTTGTTGCAGCCGATGCTGCAGCAGCTGCCAGTGCAGCAGATAGTGTCCACATTGCTGACACACGCTCAGACTAGCAGCCAACCTGCTCCATCGCGGTTCCCACGGGAAGATCGCGGTGGTCAGCAGCGTTATGGGGGACGAGGGTATCGTGGTGGACGCCACGGTGGTCGCCATGGTACACCTCCACAGGTTGCTGCAGTGGGAGCGGGGGGAGCAGACAACCGTAAGTGCTTCAACTGCAATAAGCCTGGTCATTTGCAGAAAGAGTGTCCCTTGCTCTCAGCAGAAGTCAAGCAGTTTCTGCAGAAGCAAGCAGCTGCAGGGCGAGGCCGTGGCAGAGGCCGCGGTGGCCCGCAGGTGGCTGTAGTTGATCTAGCTGAACTGCGAGCTGAATGTGGTGATGGGCCAGCGCCCAATATGCCATACACGTTTCTGGTGGATAGCGGGTCTGATCTGAACATCTGCTTTGACTATAGCATATTCAGTGAGATCAAACCACCGGATATCACAGAATGCCAGCCTCTAGATCAGGGCAGGCTAAAGATATATGGCATGGGCACTATCAGGGCGAATGTGGGGAAGTACGTGACAGTGAAGGGTGAGCTGGTGCCTGTGGACATTGAGCTAGATCATGTTTACTGGTTGCCAGCCAGCCCGATAAACATCCTATCAACGACTGTGCTGAAGCGGTCGAACATATTCTTGCACACAAGCAAGGCAAACACAGTAGAAATGCCTGGCTTTCATGATCAAGCCCAGATGTTTGTGGGCAACTGTGAGCAGGGTGTGGATAGTGAGGACAACCCCACACCGAGCTGGTATTGCGGGACAGGCAGACCAATATGGGAACTGCGCCCTGTAGATTCAGGGACAGACTGGACCAGTGCTAACAATCTTTTCCACAGAAATAGGAAATGGGTTGGTGAGCAGGCGAGAGTCGCTGCAGTGGATGGTGTACCTATTGGTCAGAGATCTTCCTTCCAGGTTGATCCATTTTTCCTGGTGCATTTCGTGTTTCACCGTGCTGGCAACCGGTTTCTCAAACTGATGCGAGATAATCCAGACTTGTTCGACCTCAAGCTGCCTGAACCTACGGGAGTAGCACTTGAGTGTCATGGTTGCCATGTGGCGGAACAGAGAAGTGGTGACAGAGCACAGCATGGGGGCAAAGTGACAGAGAATGCCACGTATGCTGGAGAAGTGTTGCATGCGGATCAGGCTGGACAGATAAAGCCAGTGGGCATAGGAGGAATGAACTTCATCCTGGTAGTGGTGGATGAGTACAGCAGGTACTCGCATGTGATCCCGCTGAAGTCGAAAAGCGGTGCTGCTGAAATGATATGCCTTCTGCTAGAACGCATCCGCACTCAGACTGTCTATGACAAGGAGATAGGGGTGCGGAGGCTGCATACGGACCAGGGACGTGAGTTCAGCTCTAACCACCTGGCTCAGTACCTTGAGTGGCGGGGAATAGTACACACGTTCACTGACACCGCCCAGCATGAGTCTAATGGGTTGGTAGAGCGAAAGATCGGTGTGCTGAACACGTCAGTGCGGGCAAGCCTGCTGCAGGCAGCAGTCCCTGCATTCCTGTGGCCGGAGGCATACATGTGCGTAAACCATGCACACAACCTGACGTCGAGTACAGCACTGGAAGGTGTTCGGCGGAGGGAGGCGAAGCAGAGGCTGGAAGAGAGGTTAGTTGCCACACTATAACTATGGTGCCAGCACTTTCGGGACATCCTTACAGGACGCCGGAAGGGCACCATAGGGACTCTGAAAGGACAGTGGAGCGACTGCTAGAGGACGGTATGAGGACTGTCCGAGAGGACGTGGAGTTGACGAGGGACAGAGTAAGGACAGCTGCGGGACCTGTGCCAGATGGGCTGAGGATCCTTGGGGGACACAGGTTGCATAACAGGGATGTCACGGAACAGTCATGGGACATCCCGATGATGGAGTGTGACGTCACCAGGGCATCACTCAGATTTGTTACATCTACGATTGAGGACTCTAAGTCAGGCATGCATGAATCCTTACGGAGTCCTAGGGGACGAGGTCAGCTTAGGGACATCCTAAATGCAAGAAAGGCCTGGAGGCCCAATCGACCGCAGCACCCCGGGCGCCACTTTGGTCGATCGTGCCCAATCGACCAAGGCACCCCGGGCGCCACTTTGGTCGATTGGGCCCAATCGACTGCAGTACCCCGGGCGCCACTTTGGTCGATCGTGCCCAATCGACCAAGGCACCCCGGGCGCCACTTTGGTCGATCGTGCCCAATCGACCGCAGCACCCCGGGCGCCACTTTGGTCGATCGTGCCCAATCGACCGCAGCACCCCGGGCGCCACTTTGGTCGATCGTGCCCAATCGACCGCAGCACCCCGGGCGCCACTTTGGTCGATCGTGCCCAATCGACCGCAGCACCCCGGGCGCCACTTTGGTCGATTGGGCCCAATCGACTGCAGTACCCCGGGCGCCACTTTGGTCGATCGTGCCCATTCGACCAAGGCACCCCGGGCGCCACTTTGGTCGATCGTGCCCAATCGACCACATAGCCCCCATGGAGCCACGAGGACCGCTGCAGACCGCTGCACGGCCTCTCACATGCCCCTTGCCTTAGCCATCCCCCCCCTACCCTACCCCTGCCCCCTGCCCCCTGCCCCCTTGCTGCACATAACCCTCATCTGCTCTCCTAACATGCTGTTCACGGCCACGCCAATGCTGCGACGTCAACACTGCTGCCGTTGGTGGCTGAAAGCAAGCCTGCAGGCCTTGTGTGCGCCGCAATGGCTCCAGGACTTCTACTTCATAGCCTCTTCCAGCGCTGCCGCAATCTCGCGTTCAAGGTTGGCTAACTCTTCCTGCAAGATAATGTGTGTGAGGCGACTGTACTAGCTTGCACCTGTTCCCGATGACTTGTACACCACAGTAATTGTGATTCACATCACAACAGACCAGATCCCAACACAGATGCAAGGTACATGTTGCGAGAGGGATCTTACCTGAGTAGCGAGTAGCTTTTGCCATATCCCGGCGTATGGCCCTGATGTTTCAGGGGGCCCGTCAGCTGCAGGTCCGAGCAAGTTCTTCAGCTTAGTCACTGTGTCCTGCAGTTTTGAGGCACGCGCCCATGTGGCCTGTACAGCAACGTGCTGTTGATGTTGGATATTGTCCGCTGTATTCCGGTCTGACCTGGCAGGTGGTGGTGGATGGCAGGCTTGGGTACAGGTGGAGGAGTATCAAAAGCAGCCACAAAAGTAAGTCAGGACGTACTGTTGGGGCTGGATAAACTGCAGCTTGGTGTGAGGGCCTGGTAATTGAGGCCTGTACGGCTGTCGAACATGCGGGAGCTGACAGGCTGTTTGCCACAGCTTGGCTCTGCTCAACATCGTCGGTAACATTCAGCTTGCGGCGGACGGCCTTTCCCTACACATGACACTGGGTTGGCAACGCTACAAGTGAATTGGTGTTCGACCTGAATGCATACAACCTGTAGGCGCACGACACTGTACCAGCCACTTACCTGTCAGGTTCAGTGTATTGGCAACTTCAGCGTGCGATACTAGCAAATGGATGGAAGCGTGCCTGATCAGCCTCATCCACATCCTGTGACGTTTCGGATGCTTTCGCGGGTGACTCAGCCACATCTTCTGCGGCCTCGGCTGCAGTCTGTCCTGCCACCTGCGGCGCCTTCTTCAATGCCTTGCGCTTCACAGGTCTCTGTTCTGAATCTTCCAACAGGTCAGCAGGAACCGCATAAATCCCATCCATGGCCCACTCTTCGCACGTGCGGGGGGCTGCAGTTGGATCATCTGGATTCGGGACCTGCAGGTCACATACATTGACGTGTCTAGGCACAGAGCCGCGCAAAGCAGCAAGCAGGACATCGCTACGGCTTACTGCGGCTTGCATAGGTAATCAGATTCAGCAACGTCCATTGTACACGCTTTGACACTCTACACGCATACCCCAAGTACCAGCCAATCGTAGCACACTGCACGGGCAGCATACCAACTTTGTAGTGAAGGCCCTCAACAGCTTAGCTTCGAGGCGGGTAGGAGGCATCTCTTGCCCAGTGCTGATACCGTACTCCTTATCTATGGCGCTGTTAACACTTGATGCACGTTTGCGCACATCAGCATACCTGCGTCGGACCCATAATCAATACAAGCATGGCTCCGAACAGTTGCCCCGCACGACAGGTGAGATAGACGGCGCGTACGTAATACCATGCTCCTTTGCAGCTACCTTCCACATGCTCGTCCAGGCTTTGGATAGATTCCGGCAGAGCTCGATGGCGTTCCTTGCACCCTGCTGTTCAGCGGCTGACATGGTGGAGCCGGCAAAGAAGTCTTTGTGGTCCTGCGGAACATGCACACCATGTTCTGGGGCAATGCATCTATGGTGACTCGCATCAAGCACGAACACATTATGTGGGCCCTGCACGGCTACAATCGACCAAGACACCCCGGACGCCACGATGGTCGATTGTACCCAATCGACCACGACCCGCCGGACGCCACCAGGCTCACCTGTGACACATGAAGCTGCACCACACACAGCCGCTGTCGTGCCTACCATCTGAAACGACGATCGTGGCATGGCAATGCAACCGCCGAATGGGATGCATGGCAGAACAGAATGACCTGGACCGCTAGCCCCCGTGCTCGATGTTAATACCACTCCACATCTGCGAGACCAGTGCGCTGGAAAAAGTACATCGACCACTGCATCAGCAAAACCGAGCTGTGGTAGTCACTTCATCCGGCCGATCGAGATACTGACGCAATGTCCGGATGGGATTCGGTGGCAGGAAAACGGCTGTATCAGCTGGACGTGCGGCGTGCACGTTTAGGAACATAGACAGCACGGTGATTGTCGGTTCGTTGCAGCGTACGTGCGGGAGGAGGGCAAGCGCACCGTCTCAGCCAACATGTCGAACGCCTCAACAACCGACTGTAGCATGATGGCCCCTGGCTTGCTTGCCCTCACGAACTTCACGAAGAGGTCTTTTACAATCTTCGCATCATTACAGCGATCCAGCGACGCCTTCATACCTTCTGGGATGTCCTTCAAGATGCTCTGTATCTTGTCGGTCGACCGCAGGAATCGTGGCTTCCACGTAACCCATGGCGACACAGACGCCTTCCGCCCACTCACGGTTGATATCATACGCACAGTGTCCTTAGAAACAGCGGTTGCGGTGGCAGTGAGCACCGGGGATTGCTCCTGGGCCAGCGTGCAGGTGAAGGGCGGTAACCATACCGCCTGCTTCCCCACAGCCGCTGCGGCAGTTGACATAGCGACATCCATAAGCGAATTGAAGTCAGCATACTGTAATTCGATGTAATATGTGGGATTAGGCCTGCTTGTCACCCGCAGCGTCGCGCTGCTGAAGGGCCGCTTCGCACCACACGCCGAAAAGATAGTGTCTGCCACAGCCCTCCCCCATGGTGTGTTAGAATAAGCAGACTTCCATTCAAACGGTGGAGCATCGCCGGCACTGCAACAAGCGCCGGCTAGTTGACAAGCCGTGCAGTTGTTACTTGGCGTTACCGCGGGCCGGCTGTTGGGGCCCAGTCGTATAATAAGGGCAGCAGAATTCACACAATACGCAATTTGATAGTAGACGATATCGTACTGCAGCATGATCGTGGTCTCGTCCGTCGGCTGGCCCATCTTGCACAACGTACTCCTGTGGCGACGACGGTAGACCCTGGCAAAATCGAGTCGAACAAAACTTAGTTATGCGAGATATATCAATAGGCATGATAGAAGACTGGGCGTAGAAGACTGTACATGCTCCACCCTCAAAGGAAGCGTTCACACGCGGGTGTGGGCAGAGGGTGTCGTTTCGACCACCCCCGTCAAGTCGGGGTGTGTCTACAGGAAGTGGTGTGCAGTGCGTGACGCTCTGCTGCCCGGTGGCTTTCCGGATGCGCTCCGACATAGCTTGCGCGGACCCGTCATCAACCTTTATATAGGCTTTAACTTCATCCCACCAGTCGTGACACGATGGCAGGCGAGCCCAATAAGAAGGTCCGTCGCAGGGCTCAAGAGATCGATGATGACTTCGCCCAGTATGGGATGCGCCGTGTGCCTACGGAAACCAAAGACTCTAGGTCTTTGTTCAAGTGTGATCACTGTCTAGGTTTTTTCAATAATGTCGCTCATGCGGAGCGCCATTTTAGAGTCACTGCTTGTCCTAAGCGGGCTGCGGCGTGGAGATCAGCTGCTGCACGGTCCGTTGATTCGCCTCTGCTCAATCACTGTGCGGTAGTTGATGATGGCTTGCGCTTCCCTCGCGAGGCAAGTGCTGATGCGATCCTGGACGGCATTGGAGCAAGAGAGCTCGCGGGCACTACACAAGACCCGCGAGATATCGGGGGACCCATGCCCCAAGATCCCCCGCCTCCACCATCACCCCTCGCTCCACCAGCACCCCTGCCACCACCACCAGCACCCCTCCCTCCACCAGTACCCCTCCCTCCACCGGAATCAGATCCACACGATTACCTCGTCCCGGTCGGAGACCCCGCAATCCCACAGGCACCGGTAAGCTGATACTGCCCTGTCACTGTGCACATGTGTATATCGCATGATGGTGTCAGCCGCGCATACCGCTCCTTCAACATATGCAATCCAGCAATAAGTTGCAGGTACACCTCATCGCTGCGGCTGCGCTTCCCGTCGAGGTAGACCCCCAGTACGATGGGCTTGATCAGCTCGGCGACGAAGATGGGGAGGAATGGCATGACGCCCTGGAGCCAGATGATGAACAACCAGACGAGGAGGAGGAGGAGGAGGAGGAGCCCGTGAAGGCGCCCAGGCGAGACACCGGTGCCTATCTCAACTTCCGCCTGGCACATTCCATCGTGGCCGGGCATTCGGTCAAGGTACGTGAGGTTGCTGTGTGGCTGGCAAGGCTGGCATCAGAGCATCGTATCACGAATTCGGCCATGGACTCATTCTGCCAGATGGTGCATTTCCTGCTGTTACCAGAGGGAAACCTGTTCCCCAAATCGTACCACATGCTCTGCTGTGCGCTCGCTGTTGAAGATAGCCATGACTGTGAGCGGCACATCTGTGACGCTTGCTGGGAACTCTTCCCGGACATCCCGGGTGACTCACACGCGGTCCATGCGGATGAGGTCTGCCAGCGGCCGGGTTGCAACAACCCCCGATTCAAGCGTGGCCCGGGAGGTCATGTCTCCCCCAAGCGTAGCGCATTTTACTTCGGGAATGAGGGCACCTTTGTGGACCTCGTCTGCAAGCCAGATATGCTGCCAGCCATCTTGAGTCACCGCAAGGAGGTTTTCGAGGATCCAGAGTCCTTTTGGAACTCGCCCGCCGGCCGCGAGCTGAACGCCCGGTGTGGGAACAAATTCGACGAGACGTCTATGAAAGCTGACGAGTTTGCAGTGCTCGTGAGCCTAGGTGCGTCGCCTTTGCATGCGTGTCCTCCTCCTGATCTTCAGACGAGTGCCTGTCGTGATACTTGCCTGCAACCGTGTCCTCAGGTGGTGACTCCCGGTGCAGGGGCAGACGGTGGTCAGCTCTTTGTTAATAAGCAGCATGGCGCCCTCATCTGGGGCATCCGGCTCCAGGAGCTGCACGACGGGATGGCCGCGAAGAATGACACCTGGGCTCCCCTGGGCGTTGTGGAGGGGCCGACCGAGCCCAACCGTCTGGACAGCGTCTTGGAGTCTCTGGAGGACTTCTTCCTCGCACACGACCCCGGTGCGGTATACACTCCTGTCTGGTGCACTGCCCATTAGTGTGCCAACTGCGAATCGGTAATCAGGCGCTGAACTGTGTGTACACTTGCCTGCACTTGCGTGCCGGTGCTTGCCTGTCGCCCTCACACGCACCTCCCACCATGTGAGGGAGCCTCTGCAGGCAGGGACGGAACCACCCCGATCATTGTGGAGATCTGGGAGGACCCTGCTGATCCAAACAGCAAGAAGAGGCTAGTGAAGCTGTGGCCGGTCTGTGGCTGGGCAGAGGGAGACATCCGTGTGCTCGAGAAGCTGGCAAACGCCGTTGGTCATGGGGCCAAGTCAGCTTGTGTGCGTTGCGCTTTCCTTGGTGCAACCGTGAAGGATGCCAACACGGTCCGGTGCGTCACCCCCGTCTGGCCATTGACAGGCACGATACCATAGGCCGGTGTGACTCACTGCAGGGATAGGCTCCACTTCGATTAGTAGGGAGAACACTCAGGCAATATCCATGGCTATGCAAATAACACTTGATAGCTGTAAACATAGTGATACACAGCTGTTCTATAATCGCATTACAAATCCCTTGATACGGCTTCGCCCTCTTGTCCCGCGCGCGATCTCGCAACGCGATGCCCGTGGTTGGCAGGCTCTGCCTGGCAGCCTCTGGGAGTGGTCTACTACTGGTGGTCCGTGTGCAGGTGGGAAAGCTACTGCCACATCACTCAATCCGTGCCTGCTTACGCGGGTGGCGGATCCCTGCCAGCCTCCTCAGCACAGACGCAGGGCGGGCAGCCCGCACTGCCACGCATGCCACCTGGCTACATGTCCTTTGACACAGGTGAGCAGGGCTGCAGAGATGAATGGACTCCCCCCACGACTGTCACCCCAGAGGGCACGTGGACAGGAGATGGTGTGTTGAAGTGGTCAGGCTCGGAGATCATGTCCAGGGCGGAAAAGGCTGCCGAGATCGAGTCCCAGGTTCGGCGAGCTACCAACAGCACTGTGATGCCCAAGGCTATGCGCCCAAGGCGGGGTTGTGTCTGCCCCTTGCATAGGCCGTCGGTTGCTATGGACACCACCATCGTCGCAGTCGTTGGCATCCTGTATGCAGGTTGACAATCCGACTCGGCCGCCGTACACTGGTATCGCAGCCAGGAGTACGCGTGCAAATCGCGCTCACACCGAGCGCCTGAAGATCGGCTTGTGGAGGCTGCCATTGTTCCATAAGCTGTCCTACTTCAAGTGCGCTCCCAGCCCTGACCCATACGTGTGCACAGACCTGTTTCTGTGTCAGTGCTTGACCCGGGCCCCGGTGACGTGTGCAGTCCGTGTACATTCCTCCGGTTCGGCGTCGCCCACATCTTCCTCCTGGGTCTCCTGAAGGACTTCTGGAAGCAGTGGCTACCAGGCCCCACTGCCAAACGGCATGGTCCGGCTGCGAAGTATGTTCTACCTGTGGTGGTGCGTCGGAAGATAACCTCCAGAGCTGCCCTACAGAACCAGACGGAGCTGATAAAGAAACCCTATCGAGATATTGTCAAGTATGCTCTTCCTGCATCTTGTATGACCAGTCGTAGGTACATGTACAACTGTACTGTGGCGGGGGCTGCTGTCTGGCGACAGCCACATAGCCACCTGCTCGAGCCGTTCTGTCGTGTACTCTGATGTTGTCAACATTTTGAGGCCCACCCCAGCCCCCCCTGCAGGCCTGCCTACTCAACCATGGTCACAATCGGCGTGCAGGCATCGCGGCAATTACCTCATGGAGGACTGGATGAATTCACAGACGCGTGGAGTCTCCAGCTGCTGCACGACCTGCCGTGGGATGAAACCAACCCTGATGAAGTTCATGTGCGCGACCAATTTGAGGCGATGTGGACGGACTTGCGGGCCGGAGTCATGTACTTCATGAAGTACACGCCAGGGCAGCACACCTGGCAGCGAATCCTCGACGCCCAAAAACACCTCCTGGCATATGGGAAGAGGGTACAGCAGGTACTGTCTCCATCGCCGGCTCCCTGCCCACGCGTACGTTTTACGAGGAGGAAAGTTTGCGGGTGTGCAGTGTGTACTACAGGCAGTTCCTGCCGACGGGTTTGTCTCACGCAGTCATGATGTCGGTGTAGGTGTTCAGCGGTCAGGTCCTTGCAACCTGAAGTTGCATTTGGCGGCCGTCCACTTGCCAGATCAGGTGAGAGCCTGCGGCCCTGCCTTTTTCTGCTTGAGTACTGGATCGAAAAGGCTCGTGCAGTTCTTCAAGCGGCTGATCAAGTATCGAGGCACGTCCGGTTCTGAGCGCATCTTTGTCAACGACCTCCTGTTGCGGCGAGCGTGTGACCGCTTGGTCCAGGAACTTTGGCCCCCAAGGCTCTGCCCCGTCTGACTGAAGCTGTTGCTGCCGCCCGGGAGAAGCAGCGGAAGCGCATCCGCAAGCCCGCTGTACAACAGCAGCCCCAACGCGGCGCCGCCGCCGCCTCCGCGCCTGCCTGATGGGCGGCCGCGGGCCTAGTCCCCCACCCGTGATGCTGGGTGCTGGCACTGACCTCACAGGTGCGGAGCGGCTGGAGGTGTTGCCTGCGCCCACAGCGAACGGGCGTGCCTGAAAGGGCTGCTCTACCTAATTTGTGCCGAGCACGGCTGACTTTGCCAAGCGTGGCTGGCCGAGTCACACGACCCTGGGGGACCGTGCCCGGCGCCGGGCCGTGTGTGCTTCACTGGGGGTTGC
>UNSF01000262.1:0-32153 GCA_900538255.1 Ulva mutabilis
CTGCAAGCGGCTGTGCCTGCATTTCTGTGGCCAGAGGCGTATATGTGTGTGAACCATGCGCATAACCTGACGCCTAGCACAGCTCTAGAGGGGGTTAGGCGGAAGGAGGCCAGCAGAAACTGGAGGAGAGACATGTGCAGACCAGTCGTGACCGTGGTCAACCGAATGAGCTGTGAGAGCTGCACAGTGCAGACGAGGAGGGCTCAGGCTCAGCAGATGAGTCTGCAGGCTCTGGCTGATGAGGGTATGGCCAGGGGCGATGGGAAGTTTGTCGCCCAGTGTGTGAAGAATGTTGATGTCAGACAGATTGTGCCATATTGTTATGGTTCAGGAATGTGAGTGAGGACACGTTCCATCTGGTGGTGGCCCAGGTGAAGCCTTTCGGGTGTCCGATGTATGTATATGCTCGGAGAGAGGACTTCAGACACCTTGGATGAGAGAGGAGTGCTCGGTTTCTACATGGGACCGGGTGCTGGTCCTCACATGGATAGAGCTTACGTGAAGCGAGGGAATGGGGGAGCAGTGCGTATGTATAGGCATACGGCTTCTCCACCAGCTCTGCTAAGAGAGTTCGCGAAACGTTTCCACATGTCGGAGCAAGCTACGGTGGATCCGGTCATGTTGGAGAACTACGAGCTGGGAGAATTCGAGATCATGCCCGATGAGCATACTCGTGTAGTACCTGACGTTGGTTTCTTGCCCAACATGCAGAAATGGTTGAGATCCACTAGTGTTAGGGCAGTGCGACCACCAGCCAGTCGTGATCACATGATGCCAGAGAGGGGCAGAAATGTGGATTGGGCTGAGGGGAGCATCCAGCGCTGGGGCACACACACTGGGAACCAGGCAGGCAGTTGCATCGGCCGCTATGTGCCGGATGATGAGTTGCCCTGAGGGTGAGCCGCCGTTTTCACCGCGTGTTTTAGGCTCTGAGCTGATAGCCAGGCATGAGCGGGTGGCACACGCCTGAGATCAGTGAGGCAGTGGTGACAGCGCGTTGCGCTTACACGGCCGAGGACTGTGTGAACAGGGTACCACACTGGGAGTATGATGCGGTTCAGCAACCATCCGGTCCGCACAATGCTGAGATGCGACCGAGAGATGTGATCCCTACGCGGGATAGAGCTGTGCTGGATTTGAGTGGCTGCCGCATTGAGCCACAGGGTAGTGAGAATGATGAGTCTGAGGGGGAGGAACAGCCAGAGGCTGCCAGTGACTCGATTGAGTCATTCTCAGGGGCATCTGAGCCCTCAGAATCTCGGTCTCGATCGCGCTCGCGTTCACCGCAGCGAGTCCAACGGTCGATGGGCAAGGCGCCGAGTGAGCCACCCCCACCTGCGAAATCTGAAGACCACGGGATGTACAACCGATGGCAAGGGTCAGCGGTGTCAGGACGTGCAGTACGCTGGGAGCATGATGAGCCACGGCATATGCCACAGCGTGTTGATAGTCAGGGGCAAGGCAAGCTACGGCATGTGCCTAGTGGAAGAGAGGCAGGCGGAGCTGGCTCAGGGGGAGAGTTAGCACCAAGTGCCGCAGGAGGCAGCGGAGAACATCTGGATCCACCACAAGAGGTGAGGGTTCGATGGGTTCCAAAACCTTTCAAATTGATTCGCAAAACCTTAAGACCTGCTGTCCATGCTGTGGGAGTGAATGAAAGTGAGAATGCTGCTGTTGAGCGCATTTCCCGGATGATGCACGTGAGCATGATGATGCTGGGAGCTCCACAGTAGTCCATATGGAGAGTGACGTCGGTGATCTGGCGGATGGAGTGTTTGCTACGGCTGACAGTGTGACTCCTGATGCAGAGAACACGACGGGGCAGGAGGTGATTCCGAGCAGTGGCAAGACTGCTAGCCGCAGTGAGTCCCGGTGTGCAGCTGCTGCGAGGAAGAAGGTCAAAGCTGTGCTGGACGATCCAACGGTGAAGCAAGCCATGAGAGGCTGCCATCGTGAGCAGTGGATCATAGCAATGCTTGATGAGTTGGACCTCCTTAAGGGAACATGATGTGTTCGAGTTAGTCAGGTGCCCAGCAGGAGTGAAGCCTGTGACAGGCAAGTGGGTACTTAAGATTAAGCGAGGAGCACAGGGTGAGATTGAGCGATTCAAAGCTAGATATGTAGCCAGGGGATTTACGCAAGTTGAGGGCGTAGATTTCTTTGAGACATGGGCACCTGTGGGCAGTTATGCTACCTTCAGGGCTCTGTTGTCTGTCTGTGCTGTAGAGGATCTGGAGACGAGACACATAGACATTAAATGTGCTTTCCTGAATGTGTTCTGGAGGAGGAAGTGTATGTGGCACAACCTCCTGTACTGGATGATGGGTCTGGTATGGTGTGGCGTCTGAAAAGGCGTTGTATGGTCTGAAGCAAGCTGCCAGGGAGTGGCATAAAGCGCTTGCAGAGCTCTTGTTGAGTATGGGTTTTGTGAGATCAGCCAGTGACCCCGCACTGTTTATTTGCAAAGTAGGACGATGTCTTATTTTCCTATGGGTCGATGATCTGTTGATCTTCGGTCGTAAGGAGCAGATGGATGATGCCATCAGCAGGATCCTTGAGGCATTTGAGGGTCGTGACCTGGGGGAGCTGGGATATGTGCTGGGTATGGAGGTCATACGTGATCGGCTTGCTCGCACTATCACCATAACGCACAGAAAGAACATCAGGGACATGCTGGAAAGGTTCAGTATGAGTGAGTGCAGAAAGGCACCAACGCCGTTGGTACCAAAGCAGAAAGTGTTTAGTCTGAAGGATGATCCTAGCCAGGAGAAGGCTACTGTCGCAGAGCATAAGAGGTTTATGCAAGCCGTAGGAAGCATCCAGTATGTGGCTGCTGTGTCGCGTCCTGATATTTCCTTTCCGGCCAATGTCCTGGCCAGGCATATGGCTGGGAGTGCGAAGTGTCATTGGGCTGCTGTCCAGCATGTACTGAGATACCTGCGAGGGACCATAGATCTTGGCTTGACTTTTAGTGGCTCCAATGAGGGAAGTGAGGTGTTGGAAGCATTTACGGATGCTGACTTCGCCAATGGTGCTTGCTTGAAGAGCGTGTCAGGAGTGATAGTCCGGATGCATGGGAACTGTGTGTTCTGGCGTTCGAAGAGGCAGATTATTGTGGCTGGTGATACGACTGAGGCAGAGCTTATTGCGATGAGCTCAGCAGCCAATGAGGTGATGTGGGCAAAGCAGTTGTGCACTGATCTTGGTTTGTCGGCTGTGAAGCCAACTCTGTGGGGTGACAACAAGAGTGCCAACTTGCTAGCTGTGAACCCCATCTCTAGTGACCGCTCCAAGCACATCAGGGTCAGGGACCTGAGGGTCCGCGAGTTCGTAGAACTCGATGAGTTAACTATCAGCTGGGTTAGCACGGTAGACATGCTAGCTGATATGTTTACGAAAGTGTTGGCGGGACCAGCACTAGCAAAATTTAGAGATAGACTACAGCTTGCGGTAGTACAAGCCTAGTCTAGGGGGAGTGTCGTGATCCAGCCATGCACAGGACTACGGTGACCATGCATGGAGTGGATGCACGGTGCTGATCCGGAGTGGCTATGGGACGCCATGCACCGATGGCTTACCATATGCACGAGCAATGCATGCTAGATTGCGTGCCGCAGACAATGATTCTGATCGTATCCGTATGAGACGTTTGGTTGAACGCTTATATAGGCTCTACTGATCAAAGTGTAATCACTCTACTCTGCCAAAGACTCACGTGCTATAATCCAAGACTGAGAGCGCACTGTCACAGCGGAGGCCTGTACACCAGCCAGGTATGTGACAGCGCGACCCCCTGCGCATGGCTACGCCATGCTTAGATCCCACAGTGCCTACGGGCTACGGTCTACTGAATTACGACACGAAGTGTCATTGGGCTGCTGTCCAGCATGTACTGAGATACCTGCGAGGGACCATAGATCTTGGCTTGATTTTTAGTGGCTCCAATGAGGGAAGTGAGGTGTTGGAAGCATTTACGGATGCTGACTTCGCCAATGGTGCTTGCTTGAAGAGCGTGTCAGGAGTGATAGTCCGGATGCATGGGAACTGTGTGTTCTGGCGTTCGAAGAGGCAGACTATTGTGGCTGGTGATACAACTGAGGCAGAGCTCATTGCTATGAGTTCAGCAGCCAATGAGGTGATGTGGGCTAAGCAATTGTGCACTGATCTTGGTTTGTCGGCTGTGAAGCCAACTCTGTGGGGTGACAACAAGAGTGCCAACTTGCTAGCAGTGAACCCCATCTCTAGTGACCGTTCCAAGCACATCAGGGTCAGGGACCTGAGGGTCCGCGAGTTCGTAGAACTCGATGAGTTAACTATCAGCTGGGTTAGCACGGTAGACATGCTAGCTGATATGTTTACAAAGGTGTTGGCAGGACCAGCACTAGCAAAATTTAGAGATAGACTACAGCTTGCGGTAGTACAAGCCTAGTCTAGGGGGAGTGTCGTGATCCAGCCATGCACAGGACTACGGAGACCATGCATGGTGGCATACACAGGACTACGGAGACCATGTATGCATGGATGCACGGTGCTGATCCGGAGTGGCTATGGGACGCCATGCACCGATGGCTTACCATATGCACGAGCAATGCATGCTAGATTGCGTGCCGCAGACATTGATTCTGATCGTATCCGTATGAGACGTTTGGTTGAACGCTTATATAGGCTCTACTGATCAAAGTGTAATCACTCTACTCTGCCAAAGACTCACGTGCTATAATCCAAGACTGAGAGCGCACTGTCACAGCGGAGGCCTGTACACCAGCCAGGTATGTTACAGCGCGACCCCCTGCGCATGGCTACGCCATGCTTAGATCCCACAGTGCCTACGGGCTACGGTCTACTGAATTACGACATTGTCCAGGCTGCTCCTCTATCTACCGGCCGCATTTGCCATATCGGCCTGCCTTTCCCACAGAACCATGTCAGAGTAGGTTTTCTATCCTCATCCTCACCCTGCTCACAGTTCCTGTGGAACCCATAGCTCTGGTCATGTAACCCAGGCATCACTACCCGGTTTGCATGCTTGCCCGTATGCAAGTATATCTCAGACTTTTTCAACTCCTTTGTTGAAAGGATGTTGATAGGACTGGCCGGCACCCAGTAGACGTTGGTCAACTCTATGTCTACTGGTGTGATAGTGCCCCGTGCACTCACATACTCTCCCAGATTAGCTCTGATCGTGCCCACACCATACATGTCTAGCCTGCCCTGGTCAAGAGGCTGACACTGCGGCATATCTGGTGGCTTGATCTCGCAAAACATATCATAGTCAAAGCATATGTTTATGTCTGAGCCACTATCTATTAGGAAAGTGTACGGCATGTTGGGAGACGGCCCATCAGCACAGTCAGCTCGCAGCTTATCTAGGTCAACTACAGCTATCTGAGGGCCACCGCGGCCTCTGCCACGGCCTCGCCCTGCAGCTGCTTGCTTCTGCAGGAATTCACGGGACCTTTTTGTATTACCATACAGCACGTTTACCTCGGCCGCCATCGGCCGCGGGGCCCTCAGCGGTCGTCGGGACGGCCGCGGGCGCGGACGTGGCCACCGGGGTTTTCGTCGCCGCTTTCCGTGGCCGCCGGGGTCCCCGTCGACACGGGACCTCTTTGTACGTATTGTTGCCCGTACCCTCCCGCGCCTACCTCGACACGGGACCTGGTTGTGGGTGCATGCTATATGGCACGTTCGTTAAACTGTAGGACGCGATCCGTGCGTGACAGGCTGCCGGCGCTCACCGCGGTGCCGTGCACGAGCAGCGGGCCACGCGACAGCCGCGCACAGGCGCACTCTCCCGCACCAGAGCGGCCCTGAACACTTATTTAAGGTGTAGGACGCGATCCGTGTGTGAGAGGCTGCCGTCGCTCACCGCGGTGCCGTGCACCAGCAGCGGGCCACGCGGCAGCTGCGCACAGCCGCACTCACCAGCACCAGAGCGGCCCTGAATACCTACTGAAGCTGAACACCTGCTGAAACTGATAGAGGCGATCCGTGTATCAGCGGCTGCCTATGCACACCGCAGTGCCGTGGTCGAGGGCCGGGCCACGCGACAGCTGCGCACAGCCACACTCTCCCGCACCAGAGCGGCCCTGAATACCTATTGTCCGCGGCGCATGGCGGTGCACCACGCAGTACCACGCAGCCCACGCGAATGTGACGTACGCTTCCCTGCAAACGTGTAGCAGCTGGCGCCTGCACATGCATGAACTGTGTGTACTGTGTATGCCTGTAGGGCGGCCGCAGCTCCTGCTCGGTGTGACGCCGGTTTCCGCGGCCGTATGCCCGCTAGCTTCGAGAGCGATGTGCCTCACTGTCTTAGCTGCAGTCGTGCTTACCGTGGCACGGTAGGTCAACACGGGACCTTTTTGTATTACCATACAGCACGTTTACCTCGGCCGCCGTCGGCCGCGGGGCCCTCAGCGGTCGTCGGGACGGCCGCGGGCGCGGACGTGGCCACCGGGGTTTTCGTCGCCGCTTTCCGTGGCCGCCGGGGTCCCGTCGACACGGGACCTCTTTGTACGTATTGTTGCCCGTACCCTCCCGCGCCTACGTCGACACGGGACCTGGTTGTGGGTGCATGCTATATGGCACGTTCGTTAAACTGTAGGACGCGATCCGTGTGTGACAGGCTGCCGTCGCGTGGCCCGCTGCTCGTGCACGGCACCGCGGTGAGCGACAGCCGCGCACAGGCGCACTCTCCCGCACCAGAGCGGCCCTGAACACTTATTCAAGGTGTAGGACGCGATCCGTGCGCGAGAGGCTGCCGTCGCTCACCGCGGTGCCGTGCACGAGCAGCGGGCCACGCGGCAGCTGCGCACAGCCGCACTCACCAGCACCAGAGCGGTGCTGAACATGTATTGAAGGTGTAGGACGCGATCCGTGCGTGAGAGGCTGCCGTCGCTCACCGCGGTGCCGTGCACGAGCAGCGGGCCACGCGACAGCCGCGCACAGGCGCACTCCCCCGCACCAGAGCGGTGCTGAACATGTATTCAAGGTGTAGGACGCGATCCGTGGGTGACAGGCTGCCGTCGCTCACCGCGGTGCCGTGCACGAGCAGCGGGCCACGCGACAGCCACGCACAGGCGCACTTCCCCGAACCAGAGCGGTGCTGAACATGTATTCAAGGTGTAGGACGCGATCCGTGTGTGAGAGTCTGCCGTCGCTCACCGCGGTGCCGTGCACCAGCAGCGGGCCACGCGGCAGCTGCGCACAGCCGCACTCACCAGCACCAGAGCGGTGCTGAACATGTATTGAAGGTGTAGGACGCGATCCGTGGGTGACAGGCTGCCGTCGCTCACCGCGGTGCCGTGCACGAGCAGCGGGCCACGCGACAGCCACGCACAGGCGCACTTCCCCGAACCAGAGCGGTGCTGAACACGTATTCAAGGTGTAGGACGCGATCCGTGTGTGAGAGTCTGCCGTCGCTCACCGCGGTGCCGTGCACCAGCAGCGGGCCACGCGGCAGCTGCGCACAGCCGCACTCACCAGCACCAGAGCGGTGCTGAACATGTATTGAAGGTGTAGGACGCGATCCGTGCGTGAGAGGCTGCCGTCGCTCACCGCGGTGCCGTGCACGAGCAGCGGGCCACGCGACAGCCGCGCACAGGCGCACTCCCCCGAACCAGAGCGGTGCTGAACATGTATTCAAGGTGTAGGACGCGATCCGTGTGTGACAGGCTGCCGTCGCTCACCGCGGTGCCGTGCACCAGCAGCGGGCCGCGCGACAGCCGCGCACAGGCGCACTCCCCCGAACCAGAGCGGTGCTGAACATGTATTCAAGGTGTAGGACGCGATCCGTGTGTGACACGCTGCCGTCGCTCGCCGCGGTGCCGTGCACGAGCAGCGGGCCACGCGACAGCCGCGCACAGGCGCACTCCCCCGAACCAGAGCGGTGCTGAACATGTATTCAAGGTGTAGGACGCGATCCGTGTGTGACAGGCTGCCGTCGCTCGCCGCGGTGCCGTGCACGAGCAGCGGGCCACGCGACAGCCGCGCACAGGCGCACTCCCCCGAACCAGAGCGGTGCTGAACATGTATTCAAGGTGTAGGACGCGATCCGTGCGTGAGAGGCTGCCGTCGCTCACCGCGGTGCCGTGCACGAGCAGCGGGCCACGCGACAGCCGCGCACAGGCGCACTCCCCCGAACCAGAGCGGTGCTGAACATGTATTCAAGGTGTAGGACGCGATCCGTGTGTGACAGGCTGCCGTCGCTCGCCGCGGTGCCGTGCACGAGCAGCGGGCCACGCCACAGCCGCGCTCAGCCGCACTCCCCCGAACCAGAGCGGTGCTGAACATGTATTCAAGGTGTAGGACGCGATCCGTGCGTGAGAGGCTGCCGTCGCTCACCGCGGTGCCGTGCACGAGCAGCGGGCCACGCGACAGCCGCGCACAGGCGCACTCCCCCGAACCAGAGCGGTGCTGAACATGTATTCAAGGTGTAGGACGCGATCCGTGCGTGAGAGGCTGCCGTCGCTCACCGCGGTGCCGTGCACGAGCAGCGGGCCACGCGACAGCCGCGCACAGGCGCACTCCCCCGAACCAGAGCGGTGCTGAACATGTATTCAAGGTGTAGGACGCGATCCGTGTGTGACAGGCTGCCGTCGCTCACCGCGGTGCCGTGCACGAGCAGCGGGCCACGCGACAGCCGCGCACAGGCGCACTCCCCCGAACCAGAGCGGTGCTGAACATGTATTCAAGGTGTAGGACGCGATCCGTGTGTGACAGGCTGCCGTCGCTCGCCGCGGTGCCGTGCACGAGCAGCGGGCCACGCCACAGCCGCGCTCAGCCGCACTCCCCCGAACCAGAGCGGTGCTGAACATGTATTCAAGGTGTAGGACGCGATCCGTGCGTGAGAGGCTGCCGTCGCTCACCGCGGTGCCGTGCACGAGCAGCGGGCCACGCGACAGCCGCGCACAGGCGCACTCCCCCGAACCAGAGCGGTGCTGAACATGTATTCAAGGTGTAGGACGCGATCCGTGCGTGAGAGGCTGCCGTCGCTCACCGCGGTGCCGTGCACGAGCAGCGGGCCACGCGACAGCCGCGCACAGGCGCACTCCCCCGAACCAGAGCGGTGCTGAACATGTATTCAAGGTGTAGGACGCGATCCGTGTGTGACAGGCTGCCGTCGCTCGCCGCGGTGCCGTGCACGAGCAGCGGGCCACGCCACAGCCGCGCTCAGCCGCACTCCCCCGAACCAGAGCGGTGCTGAACATGTATTCAAGGTGTAGGACGCGATCCGTGCGTGAGAGGCTGCCGTCGCTCACCGCGGTGCCGTGCACGAGCAGCGGGCCACGCGACAGCCGCGCACAGGCGCACTCCCCCGAACCAGAGCGGTGCTGAACATGTATTCAAGGTGTAGGACGCGATCCGTGCGTGAGAGGCTGCCGTCGCTCACCGCGGTGCCGTGCACGAGCAGCGGGCCACGCGACAGCCGCGCACAGGCGCACTCCCCCGAACCAGAGCGGTGCTGAACATGTATTCAAGGTGTAGGACGCGATCCGTGCGTGAGAGGCTGCCGTCGCTCACCGCGGTGCCGTGCACGAGCAGCGGGCCACGCGACAGCCGCGCACAGGCGCACTCCCCCGAACCAGAGCGGTGCTGAACATGTATTCAAGGTGTAGGACGCGATCCGTGTGTGACAGGCTGCCGTCGCTCACCGCGGTGCCGTGCACGAGCAGCGGGCCACGCGACAGCCGCGCACAGGCGCACTCCCCCGAACCAGAGCGGTGCTGAACATGTATTCAAGGTGTAGGACGCGATCCGTGTGTGACAGGCTGCCGTCGCTCGCCGCGGTGCCGTGCACGAGCAGCGGGCCACGCCACAGCCGCGCTCAGCCGCACTCCCCCGAACCAGAGCGGTGCTGAACATGTATTCAAGGTGTAGGACGCGATCCGTGCGTGAGAGGCTGCCGTCGCTCACCGCGGTGCCGTGCACGAGCAGCGGGCCACGCGGCAGCTGCGCACAGCCGCACTCACCCGCACCAGAGCGGTGCTGAACATGTATTGAAGGTGTAGGACGCGATCCGTGTGTGACAGGCTGCCGTCGCTCACCGCGGTGCCGTGCACGAGCAGCGGGCCACGCGACAGCCGCGCACAGGCGCACTCACCAGCACCAGAGCGGCCCTGAATACCTACTGAAGCTGAACACCTGCTGAAACTGATAGAGGCGATCCGTGTATCAGCGGCTGCCTATGCACACCGCAGTGCCGTGGTCGAGGGCCGGGCCACGCGATAGCTGCGCACAGCCACACTCTCCCGCACCAGAGCGGCCCTGAATACTTATTTAAGGTGTAGGACGCGATCCGTGTGTGAGAGTCTGCCGTCGCTCACCGCGGTGCCGTGCACCAGCAGCGGGCCACGCGGCAGCTGCGCACAGCCGCACTCACCAGCACCAGAGCGGTGCTGAACATGTATTGAAGGTGTAGGACGCGATCCGTGCGTGAGAGGCTGCCGTCGCTCACCGCGGTGCCGTGCACGAGCAGCGGGCCACGCGACAGCCGCGCACAGCCGCACTCACCAGCACCAGAGCGGCCCTGAATACCTACTGAAGCTGAACACCTGCTGAAACTGATAGAGGCGATCCGTGTATCAGCGGCTGCCTATGCACACCGCAGTGCCGTGGTCGAGGGCCGGGCCACGCGATAGCTGCGCACAGCCACACTCTCCCGCACCAGAGCGGCCCTGAATACTTATTTAAGGTGTAGGACGCGATCCGTGTGTGAGAGGCTGCCGTCGCTCACCGCGGTGCCGTGCACCAGCAGCGAGCCACGCGGCAGCTGCGCACAGCCGCACTCACCAGCACCAGAGCGGCCCTGAATACCTACTGAAGCTGAACACCTGCTGAAACTGATAGAGGCGATCCGTGTATCAGCGGCTGCCTATGCACACCGCAGTGCCGTGGTCGAGGGCCGGGCCACGCGACAGCTGCGCACAGCCACACTCTCCCGCACCAGAGCGGCCCTGAATACCTATTGTCCGCGGCGCATGGCGGTGCACCACGCAGTACCACGCAGCCCACGCGAATGTGACGTACGCTTCCCTGCAAACGTGTAGCAGCTGGCGCCTGCACATGCATGAACTGTGTGTACTGTGTATGCCTGTAGGGCGGCCGCAGCTCCTGCTCGGTGTGACGCCGGTTTCCGCGGCCGTATGCCCGCTAGCTTCGAGAGCGATGTGCCTCACTGTCTTAGCTGCAGTCGTGCTTACCGTGGCACGGTAGGTCAACACGGGACCTTTTTGTATTACCATACAGCACGTTTACCTCGGCCGCCGTCGGCCGCGGGGCCCTCAGCGGTCGTCGGGACGGCCGCTGGCGCGGACGTGGCCACCGGGGTTTTCGTCGCCGCTTTCCGTGGCCGCCGGGGTCCCGTCGACACGGGACCTCTTTGTACGTATTGTTGCCCGTACCCTCCCGCGCCTACGTCGACACGGGACCTGGTTGTGGGTGCATGCTATATGGCACGTTCGTTAAACTGTAGGACGCGATCCGTGTGTGACAGGCTGCTGTCGCGTGGCCCGCTGCTCGTGCACGGCACCGCGGTGAGCGACAGCCGCGCACAGGCGCACTCTCCCGCACTAGAGCGGCCCTGAACACTTATTCAAGGTGTAGGACGCGATCCGTGCGCGAGAGGCTGCCGTCGCTCACCGCGGTGCCGTGCACGAGCAGCGGGCCACGCGACAGCCGCGCACAGGCGCACTCCCCCGAACCAGAGCGGTGCTGAACATGTATTCAAGGTGTAGGACGCGATCCGTGTGTGAGAGTCTGCCGTCGCTCACCGCGGTGCCGTGCACCAGCAGCGGGCCACGCGGCAGCTGCGCACAGCCGCACTCACCAGCACCAGAGCGGTGCTGAACATGTATTGAAGGTGTAGGACGCGATCCGTGCGTGAGAGGCTGCCGTCGCTCACCGCGGTGCCGTGCACGAGCAGCGGGCCACGCGACAGCCGCGCACAGGCGCACTCCCCCGAACCAGAGCGGTGCTGAACATGTATTCAAGGTGTAGGACGCGATCCGTGTGTGAGAGTCTGCCGTCGCTCACCGCGGTGCCGTGCACCAGCAGCGGGCCACGCGGCAGCTGCGCACAGCCGCACTCACCAGCACCAGAGCGGTGCTGAACATGTATTGAAGGTGTAGGACGCGATCCGTGCGTGAGAGGCTGCCGTCGCTCACCGCGGTGCCGTGCACGAGCAGCGGGCCACGCGACAGCCGCGCACAGGCGCACTCCCCCGAACCAGAGCGGTGCTGAACATGTATTCAAGGTGTAGGACGCGATCCGTGTGTGAGAGTCTGCCGTCGCTCACCGCGGTGCCGTGCACCAGCAGCGGGCCACGCGGCAGCTGCGCACAGCCGCACTCACCAGCACCAGAGCGGTGCTGAACATGTATTGAAGGTGTAGGACGCGATCCGTGCGTGAGAGGCTGCCGTCGCTCACCGCGGTGCCGTGCACGAGCAGCGGGCCACGCGACAGCCGCGCACAGGCGCACTCCCCCGAACCAGAGCGGTGCTGAACATGTATTCAAGGTGTAGGACGCGATCCGTGTGTGACAGGCTGCCGTCGCTCACCGCGGTGCCGTGCACGAGCAGCGGGCCACGCGACAGCCGCGCACAGGCGCACTCCCCCGAACCAGAGCGGTGCTGAACATGTATTCAAGGTGTAGGACGCGATCCGTGTGTGACAGGCTGCCGTCGCTCACCGCGGTGCCGTGCACGAGCAGCGGGCCACGCGACAGCCGCGCACAGGCGCACTCCCCCGAACCAGAGCGGTGCTGAACATGTATTCAAGGTGTAGGACGCGATCCGTGTGTGACAGGCTGCCGTCGCTCGCCGCGGTGCCGTGCACGAGCAGCGGGCCACGCCACAGCCGCGCTCAGCCGCACTCCCCCGAACCAGAGCGGTGCTGAACATGTATTGAAGGTGTAGGACGCGATCCGTGTGTGACAGGCTGCCGTCGCTCACCGCGGTGCCGTGCACGAGCAGCGGGCCACGCGACAGCCGCGCACAGGCGCACTCCCCCGAACCAGAGCGGTGCTGAACATGTATTCAAGGTGTAGGACGCGATCCGTGTGTGACAGGCTGCCGTCGCTCACCGCGGTGCCGTGCACGAGCAGCGGGCCACGCGACAGCCGCGCACAGGCGCACTCCCCCGAACCAGAGCGGTGCTGAACATGTATTCAAGGTGTAGGACGCGATCCGTGTGTGACAGGCTGCCGTCGCTCGCCGCGGTGCCGTGCACGAGCAGCGGGCCACGCCACAGCCGCGCTCAGCCGCACTCCCCCGAACCAGAGCGGTGCTGAACATGTATTCAAGGTGTAGGACGCGATCCGTGCGTGAGAGGCTGCCGTCGCTCACCGCGGTGCCGTGCACGAGCAGCGGGCCACGCGGCAGCTGCGCACAGGCGCACTCCCCCGAACCAGAGCGGCCCTGAACATGTATTCAAGGTGTAGGACGCGATCCGTGTGTGAGAGTCTGCCGTCGCTCACCGCGGTGCCGTGCACCAGCAGCGGGCCACGCGGCAGCTGCGCACAGCCGCACTCACCAGCACCAGAGCGGTGCTGAACATGTATTGAAGGTGTAGGACGCGATCCGTGTGTGACAGGCTGCCGTCGCTCGCCGCGGTGCCGTGCACGAGCAGCGGGCCACGCCACAGCCGCGCTCAGCCGCACTCCCCCGAACCAGAGCGGTGCTGAACATGTATTCAAGGTGTAGGACGCGATCCGTGCGTGAGAGGCTGCCGTCGCTCACCGCGGTGCCGTGCACGAGCAGCGGGCCACGCGGCAGCCGCGCACAGGCGCACTCCCCCGAACCAGAGCGGTGCTGAACATGTATTCAAGGTGTAGGACGCGATCCGTGTGTGAGAGTCTGCCGTCGCTCACCGCGGTGCCGTGCACCAGCAGCGGGCCACGCGGCAGCTGCGCACAGCCGCACTCACCAGCACCAGAGCGGTGCTGAACATGTATTGAAGGTGTAGGACGCGATCCGTGCGTGAGAGGCTGCCGTCGCTCACCGCGGTGCCGTGCACGAGCAGCGGGCCACGCGACAGCCGCGCACAGGCGCACTCCCCCGAACCAGAGCGGTGCTGAACATGTATTCAAGGTGTAGGACGCGATCCGTGTGTGAGAGTCTGCCGTCGCTCACCGCGGTGCCGTGCACCAGCAGCGGGCCACGCGGCAGCTGCGCACAGCCGCACTCACCAGCACCAGAGCGGTGCTGAACATGTATTGAAGGTGTAGGACGCGATCCGTGCGTGAGAGGCTGCCGTCGCTCACCGCGGTGCCGTGCACGAGCAGCGGGCCACGCGACAGCCGCGCACAGGCGCACTCCCCCGAACCAGAGCGGTGCTGAACATGTATTGAAGGTGTAGGACGCGATCCGTGCGTGAGAGGCTGCCGTCGCTCACCGCGGTGCCGTGCACGAGCAGCGGGCCACGCGACAGCCGCGCACAGGCGCACTCCCCCGAACCAGAGCGGTGCTGAACATGTATTCAAGGTGTAGGACGCGATCCGTGTGTGAGAGTCTGCCGTCGCTCACCGCGGTGCCGTGCACCAGCAGCGGGCCACGCGGCAGCTGCGCACAGCCGCACTCACCAGCACCAGAGCGGTGCTGAACATGTATTGAAGGTGTAGGACGCGATCCGTGCGTGAGAGGCTGCCGTCGCTCACCGCGGTGCCGTGCACGAGCAGCGGGCCACGCGACAGCCGCGCACAGGCGCACTCCCCCGAACCAGAGCGGTGCTGAACATGTATTCAAGGTGTAGGACGCGATCCGTGTGTGAGAGTCTGCCGTCGCTCACCGCGGTGCCGTGCACCAGCAGCGGGCCACGCGGCAGCTGCGCACAGCCGCACTCACCAGCACCAGAGCGGTGCTGAACATGTATTGAAGGTGTAGGACGCGATCCGTGCGTGAGAGGCTGCCGTCGCTCACCGCGGTGCCGTGCACGAGCAGCGGGCCACGCGACAGCCGCGCACAGGCGCACTCCCCCGAACCAGAGCGGTGCTGAACATGTATTCAAGGTGTAGGACGCGATCCGTGTGTGACAGGCTGCCGTCGCTCGCCGCGGTGCCGTGCACGAGCAGCGGGCCACGCCACAGCCGCGCTCAGCCGCACTCACCCGCACCAGAGCGGTGCTGAACATGTATTGAAGGTGTAGGACGCGATCCGTGTGTGACAGGCTGCCGTCGCTCACCGCGGTGCCGTGCACGAGCAGCGGGCCACGCGACAGCCGCGCACAGGCGCACTCCCCCGAACCAGAGCGGCCCTGAACACTTATTTAAGGTGTAGGACGCGATCCGTGTGTGACAGGCTGCCGTCGCTCGCCGCGGTGCCGTGCACGAGCAGCGGGCCACGCCACAGCCGCGCTCAGCCGCACTCCCCCGAACCAGAGCGGTGCTGAACATGTATTCAAGGTGTAGGACGCGATCCGTGCGTGAGAGGCTGCCGTCGCTCACCGCGGTGCCGTGCACGAGCAGCGGGCCACGCGGCAGCTGCGCACAGCCGCACTCACCCGCACCAGAGCGGTGCTGAACATGTATTGAAGGTGTAGGACGCGATCCGTGTGTGACAGGCTGCCGTCGCTCACCGCGGTGCCGTGCACGAGCAGCGGGCCACGCCACAGCCGCGCTCAGCCGCACTCCCCCGAACCAGAGCGGTGCTGAACATGTATTCAAGGTGTAGGACGCGATCCGTGCGTGAGAGGCTGCCGTCGCTCACCGCGGTGCCGTGCACGAGCAGCGGGCCACGCGGCAGCTGCGCACAGCCGCACTCACCCGCACCAGAGCGGTGCTGAACATGTATTCAAGGTGTAGGACGCGATCCGTGTGTGACAGGCTGCCGTCGCTCACCGCGGTGCCGTGCACGAGCAGCGGGCCACGCGACAGCCGCGCACAGGCGCACTCCCCCGAACCAGAGCGGTGCTGAACATGTATTCAAGGTGTAGGACGCGATCCGTGTGTGAGAGTCTGCCGTCGCTCACCGCGGTGCCGTGCACCAGCAGCGGGCCACGCGGCAGCTGCGCACAGCCGCACTCACCAGCACCAGAGCGGTGCTGAACATGTATTGAAGGTGTAGGACGCGATCCGTGCGTGAGAGGCTGCCGTCGCTCACCGCGGTGCCGTGCACGAGCAGCGGGCCACGCGACAGCCGCGCACAGGCGCACTCCCCCGAACCAGAGCGGTGCTGAACATGTATTCAAGGTGTAGGACGCGATCCGTGTGTGAGAGTCTGCCGTCGCTCACCGCGGTGCCGTGCACCAGCAGCGGGCCACGCGGCAGCTGCGCACAGCCGCACTCACCAGCACCAGAGCGGTGCTGAACATGTATTGAAGGTGTAGGACGCGATCCGTGCGTGAGAGGCTGCCGTCGCTCACCGCGGTGCCGTGCACGAGCAGCGGGCCACGCGACAGCCGCGCACAGGCGCACTCCCCCGAACCAGAGCGGTGCTGAACATGTATTCAAGGTGTAGGACGCGATCCGTGTGTGACAGGCTGCCGTCGCTCGCCGCGGTGCCGTGCACGAGCAGCGGGCCACGCCACAGCCGCGCTCAGCCGCACTCACCCGCACCAGAGCGGTGCTGAACATGTATTGAAGGTGTAGGACGCGATCCGTGTGTGACAGGCTGCCGTCGCTCACCGCGGTGCCGTGCACGAGCAGCGGGCCACGCGACAGCCGCGCACAGGCGCACTCCCCCGAACCAGAGCGGCCCTGAACACTTATTTAAGGTGTAGGACGCGATCCGTGTGTGACAGGCTGCCGTCGCTCGCCGCGGTGCCGTGCACGAGCAGCGGGCCACGCCACAGCCGCGCTCAGCCGCACTCCCCCGAACCAGAGCGGTGCTGAACATGTATTCAAGGTGTAGGACGCGATCCGTGCGTGAGAGGCTGCCGTCGCTCACCGCGGTGCCGTGCACGAGCAGCGGGCCACGCGGCAGCTGCGCACAGCCGCACTCACCCGCACCAGAGCGGTGCTGAACATGTATTGAAGGTGTAGGACGCGATCCGTGTGTGACAGGCTGCCGTCGCTCACCGCGGTGCCGTGCACGAGCAGCGGGCCACGCCACAGCCGCGCTCAGCCGCACTCCCCCGAACCAGAGCGGTGCTGAACATGTATTCAAGGTGTAGGACGCGATCCGTGCGTGAGAGGCTGCCGTCGCTCACCGCGGTGCCGTGCACGAGCAGCGGGCCACGCGGCAGCTGCGCACAGCCGCACTCACCCGCACCAGAGCGGTGCTGAACATGTATTGAAGGTGTAGGACGCGATCC
The DNA here is from genome assembly GCA_900538255.1 of Ulva mutabilis. Lineage (NCBI taxonomy): Eukaryota > Viridiplantae > Chlorophyta > Ulvophyceae > Ulvales > Ulvaceae > Ulva > Ulva mutabilis. The sequence continues at coordinate 17,251 of UNSF01000262.1, forward strand.
GTGTGTGACAGGCTGCCGTCGCTCACCGCGGTGCCGTGCACGAGCAGCGGGCCACGCGACAGCCGCGCACAGGCGCACTCCCCCGAACCAGAGCGGTGCTGAACATGTATTCAAGGTGTAGGACGCGATCCGTGTGTGACAGGCTGCCGTCGCTCACCGCGGTGCCGTGCACGAGCAGCGGGCCACGCGACAGCCGCGCACAGGCGCACTCCCCCGAACCAGAGCGGTGCTGAACATGTATTCAAGGTGTAGGACGCGATCCGTGTGTGACAGGCTGCCGTCGCTCGCCGCGGTGCCGTGCACGAGCAGCGGGCCACGCCACAGCCGCGCTCAGCCGCACTCCCCCGAACCAGAGCGGTGCTGAACATGTATTCAAGGTGTAGGACGCGATCCGTGCGTGAGAGGCTGCCGTCGCTCACCGCGGTGCCGTGCACGAGCAGCGGGCCACGCGGCAGCTGCGCACAGCCGCACTCACCCGCACCAGAGCGGTGCTGAACATGTATTGAAGGTGTAGGACGCGATCCGTGTGTGACAGGCTGCCGTCGCTCACCGCGGTGCCGTGCACGAGCAGCGGGCCACGCGACAGCCGCGCACAGGCGCACTCCCCCGAACCAGAGCGGTGCTGAACATGTATTCAAGGTGTAGGACGCGATCCGTGTGTGACAGGCTGCCGTCGCTCACCGCGGTGCCGTGCACGAGCAGCGGGCCACGCGACAGCCGCGCACAGGCGCACTCCCCCGAACCAGAGCGGTGCTGAACATGTATTCAAGGTGTAGGACGCGATCCGTGTGTGACAGGCTGCCGTCGCTCGCCGCGGTGCCGTGCACGAGCAGCGGGCCACGCCACAGCCGCGCTCAGCCGCACTCCCCCGAACCAGAGCGGTGCTGAACATGTATTCAAGGTGTAGGACGCGATCCGTGCGTGAGAGGCTGCCGTCGCTCACCGCGGTGCCGTGCACGAGCAGCGGGCCACGCGGCAGCTGCGCACAGCCGCACTCACCCGCACCAGAGCGGTGCTGAACATGTATTGAAGGTGTAGGACGCGATCCGTGTGTGACAGGCTGCCGTCGCTCACCGCGGTGCCGTGCACGAGCTCTCGACGCGGACCGCAACAACGCATGCAAAGAGACGAAACGGCCACAGCACGCCAAGCCAAGCCAGATGTACTGCTGGGTTGTTTTAACACCATTTCGGCATGCAATGGCGTGTTGAGCAGATGCAGGTGGACTGGCAGAATCGATCCTAGACACCAAGCTGGCTGAGGTGCTTGGGATGTTGAAAACAGGCACACGCAGTACCCCCAACACCAGCATTTCCAGATCAAACAGGTTCGCCTGATGCCACATGGACGCAACACGCAGCAAGGCCCGTCACGAGTTGGGAAAGCACAAGGGTTTACATACGGTTTTGTGATATAAGACGTGTCCGGGTCGATCGCGGGGGGTTGCGGGGGCGGGGGGGCGTTCTGTCTTTGGATGGCGGGCGGTTGGGGTTGGCGTGGCTACCGGGGATTTCGTCGGTCGGTCGGGACGCGACGCACCACAGGCCATGAGAAGCGGCATTGGCGTGGCAGTGGCTAGCGTTCCACATGATCACGGTCGAGGTGTATTTATCAGTGAATGCCGACGCGGACGATGGCTTGCAGCGGAACGGCACCACGGCAGTTAGTGTTCAATGCCGACACGTAGGGCACTCCATATATAGCACTCCATATACAACACATGAATTTGACTCAAAACGCACGAATCCGTGCTTGGCTGTTATGTAGCCAAGCCCAGGTGCCGTCGGTGTGCCGTCGGTGATAGGTTTTGCTATGGCGTGTCTTCGTGGCATGGCCATCAGTGCAGACAGGTCTTGACAGGGGTTTTTGGATTCAGTGTGCAGTGTAGGGAGTGCAGCGGTATTATGAGACGTTTCTGCGGGGGCACGGGGCGTTCGGGCTTGGGATGGGGGGCGGTTGGAGGTGGCGTGGCTACCGGGGTTTTCGTCGGTCGAAGCGCGACTGTCAGGCTAAGATGAAAGCCGAGAGGGGTGCGCTGAGGAGCGCGTACCTCTGAGGTGAATCGATGGATGGGCCGATATAATGTCCTGACACGGAGGTCGAGAGGACAAGGGTATAACACAGTACACAACGAAGAGCGTGGATGCTGCAAACAGATCTTAAACAGTGTGTATGGAAATGGGTGGCGCCCCAGTCAGGTCGCTCCAAGCGTGCCTAACCCCAGCAAGCGCACGGTATAAATACCGCTGGAATGCGCCCAGGAACCTCCCTGTTAGAGCTGGCCTCGCCGAACCTGCGAGCACCTTGACAGTGCCCACAGGGACCTCATATGATAGTGAGGGAGGTCGGACTATGAGTTGGTTAAAGCACGGTGTGCCTGACAGACTTGAAAGGCTTATATTGTCGTGACTGGAGGCGCGGCAGTACTGTCCGGCGTAGGCCAGGTGTGCCGTGATCCAGCCATGCACAGGACTACGGAGACCATGCATGGTGGCATACACAGGACTACGGTGACCATGTATGCATGGATGCACGGTGCTGTTCCGGAGTGGCTATGGGACGCCATGCACCGATGGCTTACCATATGCACGAGCAATGCATGCTAGATTGCGTGCCGCAGACAATGATTCTGATCGTATCCGTATGAGACGTTTGGTTGAACGCTTATATAGGCTCTACTGATCAAAGTGTAATCACTCTTCTTCTGCTAAAGACTCACGTGCTATATTCCAAAGACTGAGAGCGCCTGTCACAGCGGAGCCTGTACACCAGCCAGGTATGTGACAGCGCGACCCCCTGCGCACAGCTACAGCAGTGCCTAGATCCCACGATGCCCAAGGGCTTCGGTCCACTGGATTACGACATGGTATCGATGATGATTGTGGGTATTCTAGCAATGTTTGTATGCTTGCGATAGAGTCCAGGGATCTACGGCTACGGCTGAGCGTCCCGATGAGCGATTCACACCGCTCTAGCGTTTAGCTGTAGAGTCCGTAGAGAGACTAGAGTACACAGATGCATAACGCTACGGCTGGACTGCATTCTGTTGGTGTACTTGTCTCGGAGAGAGGCCTACGGGTTTACGTGTCCCGCGACATACGATGGGCGTGTTGCGGGATGCCACCACGCCGAGAAGTTCCAATGGCATCTCGCCAAGGATCTATCGGCTCTGACGGTGAGGATGGAGAAGAAGTTCGTCCTCACCACCACACGCGCTCCACAGCGCGCCGCGAGCAGGCCGCGGAGAACCAGTTCGTGACCTACGGGGAAGAACAGCGTGTTGGGACCTACGGGTATCCCAATGCAGGTCCTTTGCAGGCTGCATTGCCGGGTAACGCTAAACCTACGGGGGAAGCAGGAGCTCAAGCCGCGACGCACGGGGCGTAGCACGCATATGCACAGCGGGCTGCACAGCGGGCGGCACGCTAGGCTGCACGCTGGGCTGCACATTGGGATGCACACTGGACTACTCAGTGGGCATTGTTGTAATTCAGTGGACCGCGGCCTAAGACCTGTGGGATCCTGAGCATGTCGTAGTCATGCGCAGGGGTTGGTGCTGTCACATACCTTGCTGTCTTAGGTATCTGTCCGTGACAGCGCTTGTACCTTCAGTGGAGGATGAATGCACGTGAGACTTTGAACAGTAGAAGAGAGAGTGATTACACTACGATCTGTAGAGCCTATATAAGCGTTCAATCAACGTCTCATACGGATACGATCAGAATCATTGTCTGCGGCACGCAATCTAGCATGCATTGCTCGTGCATATGGTCAGCCATCGGTGCATGGCTGCCCCAGAGCCACTCCGGATCAGCACCGTGAATCCCCGCATACATGGTCACCGTAGTCCTGTGTATGCCACCATGCATGGTCACCGTAGTCCTATGCATGGCTGGATCACGACACTCCCCCTAGACTAAGCTTGTACTACCGCAAGCTGCAGTCTATCTCTAAATTTTCCCAGTGCTGGTCCTGGCAACACCTTAGTGAACATATCAGCTAGCATGTCAACCGTGCTAACCCAGCTGATAGTCAACTCATCGAGTTCTACGAACTCTCGGACCCTCAAGTCCCTGACCCTGATGTGCTTGGAGCGGTCACTAGAGATGGGGTTCACTGCTAGCAAGTTGGCACTCTTGTTGTCACCCCACAGCGTTGGCTTCACAGCCGACAAACCAAGATCAGTGCACAACTGCTTAGCCCACATTACCTCATTGGCTGCTGAACTCATAGCAATGAGCTCTGCCTCCGTTGTATCACCAGCCACAATAGTCTGCCTCTTCGAACGCCAGAACACACAGTTCCCATGCATCCGGACTACTACTCCTGACACACTCTTCAAGCAAGCACCATTGGCGAAGTCAGCATCCGTAAATGCTTCCAACACCTCACATTCCCCATTGGAGCCACTAAAGGTCAAGCCAAAGTTTATGGTCCCTCGCAGGTATCTCAGTACGTGAAGGACACCATTCCAATGACATTTAGCACTCCCAGCCATATGCCTGGCCAAGACATTAGCCGGAAACGCAATGTCTGGACGCGACACAACTGCCACATACTGGATGCTTCCTACGGCTTGCATAAACCTCTTATGCTCTGTGCCTGTAGCCTTCACCTGGCTAGGATCTTCCTTCAGACTAAACATTTTCTGCTTTGGTACCAACGGAGTTGGCGCCCGTCTGCACTCACTCATGCCAAATCTCTCTAGCATGTCCCTGATGCTCTTTCTGTGTGTGATGGTGATAGTGCGAGCAGTTCGATCACGTATGACCTCCATGCCCAACACATATCCCAGCTCCCCCAGGTCACGACCCTCAAATGCCTCAAGAATCTTTCTGATGGCATCATCCATCTGCTCTCTGCGACCGAAAATCAGCAGATCATTACCCACAGAAAAATAAGACAACGTCCTACTTTGCAAATGAACAGTGCAGGGTCACTGGCTGATCTCACAAAACCCATGCTCAACAAGAGTTCTGCAAGCGCTTTGTGCCACTCCCTGGCAGCTTGCTTCAGACCATACAACGCCTTTTTCCGACGCCACACCATACCAGACCCATCGTCCAGTACCGGAGGTTGTGCCACATACACTTCCTCCTGCAGAACACCATTCAGGAAAGCACATTTAATGCCTATATGCCTCGTCTCTAGATCCTCTACTGCACAGACTGATAACAGAGCCCTGAAGGTAGCATAACTGCCCACAGGTGCCCATGTCTCAAAGAAATCTACGCCCTCCACTTGCGTAAATCCCCTGGCTACGTATCTGGCCTTGAAACGCTCAATTTCACCCTGTGCTCCTCGCTTGATCTTAAGCACCCACTTGCCTGTCACAGGCTTCACTCCTGTTGGGCACTCAACCAGCTCAAACACATCATGTTCTCTTAAGGAGGTCAGCTCATCGAGCATTGCCGTGATCCACTTCTCACGATGAGCACCACGCATGGCCTGCTGCACCGTTGGATCATCTACTACGGCCTCGACCCTCTTCCTCACGGTAGCTGCACGCCTGGACTCACTAAGGCTAGCAGTAGGGCCACCGTTTGGATTCACCTTCTGCCCCGTCGTCTTTTCTGCATCAGGAGGCACACTGTCAGCTGCAGCTGACACTCCATCAGACAAGTCACCGACGTCATTCACATCATCATTCATTGCTGTGGGGCTCGCAGCATCACTCACATGCTCACGTGCTTCCTCCGGGGAAATGCGCTCAACAGCAGCATCACTCACAATTGCTCCCACAGCATGGACAGCAGGTCTTAAGATTTTGCGAATCAAGTGAAAAGGCTTTGGAACCCATCGAACCCTCACCTCATGTGGCGGATCTAGACGTTCTCCGCTGCCCCTCGCGGCACTTGGTGCTGACTCTCCCCCTGAGCCATTACCGCCTGTCGCTATTCCGCTAGGCACATGCCGTAGCTCGCCTTGCCCCTGGCCCTCAGACCCAGATATATGCCTTGGCTCATCATATCTGTCACGGTCATCACGCCCTGACACCGTGGACCCGCGGTGACTTCGGCCGCCGCCGTGACCGTCAGCTCGCACAGGTGGGGGTGGCTCACTCAGCTCCTTGCCCATCGACCGCTGGACTGGCTCCGCTGAACGCGAGCGGGATCTAGACTCAGACTCAGAGTCATCCTCACCTCCATCACTAGACTCAGTATCACTCACTTCCTCATCAGTTGGAAGCGGATGGATATCACAGTCCCCTATGTGCAGCACAGCCCTATCCCTCGTAGGGATTGTCTCTGCAGGCCTAAAATCGTGGTGTAGAGGCCCAGACGGCTGGTTTGCTGCATCATAGTCCCAGTGTGCCACCGCTGCAGCATTGTCAGCCGCTGCATGATCGCAGCGCGCTGCAACCACTGCCTCACTGATCTCTGGTGTGTGCCAGCGCTCATGTCGCGCCAGCAGCTCTGCACCCAACACTCTAGGAGAAAACTCGGGCTCACCCTCAGGTAGATCGTCTGTCGGTTTGAAACGCCTATGCAGCGTTCTTCCTGGTTCCCAGTGTTGATGGCCCAGACCCGGATGCTCCCCCTCAGCCCAATCCACATTTCTGCCCCTCTCTGGCATCATGTGTTCACGACTGGCTGGTGGGCGCACTGCCCGCACACTAGTGCTCTTCACCCACTTCTTCATGTTGGGCAAGAACTCAGCTTCCGGCACTACACTGGTGTACTGTTCGGGTAGGATCTCAAACTCACCCTGCTCATAGTTCTCTAGCACAACTGGGTCCGCCGTAGCCTCCCCAGCCATGTGAAATCGCTGCGCGAAATCCTTCACTAGAGCAGGTGGAGCAGCCGTGTGCCTATACATCCGCACTGCTCCCCCATTCCCACGCTTCACGTAAACCCTGTCCATGTGAGGACCTCCACCCGGTCCCATATAGGCACCGAGGATTCCTCGCGCTTCCAGGTGCCTGAAGTGCTCCCTCCTCGGATACACATACATTGGACACCCGAAAGGCTTCACCTGTGCCACCACGAGACGGAAGTCATCTTCTTTGACCTTCCTAAACCACAACAAGTATGGCACAATCTCTCTGACATTCACATTTCTCATATGCTGTGCCACAAATGCCAATTCTCTCCTGGCAACCAGCTTCTCACACAGCTCACTCAGACTCAGCGCATGCGCTGCAGCCTTCCTGACTCTCAGCTGCTTAGCCCGCTGCTGCACGTTCGTGGACCATGGCTCAGAGCTGGTGGCAACAAGCCTGTCCTCCAGCTTCTGCTTCGCCTCCTTCCGCCTCACACCCTCCAGTGCTGTGCTCGGCGTCAGGTTGTGTGCATGGTTCACACACATGTATGCCTCCGGCCACAGGAATGCAGGCGCTGCTGCCTGCAGCAGGCTCGCCCGCACTGACGTGTTCAGCACACCGATCTTTCGTTCTACCAACCCATTTGACTCATGTTGGGCGGTGTCAGTGAACGTGTGTACTATCCCTCGCCACTCAAGGTACTGAGCCAGCTGACTCGAGCTGAACTCACCTCCTTGGTCCGTGTGTAGCCTACGCACCCCTACCTCCTTGTCATAGACAATCTGAGTGCGGATGCGTTCTATCAGAAGACATATCATCTCCGCAGCACCGCTTTTCGACTTCAGCGGGATCACATGTGAGTACCTGCTGTACTCATCCACTACTACCAGGATGTAGTTCATTCCTCCTATGCCCACTGGCTTAATCTGTCCAGCCAGATCCGCATGCAGCACTTCTCCAGCATACGTGGCATTCTCTGTCACTTTGCCCCCATGCTGTGCTCTGTCACCACTTCTCTGTTCCGCCATGTGGCAACCATGACACTCAAGCGCTACTCCCGTAGGTTTAGGCAACTTGAGGTCATACAGGTCTGGATTATCTGTCATTAGTTTGAGAATCCGGTTGCCAGCATGGTGAAACGAGATGTGCACCAGGAATGCTGGGTCGAGTCGGAAAGAAGATCTCTGACCAATGGGTACACCATCTACTGCAGCGACTCTCGCCTGCTCACCAACCCAGTTCCTATTTCTGTGGAAAAGATTGTTAGCACTGGTCCAGTCTATCCCTGAATCTACAGGGCGCAGCTCCCACATTGGTCTGCCTGTCCCGCAATACCAGCTCAGTGTGGGGTTATCCTCACTATCGACTCCCTGCTCACAGTTGCCCACAAAAGTCTGGGCTTGGTCATAGAAACCAGGCATCTCTACTGTATTTGCCTTGCCTGTGTGCAAGTATATGTTCGACCGCTTCAGCACGGTTGTTGATAGGATGTTTATCGGGCTGGCTGGCACCCAGTAAACATGATCTAGCTCAATTTCCACAGGCACCAGCTCGCCCTGTACTGTCACGTACTTCCCCACATTCGCCCTGATAGTGCCCATGCCATATATCTTAAGCCTGCCCTGGTCTAAGGGCTGGCACTCTGTGATATCTGGTGGCTTGATCTCACTGAACATGCTATAGTCAAAGCAAATGTTCAGGTCAGACCCGCTATCCACCAGAAACGTGTATGGCATGTTGGGCGATGGCCCATCAGCACACTCAGCTCGCAGTTCCGCTAGGTCTACAACAGCCACCTGAGGGCCCCCGCGGCCTCTGCCACGGCCTCGCCCTGCAGCTGCTTGTTTCTGCAAGAACTGCTTGACCTCTGCGGAGAGCAAAGGGCAATCTTTCTGCAGATGGCCAGGCTTATCACAATTGAAGCACTTGCGCTTATCTGCTCCCCCTGCTCCCACTGCGGCAACCTCTGGGGGTGTACCGTGGCGACCACCGTGGCGTCCACCACGATACCCTCGTCCCCCAAATCTCTGCTGACCACCGCGATCATCCCGTGGGAATCGCGTGTTGTAATTCAGTGGATCGCGGCCTACGGCCTGTGGGATCCTGAGCATGTCATAGTCATGCGCAGGGGTTGGTGCTGTCACATACCTTGCTGTCTTAGGTATCTGTCCATGACAGCGCCTGTACCTTCAGTGGAGGATGAATGCACGTGAGACTTTGGACAGCAGAAGAGAGAGTGATTACACTAGTGATTACACTGATTACACTATTACCAACGTCTCATACGGATACGATCAGAATCAATGTCTGCGGCACGCAATCTTGCATGCATTGCTCGTGCATATGGTCAGCCATCGGTGCATGGCTGCCCCATAGCCACTCCGGATCAGCACCGTGATTCCCCGCATACATGGTCACCGTAGTCCTGTGTATGCCACCATGCATGGTCACCGTAGTCCTGTGCATGGCTGGATCACGACATCGCGATGGGGCAGACTGGCTGCTATTCTGAGCATGCGTCAGCAGCGTAGACACTATCTGCTGCACTGGCAGTTGCTGCAGCATCGGCTGCAGCAGTGCATACTCTCTGTCCACTGCCAGTAGCCTAGAGCGATATAGCTGATCAGGCACAGCTTCTCCCAGACCCCTCATCTGGTTCACTATACCAACTACCTCGTTGACATGTTTCTCTAGTGGCTTTCCCGCCTGTCTGGCACCACTGAGTTGCTAGTATAGCTTCTGTATTTCTACTTCGACAGAAGGCATGTACTTGGCATGCAGCAGTGCCCACATCTCATGGACAAAATTGCAGTCTGACACGAAATCCCTATCCTCCTTTGGTAATGTTACGAATAGCCAATGCTTGACTGACTCATGAGCCTGGCTGTTCTGTGCCAGTGGATCATTTACTAGCAGGCTACTTTCCCCCACCATGTTTGCCCAACTCTCTACCTCTTTCTTGAACACCCGAAAGTGATCATATCTGTGGTTCCATACCGGGAACTTGTGCTTTTCTACTAGCGACTTTCCCGGCATAGACTTAGGCATTACGAGCGATAGCGCGCTCGCGAGAGTTGCAACATCGATCGACCCGGCTGTTGCTGCCGCCCCGGATGACATCGCAGCCTGCGAAGGCTGCGGTATCGGAGGTGGTATCTGCTGCGCTGCCCATGCTGTCTGGGCAACGTGTGGCACTTCCTGCGCTCCGTGCACCGCTGCCTGAGCACCCGCATTCCCCGTAGGATCAGCGTTGCCCGGCATGGCGGCCTGCAGAGGGTTAACACTGAGATACCCGTAGGTCCCAGCGTCTTGTCCTTCCCCGTGGGGCATGGACTGACCCTCCGCGGCCTGCTCGCGGCGCACTGTAGAGCGAGTGCGATGGTGCGGAAGGTTAACTGCTCCCTCCACACCGTCAGAACCGATAGACCCTTGGCGAGATGCCATTGAATCGTTTCGGAGTGGTGGTGTCCTGCAACATGACCACCGTATGTCGCAGGAAACGCAGACCTGTAGGCCTCTTTGCGAGACCAGCACACAAGCATAATGCAGCTCCGCCGTAGCATTCTGCATTAGCTTTTCTAGTCTCTCTACGGTCGGCTATACACTAGAGCAATGTAGCACACTCATCGGAGTGTGCAGCCGTAACCGCAGGTTCCCCCTGGACTCTACCGCATGCTAATGGACATCACAAGAATACCCACAATCATCATCGATACCATGTTGTGTTGAGATTGCAGTACTATACCACTAGACTGCAATCACTTAGCACGTCGGTTACGGGGAAGCTGAGGAGGTATCACCTCCACCCTCTGGAGTCTCAGCTTTTTTTTTGAGACTGCAGTACTATACCACTAGACTGCATTCACTTAGTACGTCGCGACATGTTGTAATTCAGTGGACCGCGGCCTAAGGCCTGTGGGATCCTGAGCATGTCGTAGTCATGCGCAGGGGTTGGTGCTGTCACATACCTTGCTGTCTTAGGTATCTGTCCGTGACAGCGCCTGTACCTTCAGTGGAGGATGAATGCACGTGAGACTTTGGACAGTAGAAGAGAGAGTGATTACACTACGATCTGTAGAGCCTATATAAGCGTTCAATCAACGTCTCATACGGATACGATCAGAATCATTGTCTGCGGCACGCAATCTAGCATGCATTGCTCGTGCATATGGTCAGCCATCGGTGCATGGCTGCCCCAGAGCCACTCCGGATCAGCACCGTGAATCCCCGCATACATGGTCACCGTAGTCCTGTGTATGCCACCATGCATGGTCACCGTAGTCCTGTGCATGGCTGGATCACGACAGGCATAGCGTTGCCAAAGGAGGATAGAGACTTCGTGGCAGACTGTAGTTTCGTCCATGAGGTCTGGTCGTTGCTACATGCTAAGTATATGCCATCAGTGGAAGTAGAAATACAGAAGCTGTATCACCAGCTCAGCAGTACCCAGCAGGCTGGTAAGCCACTGGAGAAGCATGTGAATGAGGTGGTGGGCATAGTGAATCAGATGAGAGGACTGGGTGAGACTGTGTCTGATCAGTTGTACAAATCACGGTCGCTGGCAGTAGACAGAGAGTACAGCCTGTTGCAGCCCATGCTGCAGGCCATGCCAGTGCAGCAGATAGTGTCTACGCTGTTGAAACATGCCCAGACGAACAGCAAGCAGGGTCCATCGCGATTCCCACGGGACGATCGCGGTGGACAACAGCGCCATGGGGGACGTGGGTACCGAGGTGGACGCTACGGTGGTCGCCAAGGTTCACCCCCACAGGTAGCAGCAGTGGGAGCAGGGGCAGCACGGGGAGCAGAAAAGAGGAAATGCTTCAACTGTGATAAGCCTGGACATGTGCAAAAGGATTGTCCATTGCTCTCCGCAGAGGTCAAACAATTCCTGCAGAAGCAAGCAGCTGCAGGGCGAGGCCGTGGCAGAGGCCGCGGTGGCCCTGAGGTAGCTGTAGTTGACCTAGATAAGCTGCGAGCTGACTGTGCTGATGGGCCGTCTCCCAACATGCCGTACACTTTCCTAATAGATAGTGGCTCAGACATAAACATATGCTTCGACTATGATATGTTTTGCGAGATCAAGCCACCAGATATGCCGCAGTGTCAGCCTCTTGACTAGGGCAGGCTAGACATGTATGGTGTGGGCACGATCAGAGCTAATCTGGGAGAGTATGTGAGTGAGCAGGGCACTATCACACCAGTAGACATAGAGTTGACAAACGTTTACTGGGTGCCGGCTAGTCCTATCAACATCCTTTCAACAAAGGAGTTGAAAAAGTCTGAGATATACTTGCATACGGGCAAACATACAAACCGGGTAGTGATGCCTGGGTTTTATGACCAGAGCTATGGGTTCCACAGGAACTGTGAGCAGGGTGAGGATGAGGATGGAAAACCTACTCTGACATGGTTCTGTGGGAAGGGCAGGCCGATATGGCAAATGCGGCCGGCAGATAGAGGAGCAACCTGGACGAGTGTGAATAACTTGTTCCATAGGAACGGGAAATGGGTGCGAGAGCAGCAGCAAGTTGCTGCAGTGACCGGTGTACCGAATGAACAAGGATATTCCTTCCAGGTTGACCCATCACTCCTAGTGCATATCGCTTTTCATCATGCCGGCAATCGGGTACTCCAGTTGATGAGAGACAACCCACAACTGTATGACCTGAAGATGCTGAAACCTACGGGGGTAGCGCTTCAGTGTCATGGTTGCCACGTGGCTGAACAGAGAAGTGGCGATAGAGCACAGCACGGGGGCAAGGTGACTGAGAATGCCACCTATGCTGGAGAAGTGTTGCATGCTGACCTAGCAGGGCAGATCAAGCCAGTAGGAATCGGGGGTATGAACTACATCCTGGTAGTGGTGGATGAGTACTCCCGGTACTCCCATGTGATTCCGCTGAAGTCCAAGAGTGGGGCTGCGGAAATGATATGCCTGCTGATTGAGCGAATCCGCACTCAGATCGTGTATGATAGAGAGGTTGGAGTGCAGAGGCTGCACACTGACCAGGGTGGTGATTTCAGCTCTAACCAGCTGGCTCAGTACCTCGCGTGGCGTGGCATTGAGCACACGTACACTGCCACGTGCCAGCATGAGTCCAACGGAATGGTGGAGAGAAAGATCGGTGTGCTGAACAGGAGTGTGAGGGCAAGCCTGCTACAAGCGGCTGTGCCTGCATTTCTGTGGCCAGAGACATATATGTGTGTGAACCATGCGCATAACCTGACGCCTAGCACGGCTCTAGAGGGTGTTAGGCGGAAGGAGGCCAAACAGAAACTAGAGGAGAGACATGTGCAGTCCAGTCGTGAACCGTGGTCAACGAATGAGGCTGTGAGAGCCGCACAGTTGCAGACGAGGAGAGCTCAGGCTCAGCAGATGAGTCTGCAGGCTCTGGCTGATGAGGGTATGGCCAGGGGCGATGGGAAGTTTGTCGCCCAGTGTGTGAAAAATGTGGATGTCAGGCAGATTGTGCCATATCTGTTATGGTTCAGGAATGTGAGTGAGGACACGTTCCATCTGGTGGTGGCCCAGGTGAAGCGTCTCGGGTGTCCAATGTATGTGTATGCCCGGAGAGAGGACTTCAGGCACCTGGACGAGAGAGGAGTGCTCGGTTTCTATATGGGACCGGGTGCTGGTCCTCACATGGATAGAGCTTACGTGAAGCGAGGGAATGGGGGGGCAGTGCGTATGTATAGGCATACGGCTTCTCCACCAGCTCTGCTGAGAGAGTTTGCGAAACGTTTCCACATGTCGGAGCAAGCTACGGTGGATCCGGTCATGTTGGAGAACTACGAGCTGGGAGAATTCGAGATCATGCCCGATGAGCATACTCGTGTGTTACCTGATGTTGGTTTCTTGCCCAACATGCAAAAATGGTTGAGATCAACTAGTGTTAGGGCAGTGCGACCACCAGCCAGTCGTGATCACATGATGCCAGAGAGGGGCAGAAATGTGGATTGGGCTGAGGGGGAGCATCCAGCGCTGGGGCACACACACTGGGAACCAGGCAGGCAGTTGCATCGGCGCTATGTGCCGGATGATGAGTTGCCTGAGGGTGAGCCGCCGTTTTCACCGCGTGTTTTAGGCTCTGAGCTGATAGCCAGGCATGAGCGGTGGCACACGCCTGAGATCAGTGAGGCAGTGGTGACAGCGCGTTGCGCTTACACGGCCGAGGACTGTGTGAACAGGGTACCACACTGGGAGTATGATGCGGCTCAGCAACCGTCTGGTCCGCACAATGCTGAGATAAGACCGAGAGATGTGATCCCTACGCGGGATAGAGCAGTGCTGGATTTGAGTGGCTGCCGCATTGAGCCACAGGGTAGTGAGAATGATGTGTCTGAGGGGGAGGAACAGCCAGAGGCTGCCAGTGACTCGGCTGAGTCATTCCCAGAGGCATCTGAGCCCTCAGAATCTCAGTCTCGATCGCGCTCGCGTTCACCGCAGCGAGTCCAACGGTCGATGGGCAAGGAGCCGAGTGAGCCACCCCCACCTGCGAAATCTGATAGCCACGGGAGGTACGACCGAAGGCAAGGGTCAGCGGTGTCAGGACGTGCAGTACGCTGGGAGCATGATGAGCCACGGCATATGCCACAGCGTGTTGATAGTCAGGGGCAAGGCAAGCTACGGCATGTGCCTAGTGAGGAGGCAGGCGGCGCTGGCTCAGGGGGAGAGTTAGCACCAAGTGCCGCAGGAGGCAGCGGAGAACATCTGGATCCACCACAAGAGGGTTCGATGGGTTCCAAAACCTTTCAAATTGATTCGCCGAAACTTAAAACCTGCTGTCCATGCTGTGAGAGTGAATGAGAGAGATAATGTAGCTGTTGAGCGCATTTCCCCGGATGATGCACGTGAGCATGATGATGCTGGGAGCTCCACAGTAGTCCGTATGGAGAGTGACGTCGGTGATCTTGGCTGAAGGAGTGTTTGCGAGGCTGACAGTGTGACTCTGATGCAGAAAAGACGCGGCAGGAGGTGATTCTTTCAGTGGCAAGACTGCTAGTCGCAGTGAGTCCCGGCGTGCAGCCACTGTGAAGAAGAAGGTCAAGTTGTGCTGGACGATCCAACGGTGCAGCAAGCCATGAGAGGCTGCCATCGTGAGCAGTGGATTGCAGCAATGATAGATGAACTGACCTC
>UNSF01000261.1:0-32328 GCA_900538255.1 Ulva mutabilis
CAGTGTCACAGACCGAAGGTCCACCACCCAGCAACCTGCGAACCACCTCCCCGGACTCGGGCAACAAAGACCTAACCATGTACAACTCAGGCGGACGACCCAATTCCGGATCGGGCGGCAGGGCACCTGGACTGTCTACCACTACAGCATTGAACAGGTTGCACACCGCGTGTCAACTGCGCCTGCAGCGTACGTTGCATCATCATCCTGATCACCCAATTCGGTAAACTTCTGATATCTCACCTCAACAAAGTACTTAAACTGGCCTACATACAGTTTCGCGTGGTCTGGGAAGACGTACTCTATTAAGAACCAAGTATTGTCCTTGACCCGCTGAGTCGTGCATTGTTGGGAGCTGACATTTTCGCCGATGGGCAGTGCCGCTCGCACATGCTTCCGCATGTAGAGCTTCACTATATCAACAGGCTCACCGTCTACCGCAACCCCCAGTGAAGCACACACGGCCCGGCGCCGGGCACGGTCCCCCAGGGTCGTGTGACTCGGCCAGCCACGCTTGGCAAAGTCAGCGTGCTCGGCACAAATTAGGTAGAGCAGCCCTTTCAGGCACGCCCGTTCGCTGGTGGGCGCAGGCAACACCTCCAGCCGCTCCGCACCTGTGAGGTCAGTGCCAGCACCCAGCATCACGGGTGGGGGACTAGGCCCGCGGCCGCCATCAGGCAGGCGCGGAGGCGGCGGCGGCGCCGCGTTGGGCTTTGCTGTTGACAGCGGGCTTGCGGATGCGCTTCCGCTGCTTCTCCCGGCGGCAGCAACAGCTTCAGTCAGACGGGGCAGAGCCTTGGGGCCAAGTTCCTGGACCAAGCGGTCACACGCTCGCCGCAACAGGAGGTCGTTGACAAAGATGCGCTCAGAACCGGACGTGCCTCGATACTTGATCAGCCGCTTGAAGAACTGCACGAGCCTTTCGATCCAGTACTCAAGCAGAAAAAGGCAGGGCCGCAGGCTCTCACCTGATCTGGCAAGTGGACGGCCGCCAAATGCAACTTCAGGGTTGCAAGGACCTGACCGCTGAACACCTACACCGACATCATGACTGCGTGAGACAACCCGTCGGCAGGAACTGCCTGTAGTACACACTGCACACCCGCAAACTTCTCCTCCTCGTAAAACGTACCGTGGGCAGGGAGCCGGCGATGGAGACAGACCTGCTGTACCCTCTTCCCATATGCCAGGAGGTGTTTTTGGGCGTCGAGGATTCGCTGCCAGGTGTGCTGCCCTGGCGTGTACTTCATGAAGTACATGACTCCGGCCCGCAGTCCGTCCACATCGCCTCAAATTGGTCGCGCACATGAACTTCATCAGGGTTGGTTTTCATCCCACGGCAGGTCGTGCAGCAGCTGGAGACTCCACGCGTCTGTGAAATTCATCCAGTCCTCCATGAGGTAATTGCCGCGATGCCTGCACGCCGATTGTGACCATGGTTGAGTAGGCAGGCCTGCAGGGGGGGCTGGGGGTGGGCCTCAAAATGTTGACAACATCAGAGTACACGACAGAACGGCTCGAGCAGGTGGCTATGTGGCTGTCGCCAGACAGCAGCCCCCGCCACAGTACATTGTACATGTACCTACGACTGGTCATACAAGATGCAGGAAGAGCATACTTGACAATATCTCGATAGGGTTTCTTTATCAGCTCCGTCTGGTTCTGTAGGGCAGCTCTGGAGGTTATCTTCCGACGCACCACCACAGGTAGAACATACTTCGCAGCCGGACCATGCCGTTTGGCAGTGGGGCCTGGTAGCCACTGCTTCCAGAAGTCCTTCAGGAGACCCAGGAGGAAGATGTGGGCGACGCCGAACCGGAGGGAATGTACACGGCTGCACACGTCACCGGGGCCCGGGTCAAGCACTGACACAGAAAACAGGTCTGTGCACACGTATGGGTCAGGGCTGGGAGCGCACTTGAAGTAGGGACAGCTTATGGAAACAATGGCAGCCTCCACAAGCCGATCCTTCAGGCGCTCGGTGTGAGCGCGATTTGCACGCGTACTCCTGGCTGCGATACCAGTGTACGGCGGCCGAGTCGGATTGTCAACCTGCATACAGGATGCCAACGACTGCGACGATGGTGGTGTCCATAGCAACCGACGGCCTATGCAAGGGGCAGACACAACCCCGCCTTGGGCGCATAGCCTTGGGCATCACAGTGCTGTTGGTAGCTCGCCGAACCTGGGACTCGGATCTCGGCAGCCTTTTCCGCCCTGGACATGATCTCCGAGCCCTGACCACTTCAACACACCATCTCCTGTCCACGTGCCCTCTGGGGTGACAGTCGTGGGGGGAGTCCATTCATCTCTGCAGCCCTGCTCACCTGTGTCAAAGGACATGTAGCCAGGTGGCATGCGTGGCAGTGCGGGGCTGCCCGCCCTGCGTCTGTGCTGAGGAGGGCTGGCAGGGATCCGCCACCCGCGTAAGCAGGCACGGATTGAGTGATGTGGCAGTAGCTTTCCCACCTGCACACGGACCACCAGTAGTAGACCACTCCCAGAGGCTGCCAGGCAGAGCCTGCCAACCACGGGCATCGCGTTGCGAGATCGCGCGCGGGACAAGAGGGCGAAGCCGTATCAAGGGATTTGTAATGCGATTATAGAACAGCTGTGTATCACTATGTTTACAGCTATCAAGTGTTATTTGCATAGCCATGGATATTGCCTGAGTGTTCTCCCTACTAATCGAAGTGGAGCCTATCCCTGCAGTGAGTCACACCGGCCTATGGTATCGTGCCTGTCAATGGCCAGACGGGGGTGACGCACCGGACCGTGTTGGCATCCTTCACGGTTGCACCAAGGAAAGCGCAACGCACACAAGCTGACTTGGCCCCATGACCAACGGCGTTTGCCAGCTTCTCGAGCACACGGATGTCTCCCTCTGCCCAGCCACAGACCGGCCACAGCTTCACTAGCCTCTTCTTGCTGTTTGGATCAGCAGGGTCCTCCCAGATCTCCACAATGATCGGGGTGGTTCCGTCCCTGCCTGCAGAGGCTCCCTCACATGGTGGGAGGTGCGTGTGAGGGCGACAGGCAAGCACCGGCACGCAAGTGCAGGCAGTGTACACACAGTTCAGCGCCTGATTACCGATTTCGCAGTTGGCACACTAATGGGCAGTGCACCAGACAGGAGTGTATACCGCACGGGGTCGTGTGCGAGGAAGAAGTCCTCCAGAGACTCCAAGACGCTGTCCAGACGGTTGGGCTCGGTCGGCCCCTCCACAACGCCCAGGGGAGCCCAGGTGTCATTCTTCGCGGCCATCCCGTCGTGCAGCTCCTGGAGCGGATGCCCCCAGATGAGGGCGCCATGCTGCTTATTAACAAAGAGCTGACCACCGTCTGCCCCTGCACCGGGAGTCACCACCTGAGGACACGGTTGCAGGCAAGTATCACGACAGGCACTCGTCTGAAGATCAGGAGGAGGACACGCATGCAAAGGCGACGCACCTAGGCTCACGAGCACTGCAAACTCGTCAGCTTTCATAGACGTCTCGTCGAATTTGTTCCCACACCGGGCGTTCAGCTCGCGGCCGGCGGGCGAGTTCCAAAAGGACTCTGGATCCTCGAAAACCTCCTTGCGGTGACTCAAGATGGCTGGCAGCATATCTGGCTTGCAGGACGAGGTCCACAAAGGTGCCCTCATTCCCGAAGTAAAATGCGCTACGCTTGGGGGAGACATGACCTCCCGGGCCACGCTTGAATCGGGGTTGTTGCAACCCGGCCGCTGGCAGACCTCATCCGCAATGGACCGCGTGTGAGTCACCCGGGATGTCCGGGAAGAGTTCCCAGCAAGCGTCACAGATGTGCCGCTCACAGTCATGGCTATCTTCAACAGCGAGCGCACAGCAGAGCATGGTGGTACGATTTGGGGAAACAGGTTTCCCTCCTGGTAACAGCAGGAAATGCACCATCTGGCAGAATGAGTCCATGGCCGAATTCGTGATACGATGCTCCTGATGCCAGCCTTGCCAGCCACACAGCAACCTCACGTACCTTGACCGAATGCCCGGCCACGATGGAATGTGCCAGGCGGAAGTTTGAGATAGGCACCGGTGTCTCGCCCTGGGCGCCTTCACGGGCTCCTCCTCCTCCTCCTCCTCCTCGTCTGGTTGTTCATCATCTGGCTCCAGGGCGTCATTGCCATTCCTCCCCATCTTCGTCGCCGGCTGATCAAGCCCATCGTACTGGGGGTCTACCTCGACGGGAAAGCGCAGCCGCAGCGATGAGGTGTACCTGCAACTTATTGCTGGATGCATATGTTGAAGGAGCGGTATGCGCGGCTGACACCATCATGCGATATACACATGTGCACAGTGACAGGGCAGTATCAGCTTACCGGTGCCTGTGGGATGGCGGGGTCTCCGACCGGGACGAGGTAATCGTGTGGATCTGATTCCGGTGGAGGGAGGGGTACTGGTGGAGGGAGGGGTGCTGGTGGTGGTGGCAGGGGTGCTGGTGGAGCGAGGGGTGATGGTGGAGGCGGGGGATCTTGGGGCATGGGTCCCCCGATATCTCGCGGGTCTTGTGTAGTGCCCGCGAGCTCTCTTGCTCCAATGCCGTCCAGGATCGCATCAGCACTTGCCTCGCGAGGGAAGCGCAAGCCATCATCAACTACCGCACAGTGATTGAGCAGAGGCGATCAACGGACCGTGCAGCAGCTGATCTCCACGCCGCAGCCCGCTTAGGACAAGCAGTGACTCTAAAATGGCGCTCCGCATGAGCGACATTATTGAAAAAACCTAGACAGTGATCACACTTTGAACAAAGACCTAGAGTCTTTGGTTTCCGTAGGCACACGGCGCATCCCATACTGGGCGAAGTCATCATCGATCTCTTGAGCCCTGCGACGGACCTTCTTATTGGGCCTCGCCTGCCATCGTGTCACGACTGGTGGGATGAAGTTAAAGCCTATATAAAGGTTGATGACGGGTCCGCGCAAGCTATGTCGGAGCGCATCCGGAAAGCCACCGGGCAGCAGAGCGTCACGCACTGCACACCACTTCCTGTAGACACACCCCGACTTGACGGGGGTGGTCGAAACGACACCCTCTGCCCACACCCGCGTGTGAACGCTTCCTTTGAGGGTGGAGCATGTACAGTCTTCTACGCCCAGTCTTCTATCATGCCTATTGATATATCTCGCATAACTAAGTTTTGTTCGACTCGATTTTGCCAGGGTCTACCGTCGTCGCCACAGGAGTACGTTGTGCAAGATGGGCAGCCGACGGACGAGACCACGATCATGCTGCAGTACGATAATCGTCTACTATCAAATTGCGTATTGTGTGAATTCTGCTGCCCTATTATACGACTGGGCCCAACAGCCGGCCCGCGGTAACGCCAAGTAACAACTGCACGGCTTGTCAACTAGCCGGCGCTTGTTGCAGTGCCGGCGATGCTCCACCGTTTGAATGGAAGTCTGCTTATTCTAACACACCATGGGGGAGGGCTGTGGCAGACACTATCTTTTCGGCGTGTGGTGCGAGCGGCCCTTCAGCAGCGCGACGCTGCGGGTGACAAGCAGGCCTAATCCCACATATTACATCGAATTACAGTATGCTGACTTCAATTCGCTTATGGATGTCGCTATGTCAACTGCCGCAGCGGCTGTGGGGAAGCAGGCGGTATGGTTACCGCCCTTCACCTGCACGCTGGCCCAGGAGCAATCCCCGGTGCTCACTGCCACCGCAACCGCTGTTTCTAAGGACACTGTGCGTATGATATCAACCGTGAGTGGGCGGAAGGCGTCTGTGTCGCCATGGGTTACGTGGAAGCCACGATTCCTGCGGTCGACCGACAAGATACAGAGCATCTTGAAGGACATCCCAGAAGGTATGAAGGCGTCGCTGGATCGCTGTAATGATGCGAAGATTGTAAAAGACCTCTTCGTGAAGTTCGTGAGGGCAAGCAAGCCAGGGGCCATCATGCTACAGTCGGTTGTTGAGGCGTTCGACATGTTGGCTGAGACGGTGCGCTTGCCCTCCTCCCGCACGTACGCTGCAACGAACCGACAATCACCGTGCTGTCTATGTTCCTAAACGTGCACGCCGCACGTCCAGCTGATACAGCCGTTTTCCTGCCACCGAATCCCATCCGGACATTGCGTCAGTATCTCGATCGGCCGGATGAAGTGACTACCACAGCTCGGTTTTGCTGATGCAGTGGTCGATGTACTTTTTCCAGCGCACTGGTCTCGCAGATGTGGAGTGGTATTAACATCGAGCACGGGGGCTAGCGGTCCAGGTCATTCTGTTCTGCCATGCATCCCATTCGGCGGTTGCATTGCCATGCCACGATCGTCGTTTCAGATGGTAGGCACGACAGCGGCTGTGTGTGGTGCAGCTTCATGTGTCACAGGTGAGCCTGGTGGCGTCCGGCGGGTCGTGGTCGATTGGGTACAATCGACCATCGTGGCGTCCGGGGTGTCTTGGTCGATTGTAGCCGTGCAGGGCCCACATAATGTGTTCGTGCTTGATGCGAGTCACCATAGATGCATTGCCCCAGAACATGGTGTGCATGTTCCGCAGGACCACAAAGACTTCTTTGCCGGCTCCACCATGTCAGCCGCTGAACAGCAGGGTGCAAGGAACGCCATCGAGCTCTGCCGGAATCTATCCAAAGCCTGGACGAGCATGTGGAAGGTAGCTGCAAAGGAGCATGGTATTACGTACGCGCCGTCTATCTCACCTGTCGTGCGGGGCAACTGTTCGGAGCCATGCTTGTATTGATTATGGGTCCGACGCAGGTATGCTGATGTGCGCAAACGTGCATCAAGTGTTAACAGCGCCATAGATAAGGAGTACGGTATCAGCACTGGGCAAGAGATGCCTCCTACCCGCCTCGAAGCTAAGCTGTTGAGGGCCTTCACTACAAAGTTGGTATGCTGCCCGTGCAGTGTGCTACGATTGGCTGGTACTTGGGGTATGCGTGTAGAGTGTCAAAGCGTGTACAATGGACGTTGCTGAATCTGATTACCTATGCAAGCCGCAGTAAGCCGTAGCGATGTCCTGCTTGCTGCTTTGCGCGGCTCTGTGCCTAGACACGTCAATGTATGTGACCTGCAGGTCCCGAATCCAGATGATCCAACTGCAGCCCCCCGCACGTGCGAAGAGTGGGCCATGGATGGGATTTATGCGGTTCCTGCTGACCTGTTGGAAGATTCAGAACAGAGACCTGTGAAGCGCAAGGCATTGAAGAAGGCGCCGCAGGTGGCAGGACAGACTGCAGCCGAGGCCGCAGAAGATGTGGCTGAGTCACCCGCGAAAGCATCCGAAACGTCACAGGATGTGGATGAGGCTGATCAGGCACGCTTCCATCCATTTGCTAGTATCGCACGCTGAAGTTGCCAATACACTGAACCTGACAGGTAAGTGGCTGGTACAGTGTCGTGCGCCTACAGGTTGTATGCATTCAGGTCGAACACCAATTCACTTGTAGCGTTGCCAACCCAGTGTCATGTGTAGGGAAAGGCCGTCCGCCGCAAGCTGAATGTTACCGACGATGTTGAGCAGAGCCAAGCTGTGGCAAACAGCCTGTCAGCTCCCGCATGTTCGACAGCCGTACAGGCCTCAATTACCAGGCCCTCACACCAAGCTGCAGTTTATCCAGCCCCAACAGTACGTCCTGACTTACTTTTGTGGCTGCTTTTGATACTCCTCCACCTGTACCCAAGCCTGCCATCCACCACCACCTGCCAGGTCAGACCGGAATACAGCGGACAATATCCAACATCAACAGCACGTTGCTGTACAGGCCACATGGGCGCGTGCCTCAAAACTGCAGGACACAGTGACTAAGCTGAAGAACTTGCTCGGACCTGCAGCTGACGGGCCCCCTGAAACATCAGGGCCATACGCCGGGATATGGCAAAAGCTACTCGCTACTCAGGTAAGATCCCTCTCGCAACATGTACCTTGCATCTGTGTTGGGATCTGGTCTGTTGTGATGTGAATCACAATTACTGTGGTGTACAAGTCATCGGGAACAGGTGCAAGCTAGTACAGTCGCCTCACACACATTATCTTGCAGGAAGAGTTAGCCAACCTTGAACGCGAGATTGCGGCAGCGCTGGAAGAGGCTATGAAGTAGAAGTCCTGGAGCCATTGCGGCGCACACAAGGCCTGCAGGCTTGCTTTCAGCCACCAACGGCAGCAGTGTTGACGTCGCAGCATTGGCGTGGCCGTGAACAGCATGTTAGGAGAGCAGATGAGGGTTATGTGCAGCAAGGGGCAGGGGGCAGGGGGCAGGGGTAGGGTAGGGGGGGGATGGCTAAGGCAAGGGGCATGTGAGAGGCCGTGCAGCGGTCTGCAGCGGTCCTCGTGGCTCCATGGGGGCTATGTGGTCGATTGGGCACGATCGACCAAAGTGGCGCCCGGGGTGCCTTGGTCGAATGGGCACGATCGACCAAAGTGGCGCCCGGGGTACTGCAGTCGATTGGGCCCAATCGACCAAAGTGGCGCCCGGGGTGCTGCGGTCGATTGGGCACGATCGACCAAAGTGGCGCCCGGGGTGCTGCGGTCGATTGGGCACGATCGACCAAAGTGGCGCCCGGGGTGCTGCGGTCGATTGGGCACGATCGACCAAAGTGGCGCCCGGGGTGCTGCGGTCGATTGGGCACGATCGACCAAAGTGGCGCCCGGGGTGCCTTGGTCGATTGGGCACGATCGACCAAAGTGGCGCCCGGGGTACTGCAGTCGATTGGGCCCAATCGACCAAAGTGGCGCCCGGGGTGCCTTGGTCGATTGGGCACGATCGACCAAAGTGGCGCCCGGGGTGCTGCGGTCGATTGGGCCTCCAGGCCTTTCTTGCATTTAGGATGTCCCTAAGCTGACCTCGTCCCCTAGGACTCCGTAAGGATTCATGCATGCCTGACTTAGAGTCCTCAATCGTAGATGTAACAAATCTGAGTGATGCCCTGGTGACGTCACACTCCATCATCGGGATGTCCCATGACTGTTCCGTGACATCCCTGTTATGCAACCTGTGTCCCCCAAGGATCCTCAGCCCATCTGGCACAGGTCCCGCAGCTGTCCTTACTCTGTCCCTCGTCAACTCCACGTCCTCTCGGACAGTCCTCATACCGTCCTCTAGCAGTCGCTCCACTGTCCTTTCAGAGTCCCTATGGTGCCCTTCCGGCGTCCTGTAAGGATGTCCCGAAAGTGCTGGCACCATAGTTATAGTGCCCCCTTGCCACCACCACCAGCTGTACACATGTGTCCGCGCCTCCAACCAGACATGCTTGCCGCCGACGGGCATCCGTCCAACCTCCTCACTACCCCCCCGGCCCCCAGATCCACCTGGCCCACCACCCCCACCCGGCCTCGCCTTGTGGCGTACCAGCCACTAGAGCCGCCTGGCCCCCCCGTACCCACCTCGGCCCCCTCTGCCTTCGCGGCCCATCCACCGCCCGCACCCACCTCTGCTGCCATACTCCTCCATGACCCACCTGGCCTGCCACCCCCACTCCCACCCACCCCACACTCTCGTTTAGCTGCAGCCACAGCCACACCCGCTCCTGTCACTACACAACCGCTGCCCCCCTCGGCACCCCCACCGCCGCAGGTTTCCCCACACCGACAGCGTGACCCGCTCGTGCCCCCCGACATGCCCGCGCTGCTCGCACAAGTGACTGACCTGCTCCGTGACTACTCCAGCCAAACCCGTGCCGGTCCCCCAGCCACCACCCTCGCCCCGCCAACATCAGACGACCACTCGATGTTTGCCAAGCAAGCAGCCTCACCACCGCCCACGCCCCGGACAGCGGCATCGCGTGACCTGCACCTGCTGATGTCCACCTCCCCCCCGAACAGCTCCATCACGGACATGGAGATCCGGTCCTTCTTCAAGGGTCTCGCACCAGACATGCCGACCTCTGCACTCGAACGCGTCTACAATCGCATGACTGACTGGTCCACCAACACCACAGCGGCACTCCGCATGGCCTGCCAAGGCCTTGATCAGGCCACAGGTCGCCTGATCGGCGGACTCCCACCCCTAGATCCAGCCTACCCCCACGACGCGCTGCTCAGATTGTGCCGCCGCATGCGCGACCACTGCGGTGAGCTCGTCGATTTCCCCCTCCCTACCTCCACCTCGCTTACACACTCCACCACGCTGCAGTGGGTCGACAAAGCGGCACGCCACGCATTTGGCGCGCCGGCCCTGGCATGACCAAAGCACACGAACCACTGCGGGGTTTCCAGTCCTGCCCTGCAGTCGTCGCTGCGTTCGCTGCGTACGCACACCACAAGGACACCCGCTCCGGCAGCATCCGCACCGCACACGATGCTGCCGCCATCCGCCTCTGGTCGGACACCATGGGCACCCCAACACAACGCTGGCTTCGACGCCTCTGTGCCTTCCTTCCCCCACTTGCCCCTTTTCTGCCCAAACCCGCCAGGAAATCCACCCAGACGCAGCCACACGCCGCCTGCGGCGCGCCGTTGCAGATACCATGCGCCAGCTCTCACGGCAGTTCGGGTGGCTGCCAACCGGGGCCGCTGCCGCCACGCCGACACACATGCAGCTCCGGTGGTTCCGACCAATCCCCAAGCCGGGCTGCTTGACCTCGCTGGCGCTACAAGCAGACTCCGCAAAGCTCGTCGACATGCGCCTCGTTCCGGTCCCACTTGACCGCAACAGCAGAGCCATGTGGCTCGAGTGCCCGACGCAATACGCCGCCCGCCTGCATGCCCTCTTCATTGGCGATCCCCAGCACTACACAGCCGTCCCCACCACACCCCAACAGTCGCTCGCTGACCTCCGCTCTCATTTCTCAGTGGCCTCCCTGAACGCGCTCGCACCGTGGTCCGCCTCCGGTTCACTCCCCGCCCCATATGCCCTGCCTAAGAACAAGGTCCCACATGTCAAATCCCGCCCGCTCGTGCCTTGCCACAGATTGCCTGCCCGCGATGCACTCTAGGCAGCAGGCCTCGTGTGGATGCACATTGTGCGCTGCCTGGGCTCCCTCCCGAACCATTTCAACGGCGTCAGCACCCAAGAGCTGAAAAGCCGCCTTGCTGCGGCGCAGCTCCGCCTCCAGCACGTGCACGGCAGCCGCCGCGGCTTTGCCTTCGACGTGAAGAACGTGTTTACCGAACTCCCACACGACGCCATCTGCGATGCTGCTGCGCTCGGACTCGCTCTCTACGCTGCCAATGGTGGCGCAGCCGCATGACATGTCCACCTCCGTAGGCGCACGGTGCTGCCGTGCACCTTCTCCGGCGCCAAGCCAACCGGCAACACGCGCGTCACCCCCAGTCAACTCCTCCCTGCCCTCCAGTCTGAGCTGCACAACACCCTCATCACTGTGGGCGACCAGGTCCTGCGACAGACACGTGGCACCGCCATGGGCGGATACATATCCCCTGCCATGGCGATGCTGGTGTGCATCGCCGCCGAGCTGCAACTCCACGCACGCCTTGGCCCCGACCTGACGCGCCGCCTTGCCGGATTTCAGTACGTCGACGATGGCGTTGTCATCGTCTGCGCGGAAACGCGCGCAATGTATGCATCCATCAAAGCGGCTGTGTATGCGGCATACCCAGCCGGCATGGTCTGCGAGGAGACCGCCGACGGCAATGTCATTGACGTCCTTGAGCACCGCATCATCATCGACCCACAAGACATCCACCACTTCTTCCGCCCGAAGAATTATCCTGCACAGAGCCGCCTCGAGTGACGTTTGTCCCGCGCACGTCGCGGGTCGGCCGCCTTTACTTCCGCACCTGGATCATGGGCGCCTGTGCCCGCCTCCGCGACAACACCTCCGCTACACTGAACGGCCTCCTCCATGCTGTGGGATTCTTGTCTGTGTGGCTCGAAGCTGCGTACCTCGGGTACAGCGCGCCTGCCACGCGCCACGCTCTTCTCTCCTTCCGACCAGGTTTGTTTGAGGACGGGTTCCATCGGGCCAGGGATGCCTTTCTGCGCTTGCTCGCAGCTGCCACGTGATGGCCTGGGCTTGGGTTTGGGTGCAACTTCTCTGCCTGTTGCTAACTGTACATATTGGGTCCTGCTAGCGCGTTTGTGCCCAAGGCTTGTTTTATTTGTGCCCCGCTGAGGCCGCCGTATGCTGGCTCCACATTCTCCAGCGCCCGCCGCTCACGTCTGCGCGGTGGGTCAGGCACTGCTGCTTTCATGACTGAGACTCTCTGAGCGCTTGCCAAGTGACCTCTGGGCCTGGCCATTATTCGTGTAGCTGCGGCTGCGTGTTTCGTAGGATGAGATGCTGCTATGCACGCATGCCTTGCATGCGTGTTGCGCGCATTGCTCACGCCTGTGGGCCATGTGGACACGCCGATCCCGTCATCCGGACTCACGTTGTTTCTCAACCTAGTGATGGAAAAGGCAGGTTGAGACAGCTATACCCTCAAGGACTACATTAGGAGCCCTACGCTCGTGATCGCCGTTGACTGCTGGACTGCACACCATCCGTCTGATGAGGCCATTGGCACTGGCCGAATCTAGTCACGGTAGCCTGTGTCACTTCTGTAATCAGCAGCATCCAGTGTATCTTCTACCTCATTGATAGTACACACCAACGACTAGCTTGCACGCAGTTGCCTAAAGCCTAGATCTGACACACTATGTGAGCGCTACAAGAATCATTGAAATCTCATAGCTTGCGCCGCTGCGCTCTTCGGGGGCGCAGAGGGCATATGTGCGCCTAGGGCACATCGCTTGTGCAGCCTGTGTGTGCCCTGTCAGCGGCTGATGAGCCGGTACTGCTCTACATGTGGTTTTCACCACGAGAGCTCCACCACGGCTTGGGCCAGGCGTCAGGGGTCATGTGCATCAGCTGCTGAGCCATTGCATATTTCAATTGTAGTTTTGCATCGTATTTCTGTGTGTATTAAGCCAATTGTACTTATTGTGCAGTCGTCGGACATTTGGCGAAGTCCGTTTTCCAGAATTCAGCATGGTCGCAAAGATATCTATTCCTGCATCCAAGAGGCCACGCTGCCAGAATGCAATGGGGACAGAACCGTCCGCCAAAAAAACCACTCTACACCTCATCTAATTAATAATCATGGGATTGCAATGCATCAGACTGGTATGCATACAGTGGCATCATGGCAGAGGGTGGTGCAGGGGTCACATATGGCATTCTGCAAGAATATGCGCCTAGACACGGCCCCCGCTAAAAAGTCAGCAATTTCATTCAGGAAGGCAAATGCACCCTTGCGCACACGGTTGGATGGCTCATGCGACAGGGACTCGAAGCCGCATGCGCCCGTGCCGGAGTGGCCGTACTTGGTGCGCTTTCTGTGTGTGCTGCGCACGCCTCCATGGATGACGTTCTCCACCACGCCGCACGTGTTGCGGCAGGGCTTAACTCCGGTCCCGGCTCTGCTGCGTGGTATAAATTACACATTGTCTCGCATTCTGTCATGCTTATGGTGTGATGCTGACGAGGGACAGCTGCTCAGGATTGTGCACATGCTAAAAATCGCTGCCGCGTCCGGAGAGCAGATGCTTGCGCGGCGTTCCTGCGGGAACATGCTTCCCTATCAGATTGCTTTATGGCGCCGTTGCCGGCGGGTCAGTCTTCGAACTGTATGGGTGCCGCGATGCGGTCGCAGGCGCACCCTCGAGATGGGTGGCTGTATTGGGCACATGTACACATGCCACTGGATGTGGTGTGCGCTGACCTGCAGCAGGCGACTGGGGGCCGTGGCACTGCCGATGCTGCTCCGTACTGCCGATGCTGCTCCAGTAGTCCGCAATGCCACTAGGCGGCTGGGCATTTGGGCGAACACTGTGCGGTGCCGCGGGGTGCGAGGCCCCTCCCCGCCTGCAGCCGTTCGACATTTGCGCAAGCAGGCACGGGACATTTCCCACCGCCGCAAATTAATGGCCGTTGGCCTGTGCCTGCCGTGCCCTAGCGGCACGTATGCAACGTACATATGAGTCCGCTCTCTTGTTGATGACGTGGGTGCTCATGGCGCCCTGCTCGTCGCACCTGCAGCTGGGATTGCTCCCACTCCTATGGCATGAGCGGCGATGTCGCTGCATATGAGCTGTGCCTTGCTGTGGTGTATGATATGCCCTCTTACATCGAGGGGCTCCGATCCAGTGCACCAAGCGAATGTAAAACTAGATTCTAGACTCACATGCTACCCAGCAGATGCGAGCCGGCCAGGCAATCACTGTGGTGTATGATACGCCTATATATAGGTGCTTTGATGATCCGGTGGAACTCCGGTGGCGCTACGTGTACATTGAGCATTTGATTTTCTCTTGCGGTGCGGGACTGTCTCATGCTGAGTACAGCAGAGCGTGCACCACATTCAGTACCTTCGTGATGCTCGGCTGTACGCAGTGTCTGGTGACCCTACTAATATTAACAATTATAAGCGCGATGTTGTTCTCGCGGCGTTGCTGGAGGACCTCCTGCCGGAGCATGTCACGGCAGTGACGGCATTAACCTTGCTCCTTGATGCCTTCTCCGCTCATGGGTGCCCGTCTCCAACGAATCCAACATCATTCGCATGTTCACTGCATTGACTCTATGTATGGGCTCGGTGTGGCTCACTGTGTCTCGCAGCTCGTGGGTGGCTGGCGTGCTGGCTCCCCAACACACGCAGCACGCAGCACACGGGTGCCACTGTGGTCACATGTACGGGCTGGAGTGATGTGTGACCCTATTCGAATTCAAACCTACCCACTACAATAAAAGGGGGCTATGCTTGGGTCTGCCGTGCGCTTGGATATGACCTAATCTACCCTGGAATGATGCTCTAGAGTGGATGCTCTAGAGTGTGTGCTGTGCATGCCACTGCTCTAGAGTGTTACACGGAGATGAACGCAATAGCACGGCAGCGAGGGCAACAGTAGGAAAGCAGACGGCCAAAACCCCCGAAAGCAGACAACAGCAACAAGCAGCAACTGTCTCAGGTAAAAAGCCCCAACGAACCGACACAGCAGACACAACCACACCAACGCATCCACACACATGCGCACCTGACCGAGAGGGGCAGCGCCCCCTCCCGCACCCCCGCTGCCCCGATTGCAGCGGCCTCCGCAGCGCGGCGACCTCTTGGCATTCCTCACCACGCGCATGGCGCTGCTGGATGTGAAGGTGATGCACCCGCTTGCCAGGTCACATGTGCGCGGTGCGTCATGTGAGGCTGGCGCGACCGCCGAGAAGGGCGAACGGCAAAAGCGCAACAAATATGGCGCCGTCACAGGTGCCGCCCAGTTCATCCCGCTCGTGCATGAGACGTACGGAGGGTTGGACGGGACGCGTACCGATTCCTCCAGACGGTCGCGGAGGTAGACGCGGGACACGGCGCGGTGTCAAAGCGTACTTTCCTGCTCAATGCCATGCGCGACCTGTCCACAACATTGTGCCGCGCGCTGGCGCGCCAAGTGCTAGACTGGTCGGACGGGCGCTGCTGCCGGGCCTTCCTGTCCGCACAGACGGCCTGCCGGCGCTGACAGGCCATCGCGCCTAGGCTTGCGTGGCCTCCCCGCCCCCCCCCCCTCCGCGCATCTCGGCCCGCGAGCCCCCCCCTCCACCCATTTCGCCCTGCAGCCCCCCGCCCCCCCCCCCCCCCCCGGCACCCGATCCTCCTCCTCCCTCCCTCTTGCCTCCTCCCAGCGCACGTCCGCCGTTTCTCCTCTGCCCCCCTCACCGGACACCGCTCGTGTTGCCGGGCTGGCTGTGGCTATGGCTCCTGGGACCGGTGCCTTGCGGCCTCGGACATGGCCGTAGCGCGCGCTGGCGCGCCCGTGCAGACTGCTAGTGTCGAGTCGACGACCGCTTGTGGGCCCGGCGAGTGCTGGCTGTGTGTTTGGTGTGCGCATGGCCTGCGTGGTACTGCGTGGTGTGTGCGTGTCTGCTTTCGCGTTTGCGATAGTTCGTTCTGGCATTTGCTCGTGCGGAGCGTGGCCTTGGCGCTTGCGGTGGCCGGTCTGTCTGTTTGCTTGTTGCCTGGTCTGTTGCCCCGGCGCTGCTGAGTCCTACATCTATCACTGTGTAACACACATGCGCACTCCCGCACCCCCCCACCACAGCACCCACGCGTACGCCACAGCCGCACACAGCAACCACCAGCCACACTGCGTACTACCGCCCACCCCAGCAAACCCGGTCGCCACCAACCCCCCAACAGCAGTACCCCCGCTACAGCCGGCCCCACTCGAGCACTCCATCACGGGCCCCCCGCCCATGAGAGCCTGGTGGCTCACGCCCCCCACAGTGCAGGGCGTACCAGCCCTCCCCCTCCGGCTGGCCGGCAGAGGCCTGATCATGAGGGCGGGGCGCGAAGGGCTGCTCTAGAGTGTGTGCTGTGCATGCCACTACAAGTGAGCCACTGGTTTGAGGCCTGGCCTGAAGCATAGTGATGGCGGACCTGTCTCCTATACAAGCGTACATGTAGGATAACTATCCACTCATTAGTGCCCTCTGAAAGTCCTACGTCCTGTCAGCTGCTCTCTGTGCAGGTGCTATGGCCGATGCCCGATTGGGTCTGGCGTGATACCTGGTGTGTGTATTTTTTGGGGTGGCTCACTACCTTGGGAGTCATATATGCGGGAGGTCCGTTGCGTGGCATGCATGCAGATTCACACGCAGCAATCTCCGCAGTTCATGTAAGGGTTCTACGCGTCTGGCATGGTATGAGAACCATCGATACCCCGGCATAACTTTCCTGAGTGGCACTTCCCACAACGACCGCTGCAGGGCACGTACGTACGGCAAATACTTCGCTGCGTCACGAAGGAGCTGACTGGCAGACAACACCATCGTGCACGTGGGAGCACACTCTTACACAGTCGTCCTGGGTTGGGAGCTACCTGTACATATTGTTTGCACACGCACAGTCGCGATGATGCTTTACCATTCAACCGTACGATATTCGTACTAACAGTGTGCATGCGGTGCACGTAGCAATGGATCGCTCGGCGAGCATACTTTTCTGGATCCTTGTAATTTACGATTGTCACGACCGTGCCGACATCGACTACAATTCACACCGTGCACATGCCACCAGCTGAATTGCTTTTTCAGCTGGTGGCATTCAGCTGGTGGCATTCAGCTGGTGGCGTTCAGCTGGTGGCATGTGCACGGTGTGAATTGCTTCATGAAGTGACAGGATAACTGATCCAAAAGCGGCCAGTGACGCTTGAACTCATGGGGACGCCTACGCCCAGCTGACTGTCGTCTAGCAGCTGCGTGTTCCCGCAGCCTGCAGATGCGTTCCGGCAGACATGACTGCGTGCATATGATGAGCGCTAGCAGTCTACGTTCGATCAACCGCACGTGGCGCCGGCGCAGACCATCGACGTCCCAATATAAAGGGACGCTGAACACGGGAGTCATACATGCAATAATACAATCAATAAACACAGAAATAATAATCAGCTGTAATTCTGCTGTGCATCTGCGAACCTGATTACTCATGCGGGTTTACGCAGATGCATGGGATTCGACCACAGCAATGGCGTGTGCACGGCAGTTCCCGATAGAATGCACACATGCATATACTGTGCACCAAGCGAACGTACTAGAGTCTAGAATCACATGCTACCCAGCAGGTTTACGTTCGCTTGGTGCACTGGATCCGAGCCCCTCGATGTAACAGTGCATATACTGTGGTACTGCGTGGTGCCCTCCATATATTTATACCCCACTAAGACACGTGACCATTTGATATCCTCGTGACCTACGAACATTCAACAGCTACCTCGTGAATTTCGAAACCCCAAACCGTCCTCCCACGCTCCGCCCCATGCATGGCCAAAACGCACTTCATGCCGGGCCTGGACGGGCCGGTGGAGCAGTTCTGAGTGTGTTGTGAGCCGTGCTGTGAGCAGCACTAGTGAATAGCATGTGAGAATATGTCGAGGAAACTTTAGCGCAATACAGAAGCTGCTGTGTTTCTGTCCGTGTACGGCGCTTGGCCATGGTGATTGATTTTTTGGTGCATTGCCATGAATCCAGCCCTTAGCGACCACATCCGGGACGCTCGAAACACGCATGCCATGTGCGTGACGCGTCGCCATGATTGCCGCCACTGCCCATGTCGACTAACATGTCATCATTCTCTCCACGCACGGTGGGATCGCATTGATTAGTGATTCCGTTCCGGTTAATGTTGCTGAATTGTGAATCTGAGTGCCAAGCAGCTTTCCGCGAACAAAAGCGTATACCAATAAGACCGTTGACCAGGCGCGAACTCGGGGGTTCGAAAGAAAGAAATGGAATCAGAGGGAGGTTTGCAGCTTCTGAGGCGCAACTGCTCAACAATGATCAAGCATGGAGCTAATGCAGTTCAGGGAGGGAGCCATTGGCAGAAGGAGCACATGAAGTTTTGGGCTAGGCCACGGGCACTGCAGGTTGCAGACCATGAGAGCAGGTGGACACGGGTCGTTTGGGGAGCATTTCTGCCCTGAGGGGATGGGTAGCTAGTGATTTGTGTTAAATTGGACCTCCAGGGCACCACAAAATGCATCAAGCTGAATTGAAACAGGCAGTTGGGACTTGCACAAGCCACACTAGATCTATCACTGTGTAACACAAGCCACACAGGTTTTGGGGGTTGGGCCGGCCACATGATCTGCTCTTTGCACATGACATCTACTGGAAGTCAGCCAGTTTGGTCCCGGACAACTCTGTAAGGGAGAGAATCGTGCCTCTGTGTTCTACCACCTTGTGGAGCATACATCTGTAACGTATCACATGCATGACCAAAACGATGATATCCCGTGGCCACCGGGATCCGCGTGCCTGCGCCACGGGGCCCCGGCGCCTCTGCACAGCGATGCTCCAACAAATGATAACTAAATGATATCACATTCGTTACGTTGTGATATTCACGCCATGATCCGCTGGCCCGGTGATCCGCTTTATGTCAGTCCGATGTTACCGCCTCCCGCATCGACATATGTCTCGTTAAACAACGCTACAATTCGAACGTAATCCGTCCATATCAATTACATATCGTTCCTATTACAGCTTGCGTTGCGGTCTGCGCTACGTCGAGGACAGCGGCATAGATCTTGGATGTCAACAACGGCGACAGATTCTTGGCGGGCTTGCTGATCAAGCTACGCTAGACCAGGGTCCACATCCAGCTCAATTTCGAAGTACATTAATGGAGAACCAGGCCGTTATTTGCGATCGGCGTTGTGACACACGGGTGCGTCCCAATTCGTCTCCATATGTCCCTGCTATTCCAGCCACAAGCGCCCCTGTGTGTATCACTGACACTAACGTTTATGTTACTTATGTTCAGAGAGCTGAGCAGGATGAAAATGGAGCTGTGGGGCCGGGACCGGAGGGGCTGGCCATCCACAAGCGCCAGCCCCTCGGAACAATCAGCAGCAATGCCATGCATCCTAGCTGCACGCTTCCAGTTTATACGGCCCCGTTGAACAAGATCAACCATGATGCTCCCGTTCACAAAGAGAGAGTCCAGGTTTTAGATTTCATCAAAGGACGGCACCCCGCTTTCGTAAGAGGTATGCAGCTACAACGGCCACCGCTCCATATGTATGGTGCACACGTCCACCGCTCCATGCTCTGACACAGCAGCGTCAAGCCCACACAATACATCAGCAGGAGCAGGCCTGCGCCATGTTGCAGCAGCAGCAACTACTCCATGCTCCGACACAGCAGCAGCTTCTCCATGTTCCGACACAGCAGCAGCAGCAGGCCTATGCCATTTTGCAGCAGCAGCAACTACTCCTTGCCCGTAGACAGCAGCAACATTTCTATCCAACACAGCAGCACCTCCAGCAGAAGCAAGCTCAACTGGACCAGACTAGATCGGTTTCTGTCCACCAGCAACAGCAGCATGATTTCCCAATAACATTTATGCCCCAATAGTTAATCGCTGATTATTGGTTGATTAGTAGTATTATTATGTGTCGTGTGCGGGTGCTTCAGTGTGCATGTCCATTGTGCAAGTGTGGTTGAAGTCACTGCCACAGTAGAACATGTAAGGTAGTTTACGCATCATAATTAAGATCTGCAGAGAGTGGATGGATTTACCAGTTGACGCCTTAGCTAGTGATCCACAGCTGTGTGATGCTGACTGGCCTGGACTGTTGGTGTTGCATTGAATTCATCGCCTTGCTGACAACTGCGACGTCCTTCGCTCCAGATCATATTTCGCAGATCAAACCATTACATACATCATTGATATGTCCTTTCAAATCAGCTAACTAGCAACAG
Source organism: Ulva mutabilis (assembly GCA_900538255.1). Taxonomy (NCBI): domain Eukaryota; kingdom Viridiplantae; phylum Chlorophyta; class Ulvophyceae; order Ulvales; family Ulvaceae; genus Ulva; species Ulva mutabilis. Next base: position 20,186 of record UNSF01000261.1, read on the forward strand.
ACATTCGTGCATACTCTGCAAACATGGCAGCTGTGCGCGCAGTGGCCGCGAATGGCCACCAACTGTATAGCAAGAAGCCAAGAAAATACCTTGGATGGAATTGATTTGAATGCGCGGCAGGTCTAGATGTGCGGTCCCTGCGCACGGTAGTGCCCGCCAGATGGCAGCGCTATGTCATCATGCACGGCGCCGTCATCTGGTTTACGTCATGAGTGTGTTGTGTCGCTTGGTGCACGATGGTGGCATGTACATTTTCGATATATTCCATGTTATGCTGACGCTACTGGGATATTAAAAAGAATTTCCGCGTGGTGTGTGCGTGTCTGCTTTCGCGCTGGCGTGAGTTCGTTCTGACATTTGCTCGTGCGGCGCGTGGCCTTGGTGCTTGCGGTGGCCGGTCTGTCTGCTTGTTGCCTGGTCTGCTGCCTCGGCGCTGCTGAGTCCTAGATCTATCACTGTGTAACACATGCATATACTCAATCAAGACCACCCAGCAGCCCAATGGCAGCAAAGCCTTGAAAGGCCACCTAATCATGACAGGTGGCCAAGCTCGTCAACGACCAACGCGCCAGACCAACATGCAGCAGCCATAGCGGCAAGCATAGGTATTATGTGTACCAGATCCTGACTGACAACAGCCCCAACGGTCACTTCATCAGCCTCCACCGCCACTTCATTGCAAGGGTTCAAGGCCACAGGGGAAGGCAACGATCCCATCCAAACCAAGTCCAATCCAAGTACCGCCGCAAGAGAACAAACCCAGTGCACAGCAGCCCGCACCCACATAAACCATGCACAGCCTCTCCCAAGCAGCCGGATGCCTCAAACCCAGATCAATCCAGCAGCCCGAATTAGACGACCTCGCCAAACTCAAAGACCGGAGGTACCTCCACCCCCCAGGACAACCAGCCCAGGCACCTCCTATCGCAACGCCTGCAAGAAACATCGATGTTGTGATTACCACCGACCTGAGTCTCTCTGCACACAGAGCAGGGGCTCGGCGCTGTTGGGCCCTAGATCTATCGCTGTGTAACACACAGAGCATGCTGCGATGCGCACCCATAAGTCCTAGCCTCGCGCCACGTGGCCACAGGGTGCCCTCCCGGCTGCACCCGGACTTTGGGCCATGCGCTTGGGACTGTGACGGTGCGGAGGTCCCCGATGGCAGCAGTCCAGAGCGCATGGCCCACGGTCATCCTGACTTCAAAAACGGATACAGATCCATCCATACCCGACCCATGCTCGCCTGGTAATTAATACACCTGCACAAACCCAGCGCTCCTCCCGCATGCCACATATGGGCCAACCCAGCACCACCCCACAGCGCCCTGCAGCGCCCCACGCATCACATCAACCAGAGCCCCCCCCCCCCCCCCCCCCCACCCGTCCCTCCTCCTCCCTCCCTCTTCCCTCCTCCCAGCGCACGTCCGCCGTTTCTCCTCTGCCCCCCTTCTCGGACACCGCTCGTGCCGTCGGGCTGGCTGTGGCTGCAGCTCTTGGGACCGGTGCCTCGCGGCCTCGGAGATGGCCGTAGCCGGCGCGCCCGTGCAGACTGCTAGTGTCGATTCGGCGACCGCTTGTAGGCCCGGCGAGTGGTGACTGTGTGTTTGGTGTGCGCGCGGGCTGCGTGGTACTGCGTAGTGTGTGAGTGTCTGCTTTCAAGCGGGCGCTAGTTCGTTCTGGCATTTGCTCGTGCGGCTTGGTGCTTACGGTGGCCGGTCTGTCTGTTTGCTTGTTGCCTGGTCTATTGCCTCGGGGCTGCTGAGTCCTACATCTAGCACTGTGTAACACATCAACCAGAGGTGTAAAACGGGTGACCCTCTCGCCTGCCTCATGTTCTAGAATCTCACGGACTGTGCAGGCCGCCCTCGAGGTAGGCGGCCTCAAGTATGCTGATGACCCAGCAGACCTCGTGGACGCGACCGTGCTTGGGCATGCTGATGACTGCAGCATTCGCAGCACCGTCGACACTCTCGTCGTGGTCTTCATCACCCTGGAGGAACACGCACTCGCGCTCAGCCTCCGCATCACCTATGACCAGAGTGGAGGCACACCCATCGAGGACCTCGGCGCGGCGGCAGCCGCAAGCGACGGGCGTGCCCCCCGCCATCCCAGGTGCCTCAAGAATTATAAGTTGGACATGCGAAACATCGAAAAGGCACAGGTACCAGGTGACAGCACGCACAGAATGAAACCAAGCGACACGTCCACTTGGAGCTGAGCAACTTGTTGCAACTCAGCTCAGCACAGGGCACCCAAGCAGCCAACCACTGAGCCTGCATTGATCTGTGTTACTTGGTAAAGTTTTGCTTGCTTGTGCGGAGCAGAAGGCAGAAGACAGCGTTCATCTGCAGCTGGGTGTTGCTTGTTATGGCTTGTGCATGCTTGCCAACACCAAGGAAATGGGGCATCATGAAGCAGCATTAGTGAAGGCACAGCGAATACACCACTTGCTTCGTTTTAATGGTATTTATTTCACCGGGAGCGTGTGTTGGAGCTCGGTAAAGACGGATCGATGCGGCCGGCAGCTTTGTAGTGCAACTCACATTGTTTCCACATTTGAAAGAGCACCTGCTCGCTTTCATTACCAGCTACGACATGTACTGTATTGGATTTTGTTTCATGGACGTGCTACGTATGCCAGTGTATGCTGCCTTGGCCATGGGCGCACTGTGCCGCGAACGACAAAGGCACCAGCGCATGGCTGCGACCCACATAACAGCCAATAAGCCCTACAGATGCTAGCAGTTATAATGCCCTGCAATTATGATGGCTATCGTCACGTGCAGTCGCGCAGGGCAGCTTCGTCGGGGCCACACCGTACAGGTTGTTGACATCCCAAAGCTGCTCGTCTGGTGTATAACAGCGACTGCGGCCACGTGCACGCTGTTACAGCGACACATTGACTCTGTGAGCATTTTCCTGCGCCTGCTGATTCCACGCAGGCATAGCTGTGTATTGGCATGATCCCTTGTCCACGCTAATGCCAGAATGGCAAGGAGCCGTCGTAGATCCGACATACACATACACACAAAGCGGAAAATATTGTTTGACAGCATCAAGCCTGTGTTGCGGAGTATATAATGCGCCACGTCGGTGGTCCTGTGTCCAACTCGACTTGCCCGTTCCCCCGGCGACGCAGCATGATGACGGCATCCGGTCACGTGCACCATGCCCAGCGCAGAATCGTGAGGCATCGATAAGTGGAGGGGGCGTGTCGCGGTGCCCAAGTAGCATCACCTGCGCCTGAACGCCCGTCGGCCACCCTGCTATGGCTGGGACTACTTCGACCGCCAGGGAGGCTGCACCGCGTGCTGGGGACCAACGGGGTATCGATAGCAGGGCCATGAGTGGCGCGGCCGGCGGTCTATGAGCGATGGCACATCAGCTGGCACTGAAGCCCTTGCCCAGGCCTCCTCCCACCCCCACGGCCACCACCACCCCCATCGTGGTCCCGATGCCTCCCGCCGTCTCGCCGATGCCGCCCGCCGCCTCGCCCTTGCAAGGCCTGCCCCAGCCCGCGCGTGGCTGAGGGGCTGCCCTGCAGCACGCCCCAGCCATCCTCTGGCCACGACCGCCTCCCTCGTATCCCACCGCCCTCAAGAGCCGCGGCCTCACCCATGGTCCGTGGCGAGCTCCCCGCCTCTGACCGGATGTCCGTGCAGCCGATTATGCACCTTCCCCCGCGGATGCAGCAGCCCCCACACCTGGGTGACTTGCTGGCCTTCCTCACCACGCGCATGGCAATGCTGGATGTGAACACACTTGAAAGCTCCCATGTGGGGGGATGGCGAATGCAGCTGGCGCGAACGCCGAGAAGGGTCAAGGGCAGAAGAGCGCCAACACGGCGCAATCGTTGGCGCCGCCCAGTTCATCCCGCTCATGCATGAGACATATGGCAGGGCTGGGCGGGAGGTGTGCAAGTGCCTCCATGCGATTGCGGAAGTGGCAGCAGGGCATAGCATGGTCTCCATGCACACTTTAATGCTTAACGCCATGCGTGGTGTGTGGACAACGTGCCACACGCTGACAAGTCAAACGCGTGCGACCGCGCAACTCCGAGCCAGGTTGGACGGGCTGGCCATAGGTGCAAAGGGTAGATGGGTGTGACAGAGGAATCACAAGTTGCGGGTCGTGGTTAACTGTTGCTGAGGTGGCGGCGAGAAGGTTAATGCACCAAGGTGAAATGTAACATAAACTAGATGCAAATCAAGAGCAGGACTGTATTACAAACACTGTCGAAATGTGTGTGACGTGTTTGCCAGCTGATTATGTCCACAAAGCTACCTCGACCAGGTCTCGCGGGCAGTGTGCAATGGTCACATGTGTGATAGATCACGCCAGCCCTGACACCCTATGCTGCTTTGTGAGATTATTGCCATGTTGAGGGCACAAGTCGCAAACGTGCATGTACCACACACATATACAGACTAGTATTAGTATGGTCTCCTTGCGGGAGTTCAGTGCGGCGTCAGTGAAAGGAAATGGGTTTGTGATCAGAAAGACCATGTCCAGGGTAACACGGCTCACGGGTGCGCAGTTTGTGCCAGGTGAACGCCTGACCGGCTTGCATCTGCTGGGTAGCATGTGAGTCTAGAATCTAGTTGTACGTTCGCTTGGTGCACTGGATCGGAACCCCTCAATGTAACAGTATTAGTATGGTGTGGGGCTAGAATGTAGTTTGAATATGCTTGGTGCACTGGCTCGGAACGCCTCTGATGTAAGAGTACCAGCATGGTGTGGTTGACTGCTCTGTTGCCACAGCATCAGCACTGATGGGTACTAGATATATCACTGTGTTACACAGTGATAGATCTAGGACTCAGCAGCGCCGAGGCAACAGACCAGGCAACATGCAGATAAACAGACCGGCCACCGCAAGCACCAAGGCCACGCGCCGCACGAGCAAATGCCAGAACGAACTAACGCCAGCGCGAAAGCCGACACGCACACACCACGCAGTACGACGCAGGCCATGCGCACACCAAACACACAGCTAGCACTCGCCGGGTCCACAAGCGGTCATCGACTCGACACTAGCAGTCTGCACGGGCGCGACAGCGTGCGCTACGGCCATGTCCGAGGCCGCGAGGCACCGGTTCCAGGATCCGTAGCCTCAGCAGGATCCGTAGCCTCAGCTGATATATCACTGTGCAACATCCACTTTACAGACTCAATGCCCTTTTTCTTCATTGAACGGTGGCTTACTCCAGAGGAGGAATTAAATGAGTTTTGCAAATATTACAGTGTGCAAGGTGAGATGGCACCATCAACTCCACACACCTCAGGATGCAATTTCTACACTAGCTTCACACTAAATGCTCTGCTGGCTGTAACACGGAATTGTGGTTTAGATCACGATCATGTCATTTAAGTTGCACCTTCCATGTCTTGAGAAATGCACTGATCGCTCAACAAGATCATATGGACGCACTGGGCAAAAATCATCAATCAAATTTGTGTCATCTTACGACGCATCTTACGTTTGCATGCAAGATGAAGTCCGGCAGATCCCGAATTATAAGCACTGCCTTGATCCCGAACAGCACACCGCTACTGTACACGCTGCGCGTAGCTGAGCTGAGCTTGAGACAGGGCCAAAGCTGATCGGGTGCCTCGCAGAATGGCACTAATCTTGTGCACTAATCTGAGTGTGAATGTTGTACCTGTGCAGTCAGGGACCCGACGTCATAGCTACCCACATCTAGCTCAGAAGCACACAGCTCCCGCCCACAGCCGTGGAAGCGCCACAGCCCCCACCAGCGACTGCTGTGCACGTTCCCCCAACACATGCTCCACTGGTGCAAACACTGACTGTGAATCCGGGGAAGGTTGTCGCGCAGCAGCCCTCTCCAACGTCGCCACAGTCAATGTTGCATGAGCAAGACGTGCCTGAGCACGAGCAGGTGGAGGCAGCGGGAGGAGTGGGTGTGGGAGGGGCCGGCGTGGGAGGGGGAAGGCCCCTCGGACCGCCGTATTGGCCCGGGTTGGTTGGAGCAGGCGGTGATCCATTTGTGTTGGTAAAGCAGCGTCCATTGAAGACTCGGAAGTCGCCACTGCACTGTGGGACACCAGGTGCAGTGCAGATGGGCTGCAGGCGGCCACCGCAGGGGAAGCAGCGGTTGAAGAGGGTGCGGCAGGTGAGGCTGGAGCTGTTGCATGTGTTGCCCGGGCAGCACTCCGCATTCTCTCCGCCACAGGGGTCGTTGTCATCATCGCCAGTAACAACAATGCCGTTCCCATTGCCGCCTGAGATGACAACCCGTTCACCCTGCAGCAGGTGGCGGGAGGCATCGCCCTGGAACACCAAGCCATTGCCATCTGATGCGCGGCCCATGTCATCCGCAATGGCAGGCACCACGGCAGCGGCCAGGGCCAGAGCAGTGGCCATCATTAAACGCAGCATCTTGCTTTCAGTTGATCCCTGTTTCACTACCCTGCATATCACATGTTCATGTCATGCATGGCACTGCACAGCCAGTGAGATAAGGCACTTGCTGCACACCATAGCCTCTCTTCCAGCACACAGGCACTGCCATTCAAGACATCCATTCCACAGGCCTCTATCTCAAGAACAGTCATACCAGTGTTATGTTCATTGCTCAGGAGCAGGGTCGATGGTCTACAGGGTCGAATTACACACAGCCAGAGAAGAGCTCTCTCTTCTCCAAGGTGTCTGACCTCTAAAGCGCATTTAGATAACTGTCTGGGTACACATGGTATATATGCCTGCTGCAATGACTGGTCATGTGTTCACGAAGATCAAAAGAAGATCAACAAAAGACCCCAGCAGCTAAAGCATCAGGAGGCAGGCACAGGACCAATCACTCTGCAGGCAGCAACATACACACAAGTAGCAAACAAAAATTGTCCATGTGCAGAACATGCATGCCATGCATGTCATGACAGCAATATCTATCAGCTTAACACCAGCTTGTCTCCAAAGCAGACTACTGCTCCAAAGCAGACTACTGCTCCAAAGCAGACTACTGCTTTGCAGCCAACATGCTGCAGCTAATCTGTGTTGCTTTTGCAGCCAACATGCATATGTGTAGCTGGGGCATTCAAGTGTTTTCAAGCATTGGGCTTGAATAAATACATCTAAACTACATAATCGACTGCGTGGCCTGCATGGTACTGCGTGGTGTGTGCGTGTCTGCTTTCGCGCTGGCGATAGTTCGTTCTGGCATTTGCTCGTGCGGCGCGTGACCTTGGTGCTTGCGGTGGCCGGTCTGTCTGTTTGCTTGTTGCCCGGTCTGTTGCCTCGGCGCTGCTGAGTCCTAGATCTATCACTGTGTAACACATAATCGACTGTAGTGAACACCTGTAGGGAGGAAGGGCTACGGCATCGCTTGCCAGAGGTCATGCTCATTGTCATTCAATGCGGACGACCTCTAAATATGATGACCGACACCCTCACGTCAAACACTGGAGGACACGCAGGTGTAACATGATGCCCCACAGCCCTCAAACAATCCTCGAGTACAGGTGCTTACACGCAATAACGATGTTCTATGCAATCGCACGTACGAGAACAATTCGAGCCATAACGCCATTAAGTACGTGCTGCCCACAATACGCAGCATGCAGCAGCTAGAGCTGTGGACGATCGCGACACCGGTCGCGGCATCATGATGGAAGAAGCTGACAATTGCCAGAGTCGCTAGACAACTACGTTGAGTTCTTATGGAATTGCGATCTAATATGGCTATGTGCGACAAAGTACATTGAGCCTGAACGAAGACGGTGCATGTGTGGCCGGACGCCCAAGCTTAAGCTTAAGAAACTCATCCCGACGCAGTCGGGTCCAGGACCGCTGGTAGGGCTTGCCTGCGTTCTGCTGCTCGAGTGGCATCAGATGCCACTACGCGAAAACGCATTTTATCTAAACCTTTCACACAGTTCATGTATGCCATATCCGACACGGCTGATCGATCAGCAATATGCTGTCATGGCATGAGCAGTTGCAGGTGCAAAATGAATATTGGCAGACATACCTGCGTAACTTGACCTTGTCCTTCCGCGATTTAATTAAATAAATATTGTGCCAGCTAACCTTCGACTTATCTTGCTGGATGTTCTGCCCGGGGCTGGAATTCGTGAACAATCAAGTACCGGGGCCAATCTCTTATACCGCGTACAGATGGCGCCGTGTCACACACCACAGGTGAACTGCATGAGCTGCCACAAGCGCTGCGAACCTGGTTAATGAGGGTTCCGGGATGGCATGGCCATGCATGCCATGGTGCGCTGGATATCGATACAGCAGACAAGATTTGCCTGCAGCGTTAGCTGTCGAGTATGACGCGCAAACAGGTCGAGGAGCCATTCTCACGTGCACGAACGTTCGTTAACGAACGGAATGCTCCATGAGACGGTAAAACTGCATCAGGCCTCGAGCCCCGGCCAGGCCCCCGCTTCACAAACGCAGCTGTGCCCGCATGCGGCCGCAGGTGAGACACTTTCACGATGGTCCACTTTAGGGCCGGGTAGAACGCTGTTCAACCCTATAGCTAGCACCCTTTCATGATGTGCACTCCTTCATGGTGTTGCAGAAGCCCGTGTTGCTGATCCAATCCACGTTCTGGCTCTCACTGTCAGACGCCTGCCAGCACTCCAGAGCCATCTCGCACCCTTCAACATGCAGCTTGCCAAGGCAGCAGTCGACAGTTCACATGGGAACTGAACCTCTGGTTCTATGGACCGCGGCTTGCATGAACACACACCGGCATGCGTGTGCGTGGCAACGCATGGCCCCATCCCAAACCGGCAATCTTGTAAGCATATTAACGATACGGCGTTGGAATTGGGCATAAGCGCCAAGGCACCGCGAGCACACTAACCGGCAGTGCTATAGTGTACTACTAGCTTAATTATGATCATGTTCGCGATGCGCTGCCCGAACACATTAGCTTCAGGATGACTGCCGACTCCCAGACCATGGAATGCGTAATCCATGGTATACGATTAAGCTGGATGTCGGCTTTGGGTGGGTGAGAGCATTTAGTCAGTCAGCTGCAGTTTATGGCCAGGCAATGTCAGCACCACCACAAAACACTGCTCTCGCACATATGTCGGACCTGACTCAGTGCAACACATATGTCTGAAAATCGCGCTACCACATGTACACGCCTGCGGGTCTCGGTGCAGGTAGCCTGCGTGCTACTTCTGCTCTCCACGTTGCTGCCGCTTTCTCAGCTTGGTGATTTGATTTTTGGTGCATTGCCATGAATCGAGCCTCTGTGTTCTTCCACCTTGTGGAGCATACATCTGTAACGTATCTCACTTTCTCAGCTTAATGCGCTGCAGCTGCTTGCCGCGTTGTTCACATGTGGGACGATTACCGCAGTCGTGCAACTCCGAGTTCAGTTCCGCCACAAACAGCTCAAGGCGATAGATCATGACGTCGCGATGCCCTAGACCGCCCGCGCACAACCGGCAACTGGAAATTCCATGTGGTGATGGCAGCGTGTGCAGCGACCACACCAATTGCAAGGCACGTGCATATATTTTGAATAGTTTCTTTTATTGACGTGCACTCGTGTTTCGGAAGCTGCATGTCGCATGCCGGGGCACGACATGGATGCTGATTGACTGCAAACCGCTAAATTTGGAAGTTGCTCCGACCGACACAAAACGCGATGAAGGAATGGCCGTAGCGCGCGCAAGCGCGCCCTGTGTAGACTGCTAGTGTCGAGTCGGCGACCGCTTGTGGGCCCGGCGAGTGCTGACTGTGTGTTTGGTGTGCGCGTGGCTGCGTGGTACTGCGGTGTGTGTGAGTGTCTGCTTCGAGCGGGGCGCTAGTTCGTTCTGGCATTTGCTCGTGCGGCGCGTGGCCTTGGTGCGTACGGTGGCCGGTCTGTCTGTTTGATTGTTTGCCGGGTCTATTGCCTCGGCGCTGCTGAGTCCTAGATCTATCACACACTGTATAACACCAAATGCGATGTTCGTACACGTCGCGTCGCGTGCATCCCCGTGCAACGTCGCTCGTCCGTCCCGTTCGATGCGATGCTGCAAACGGTTTCCTTGCATGCCGCAATAGTGCCTAGCTAATTGTGGAAGCCCGTTTAGACCTTCAGGTGAGCAACATCTGGTGGCGCCGTAACGTGACTTATGGATACATGCATGTCTGGAACGTAACAGGTCGACCAGTGTTGAAGTCCCGCAGCACGCCACTCGGGAGCTTGACAGAGTGGTTGCGCTTCAGACCAGGCTAATGCTGGACTACTTGACAGATAGGGTGCGGCAGCTGCGTTCGTTCAGCGTGCCGTGCTTACAGCGTGTACTGTCCACAAAGTCCTGCCCTCGTGACACCGACAGAAAGTCCAGGCGCTCGGGGCTCTGCGTGCCCGAGCTCGTTCTGCTCGGCATGTGTATATATCACACATATTGAATAATTAAAAGCTGCTGATTCAGATGTCATGGAAGTCATGTTCAACTGCATCCCCGGCCTCATCAGTTGCGTCGCCTCCCTCTCCGTACTCAAGGGATAGTCGATGCGCGCGGAGGGGCCGTTACGCACTCTGGCGCTTCTGTGCTACGCAACGAGTGTAGTCCGGTCCGCCGTCGAGGTGCGGTGCATCAACAAGGAATTGATGCTCATGAGCTGTGGTCTAGCTATCTACGTTCTAGACATGCCCAAACAGGCAGCTGCGCATGCAGACTGCGCGTGCAGACTGTACATACCGCAACGTTACACGAATACTTTCCATGACGTGACAGAGCAGGAGGTAGGCTAAGCATGGCTAAGGGTTCAATCGTGCGAAGTGCGAACTCTGGCTGTGCAAGACCTGGCAGCTGAAAATACAGGCTCGTGCTGATTTGACAAGTGCCTCACACTGGCACTGGTGCCCAGTACTGCAGCTGGCCCTGCTAGCCTGGTAAGCTTTGGCCCTAGGCATTGCCAAACCTTAAGTTGGAACCAGTCACACAGCGCAAGCAGCGCGTTCACCCTCCATTTGGCTTTCAGTTTGTTTTGCACCAATGGATCCTGAGAGACCTCAAAGATTCAGCTATGTCCACAAGTGCCAGAGGGCCCAACAGTCTGATTACGATGAAAGCAAATGCGTTCGTAGATGCAGTTACATCGAGGGGCTCTGATCCAGTGCACCAACCGAACGTTCGTAGATGCATGTAAAAAAGTACTGCCTCAGCTTTAACTGACAGCTGTATCCTGGCATGCAATTGCATATACTGCAGTGCGCATCTGCGCACAAGTGCAACGCGGCCGGACCTCTTCCTGCTTGACAATACTACAATCAACGGGGGTTGGTGTGGTCTACTGTCCGCTTTGGTCGTAAATTGCCTGGAAGGCTGTGTCCACGATGGTTGCATCGGCTGTAGAGTGTGTGCCGTGTGTGCCATCGTGTGCCACTGGTTTGGGTCCTGGCCCGAAGCGCACTGATGGCTGACCGTGCCCCCCCCCCCCCCCCCCCCATTTCATGTAGGGTAACGGCTCATCTACTCACATCAAGCTTCTCCTCTGCAATCTCGGCAGGCAATATCAATTAATTGATCTGCAATATTGTATATTCCTACCCAAATACATGAACGTGTAGCATGAGTTGCGGACCCGCAGGTTCACCTTGAAATTCAGGCCAACGATAACCCAGCTGTGTGGGTTGTCGACGCCACGGCCCAACCTATAGCTATCGACCTATAGCTATCGACCTATAGCTATCGATTGATATGAGCGACCATATGCCGTGAGGACCACTTTCATGCAGTTTTGCGTATTCGAATTCCAGATGATTCTGCATACGAGTGCCTGGACACCGGGGCCCTGGTTGCCTGCTTGCTGGAGTCAGAGTCGGCGGGCCGAACTCCAACACGTCGATCCTGGCGCTCCCGCTGCGCGTGATGTCATCAGCTCGAGGCTGTGGACTCCGCTGACACCCGTTGGCGCGTGGGCCAAACTTGGCTGCCGCCGGTAGACTATCTGCTGGGATCTGCCAGCGGCCTGCTGCTGTGCGGCGTGGTGCTGTTTGCATTGTTGACAGCATCGCACGCGCATGAGGGCATGCATCTTCATGGACGGACTCATAAGAATGGTGAGCAGCCCCCCCGTGCACAGCCCGCACTCCGTGGGGCAGCAATGTTTGTTGGGAAGCCACGGGGCTGCAATGTGCTCTGCAGGCCCGAGT